>WOXC01009664.1:0-205546 GCA_011680675.1 Gymnobelideus leadbeateri
CTGTTTCTACTCTGCCATCTTGGCTCCACCCCCTCAAGTCATGTAAATTTTTTGCCTCAGTTTTCTCATGTGAAAAATGGGAGTAATAATGCCTACTTTCTAAGATTATTGTGAGAATCAAATAAAACCACATACACATAAATGTATTCACACATACATGTATATATATATATATGTATAGAAAGCTTTTTAGATATTGTATATTTGCTAGTATGAGTAATATTAGTAGTAGTAGTACTAATGATATTATAAATCAGTGCCAGAAATTTACATCCTAGATTATTCTATCACTAATCGAAAAGCAATGTGGGTAAACTACAGAAATCTCTCTCTACACTAGAATCAATAGGCTTCTCCACATCCCCAGGTTTTAAGAAAGTAGTTTGACATGTTTGCTTCCAAATATGTGGAAATTAGCCCCTTGGAAGCCTCTGCTGATGAAGAGTGTTTATTGCATGTTCCATCTGGCTATTAACATAGCTCTCGAAATGCTCACTTTTTTCTTCATAGGCAAGTGGTGTACCTCGATGCCCAATTACATAAATTTTCAACTAAGAAATTAGAATAAGTCAGGCTGATTCTGAACAACCCAGTTTTGACCATTGGCGTGTTTGATTCTTCTTATGGGAAGATACTTCTGTTTCATGCTAGTTAAAAATAGAAGGTTGATAAAAGATACTGAGAAAATAATTATCAGGTTCATTTATAACATATTCAGCTACTATTCCCATTTAGCATTTCATGAAACATTCACATCTCTCTCACTGATACTGAAATACTCAATGGATCGTAATTTCATATAGTTGTTGTGTCCAAACCTCGGTTTAGGTGCTATACCCTAATTGGGCAAGACACATTCTTTTCAAATTGATAGTTTAGCCTCAATACTCCCAAAATTACAAGTGTTCACCATTTCTGAGAAGTGAAAGAAAATAGGTTTGTATCTATTTCAAATGATACTGGGAAATAAATCTGAAAATGAAAGTTGCTTAAAAACTGAGTGGTCATGAAAAACATTTACATTGGAAGTTCCTCAAAGCTTTATTTAGGGGTAGGCTCATATCTCAAGTTAACAAACTTCCTAGATGTGCCCATTCTTTTAAACATCTGCCCTCCATTACAGAGGCTTATCATGAGCTGTGAACTAGAAGGGGAGTATGTCCTAGTTTTCACAAAGATAAGAAATAAAAGGGAAGCCAAGATCTGCTTCACTAGTCTTGTCTAATGGGCAGTATGGTATATTAAAATCTTGAAACAAGATTCAAGGCCTCTTAGGACACAAAGAAACATACAACTATTTTGAGGTCACAGAAAACAAGATAGAAATAGCATAGGGCTGTAACTTCCAGAAATCTCTTCCTCCTCCTCCTCCTCCTCCTCCTCCTCCTCCTCCTCCTCCTCCTCCTCCTCCTCCTCCTCCTCCTCCTCCTCCCCCTCCCCCTCCTCCTCCTCCTCCTTCTTCTTCTTCAGCAAATATTCTCTACTAGGCAATTGTTACATAAGCTAGATAAGCTTGCTTAACTTAAAGTCATAGAATCTTTGATATGGAAAGAACTTTTGAGGTCATCTAATGTAATTAATATTTATTTTGCTTTTTTGGAGGGCTATTGGGGATAAATGACTTGCCCAAGGTCACATGGCTAGTTTTTTTGTGTTAAGTGTCTGAGGCCGGATTTAAACTCAGGTCCTCATGACTCCAGGGCCAGTGCTCTATTCAGTGTGCCATCTAGCCACCCCTAATGTAATTAATATTAAGGCAAGAATCTCTGACAGTCCCCACAAGTGGTTATCCAGAACTCACTCTAATATATTGAATGATGGGAATTGAATGACCCCTGGGACAGCTCTTTTTCTATGTTTTTGCTACCTATAATTCTTAGATTATTTTCTTTCTTGAAACTTATATTCCATTTCCATTGTTTGTTTTTCTTTTTGCTAAATGGTTTTAAAAAAAGTAATATAATTATACTTCTATGTGAAAGTATTTCATATACCTGAAAATAAAAACTTCTCAATTGCTCTAGGTTAAATATTCTCAGTTTCTTCAATTTATCCAAATCTTGTGAGGCTTGCAATTCTATGATAACAATGACTATGATCTTATGTATATCATATGAAGTCATTAAAGCACCTACTCTATTTAAGACCCTTTGTAATACTCTCTAAATACAAAGAAAGTCATAAACAGTCCCTTGCCCTCTTATAATCCAGAGGGGAAGACATCATTCATTCATCCAACATACTTTTAAATGTCTACTATGTGCCATCTAATAAATGGGAATAAACAATAAATAAACAAGATGTTTATATGAAAAAAATGGAGATAATTTCAGAAAGAAAAATTAACAATGATCTTAGAAGAAAAGTGGCATCCATAACTGAGCATGTGATTCTAGATATAGTCCGATCCAAACAGAAGAGCATTAGACTATTGTTTCGTTTATTGCAACCTAAAATTACATTACATTCTAAGGCACAGAATGTAGTATCAGTTTATTAAATGTAAACTTTTCCTACCATCATCCAAATTAATGAGATGGGTTTTTAAAAACACCCAATGAAGTCTCTTCACCACTTCACAAAATTAAGATTTTATTGTTTTTTTTTCAGTACTACACCACATGCATTAGCCTTAACCCAACATCCCCATTCTCTTCCTCATAACAAGGAAACTTCTTTATGCAAGCCTGAATGACATGGCACCTATAACTAAAAGTTTATACCTCATTCTATAGCATTAATGCCTACTAATTCACTGAGTCCTCTTTCCGATTTACCAAGAAAGAAAATACAGAATAGTTCTCTGTTTTAGTGGAAAAAAGTTTTAAAATAATTCCTAAATTTTACAAAAACAGTCCATAGATGCTGCCTTTACATTGATATGTTAAAATAAAATGAAATGAAACTAAAAACCTTTACACAGAAAAATTTGAGAACTTATTTGCTTTTGGATGTAGGACTCTTTCCACTGACAAATGAGAAATCTCTCCAAATGTCCACTAACAGATATACAACTAGGAAAAGATAGGGAACAATAAACCATGGACTGATGACTAAGGTTTTCCTAAGGAATTGTTTATTGGAGACAAAAATAACATTCAATGACAGGACATTTAACATGCAATCGATATAGTCAATGTGTTTCACTGGAAATTTTAGACATAACAGACAAAAAAGAACCATAAATATTTTAGGTAAAATAAACATAAAACTTATCACTAAAGAGGCCACATAGTTTTAAGCAAAAGATATCATTCAGTAAGTCCTTAACTCAATCATCCTTAAAGAATATATTTTAACTTAAGCAAAATAAATAAATAATATCACTTTCCCACAGTCATTATTTTCATTAAAGAAATAAACCTTGAGGTGGAGCCAAGATGGCTGAGTAGAAACAGCTCATCCAAGCCACTCTGACCCCAGATTTCCTTCAAACTATGTAAAAGGGGACTCTGAACAACTTCTGGAGCCCCAGCACCCACAGAACAACACAGAGAAGCTAATCTCCCACTGAGGACAGCCCAGAAGCCCTGCAGGAAGGACGAGCACAGCAGTCTGGGAGCCGGCTGTGCACAGCTTGCAGAGCGCGGGGAGCCGAGCTGAGCCGACCCAAGTCCCAAGGCCCTGTGAGCTGAGGTTTTAGCCCCAGGGCCACAGGGCCAGCAGCCAGCTGGAGAGACTCCAGAACACAAGCAGCTGTGGCGATTCCAGAATTATCAACATAGATATGCCTAGGACAAAGTTAGAGGTTAGTGCCCTATGGACTTTGGGACCAGTATTAGGGGAATGTGTTGGCTTCCTCCCCTAGGGGCTAAAAGCCACTGAGGAGACATGCCATTTCATAGTTTTCAGAGGTAGTTCCAGCACCTGGCCTGTGAACTGTAGGGAGATCCAGCGATCAGTCTTGGGGGGGGGGGCGGGGGATCACTCTTGCTTTAACCTTCCTGGATCTGGATTGTGATCTGAGGTGGAGGTCGTGGATGGGCTTCCAACTTCCAGAAAGGAAGTTGTCCCCCACACTTTCGGGATGAAAATTCCCGTCTGGCAGCAGAGCCATAGTGTGGCAACAAGCCCAAAAGTCAAGTAATTAAGTAGCAACATGCCAAGGCAAAGGAAACAAATTAAACAGAAAAATGAAACCCTAGAATCCTATTTTGGGGGCATAGAGCAGGAAAAGGACTGTGAGGTCAGAAGTCCTGCTCCAAAAACCCCAGTGGAAGAAAACTTGGAAAGAGAAATGAGAAGGATGCAGGAAAAGAATGAAACAAGGGTCAAAAGCCTGACTGAGGAAAACAACACCTTAAAAAATAGACTAGGGGCGGCTAGGTGGCGCAGTGAGTAGAGCGTCGGCCCTGGAGTCAGAAGGACCTGAGTTCAGATCTGGCCTCAGACACTTAACACACACAAAAACCTAGCCGTGTGACCTTGGGCAAGTTACTTAACCCCAATTGCCCTCCAAAAGGGAAAAAAATAGACTAACTCAAATGGCAAAGGAGGCCCAAAAGGGCAATGAGGAGAAGAATGCCTTAAGAAGCCAAATTTGCCAAATGGAAAAAGAATCTCAAAAGTTCACTGAGGAGATTCATTCCTTCAGAGTTAGACTGGAGCAAATGGAAGCTAATGACTTTATGAGCAATCAAGATGCTGTTAAGCAGATCCAAACAAATGAAAGATTCGAAGGTAATGTGAAATATCTCATGGGAAAAAGCACGGACCTGGAAAATAGATCCAGGAGAGACAATTTAAAAATTATTGGACTACCTGAACGCCATGATCAAAGAAAGAATCTAGAAATCACCCTTCAAGAAATTCTCAAGGAAAATTGCCCTGATGTTTTAGACACACAAGGCAAAATAGAGTTTGAAAGAATCCCCTGATCACCTCCTGAAAAAGATCCCAAAAAGAAAACTCCCAGAAATATTATAGCCAGGCTCCAGAATTCCCAGATCAAGGAGAAAATACTACAAGCAGCCTGGAAGAAACAATTTCAATATTGTGGAAACACATTCAGAATAGCACAGGACCTGTAAGCTTCTACACTGAGGGCTCGAAGGGCATGGAATATCATATTCCAGATGGCAAAAGAGCTGGGATTGAAGCCAAGGGTCACCTACCCAGCAAAACTGAGTATTTTGTTTCAGGGGAAAATATGGGCATTCAGTGGAATAGAGGACTTTCAAGCATTCTTGAAGAAAAAACCAGAACTGAATAGAAAATTTGACATCCAGACACAAGAAGGAAGAGATGCCTGAGAAGGTAATCAGGGAAAAGAAATCAAAAGGAACTTATCAAAGTTGAACTATATACATTCCTATATGGAAAAACAATAACTGTGACTGATTAAATCTTTCTCACTATGAAAATAATGGAAGAAGGGTGTATGGTCATATGAATACATATGTGAATTTGTGTGTATATGGTTATGGTTATATATGGATAGAGGTCATAGGTTGAATTTGTTGGGAAGGGAGGATACTCAAGGGGTGAAATTATGAGGTGAGAGAGGAAAATGGTAAGAGGAGATGAGGAGAGACAGGGTAGGGTAAACTATCTCATGTAGAAGAAGCAAGGGGAAGTGGCTGCAAGGGAGGGGGCAAATAGGAAGGCAAAAAGGCAAAACCATATTCTCATTGAATTTGGTTCAGGGAGAGAATGACATACATAATAAATGGGATATCTCAACCTACAGCAGAATAGGGGGAAGGGGGATGAGAGGAGGGATGATGGATGGGAGGCCATCCTTGGGGGGAGGGGAGATTGGAAGTACCCACTATAGAAGAGGGACAGGATCATGTAGAGAATGGGATGAGTGGGAAGGAATTATAAGCAGTCTTGTACAATATATCTACTATGATAATGTTGTGCATAGCTAGACATGTACAACAAATACTGAATTGCTTATCTCCCAAGAAGGAATGGGTGACAAGGGAGGAAGGAAATGGATCTGAAATTCAAGGTCTTAAGATTAAATGTTTCATATATATATATATATATATATATATATATATATATATATATATATATATATATATATATAAGCACATTGCAAATCAAAAATTCCATGAGGGAAGGAACTACATTTTCTATTTCTTAAATATCTTGCAGTTGCACCTGATGCAGAGTCCCGACATTTACAAGTACTCACTAAATGCTGGCTGCTCAAGTAGGCATGAATATATTCATTCATTTATTAAATAAACATCTATTGAGGCCTTATATAGAAGGACACAAATAAAGAACAGAAGTAAATTTGGCTCCAGTATAAAAAAAGTGTATTTATCTCCTTCATCAAAGTCAAAAAAATCATTGTTACCTATCCTCAATTAGTAGCTATGATAATGTATAAGGCTATTCTAGGTGTGACAAGCACTTCAGGCTCCCTCCCTGTACATATTCAGTAACTTTATATTAAAACACAAATTGAAATGCTAAAAAAAATAACCCCATAGGTTCCATCCTGAAATATAATGGAAATATTACTGAAAAATGGAATAATCAGTTTCTAATATAAAACACTACAATAGTAATATTAAATGTAATTTAAATTGTGTTCTAATTTTCTTAGGTAGGCAAAATGCAAATGAAAGTTTTTTATTATTATTTTTTTTTGATGGGGGAAGGCTGGAGAATTGCATCTAGGTACTTGCCGATGGTCATACCGCTAATTAAAAATAAGTGTCTGAGGCTGGATTTGAACTCAGGTCCAGTGCTTTATTTACTGCGCCACCTAGCTGCCCCTGTTTGTTTTTGGTAGAAAGTCCATTTTTCTCCAAAGTCAGATGGACAATGCTAACGAGGAAGGAAAAATATATATACTCATGTCTTTTTCTTCTGTCATTTATTTTTGCGATAGTATAAAACTATATTTGGCTAGTTTTAGTACTTTCATGGTGTGATAGATATGTAATATTATTATTAGTGTGCGTGCCCTTCATAAACATGGAGTAAGATAATTTCTTATATTATTTCACATTGATTATAGTTTACATGAACAGATCACTGTTAATGAGCCACTCATTAAACTTCTATTATGCACCAGACAGGGTTCTATATGATGGGAATTCAAATACAGAATGAAAAATTCTTGCCCTCAACTTCTTTTATTCCATTCTCATTCAGGTTTTCCCACAAATACTGCACAGAAGGCTCAACCACTGTATTGGTTCTTTGTTCTTCTGGAAAGATATCCTAATTCTTTTGTACCAATCAATACATTAATCTCTGGAAATCTTAACTTTTGTGAAGACTTTCAGTATCTCTGCTATATTGTATTTTTAGGAGTGATATGACATTTGGTAATCCAAAGTATTTTACCTGGCCCCTTTTATTTTTCTAGTGTACTACACACAGCAGTTTTTTCCAAATATCCATGTTCCTTAATCCCCTCAAATTCCTAGCTCTTCAGGAGGACTACCTTTCATCAGAGGAACATCTACTTTCTGTAGATTTCAAAACTGAACTTACAGATCAGTCTTTATGTTTCTTTCTTTGTCTCTTTTTCTGTTTCTCATGTGACTTTCTCTGTCTCTCTGTCTTCTCCAAAAGATCTGTGTGTCTTTCTGTCTCTGTCTGTCCTGTCTCTCTGTGACTCTGTCTTTGTAACTCTGTCTCACTATCTCTCTCTCATTCTCTCTCTGTCTGTGTCTGTTTGTCTACCTATATCTGTAGAACTTGATTTTGTTTTCATCCCTTCAGTATTTAGGCCACTTCCACACAAGAGAAAGACTAGTGGAGGCAAATCGATGTGTGGGAGGCTAATCAATTTCTCTCAAGACCATGGCCCAGAACTTGAAGCTGGGAAGATAATTGCACATTCTTGCTCAAAATTTCTGAGCATGTCAGTTACTAAAATTCCACAAAATGAACTTTCCCAATTACAAAGATGCTAAGTGACTTGATATAGTTCCTATAAAATCACTTTGCAGAGCACTGTGTTTGCATGTGGCTTAAGGTGATAATTACAAGGAATAGACTTTCAGTGATCAAGACATAGAAGCAGACATGTCACTGACAAATTTACTTCAGAAACACATGGAAAAAGGAAGTCTGAGCATGTCTATTTGAGTGTCTGAGGATCTGACTTTCTAGAGAAATGATAATTTACTGTTGAATCTTGTTCCTGGGAGAAAGATGATCACTAATCCAGCCCAAAAACTTTATTTAAAGACCAAAGCAATTGGTCATTCAGACAGTGTAGGTTTGGTTGGAAAGAGGGTTACTTGTTCAGTAGTATAAGGATGGATGTGGAGATTGATTTATTCAACCTCATTCCATTCTAATAATGTGATAAGATGCTCTATCAATCTCACTAGCAGGCTACAGTTGAAGTCTAAGTAAACTGCTTTTTGAAAGTCACTTTGTGAAACAAAATGAAACCAGACAAAATATACCTTTCAATTTGTTATAGGATTCCATCCTATATAAAACTATTGAGTTAGCCAGAATTTAGAATATCTAGCCACGGTGAGAAACAGACAACATTCTAACAAAAGTACAACATAGTTGTAGCAGGGAAGGGAAAGAACAAGGAGGGTACATTACTGTATAGGTATCTTGGGATAGAAGACAGGGGATTCTCAAGAAAAAAAATAAAAAACAAACAAACAAACAAAAAACCAAAAACCAAAAAACAACCAACTTTATTTTCCTTCAACTTCCCCTATTAGTGGCCATTGATCCATAGACATAATAATATAATCTGCTCTTTCATTACCCCTAATGGTATCAATAAACTGAAATTAGCTCCTGATGTTTCAGCACTCAAACATTATCAATAAACTATGGTCAGCCTCAATCATAAATTAAAGGCAATGTTTTAAGTAGAGACAAACATAAATGAAAAATTAGGAAGAGAACTCAATCCTTAACAAATGTAAGGAATTTTCCCTAGCTTGGAGCTGAGTGATTGTTATGGGATTCATATATTTTCATCTAAAATAATCCCACTAAATCTGGAGAGGAGGGAGTCATGTGTATTTTAGAAGCCATTATATTTTCTCTAGTCTTGAAATAAGCTAATTATTGTAACAGAGTGTTACATCAGAAACAAATCTAATGTAATCTATCTTTAGATATTTTCTTTCAGTCATTCCAGATAGGGGAAGTGAGGGAAAAATGAGAGAGAAAATAAAAATATTGAGAACAGCCTCTAGGGTTAGACCTTTTCAATATGAGCCTAAACTTTTTTTTTCTTTATGGAGGGTGTAAAGCCAAGCACAAGCATCCCTCCAGAGTACTGCTGCTGAGAATAGCTATAAGTTTCTGATCACATAGTATAGTGAACTCTATTAATTCAGCAATAAATTAAAGCAAAACATTTACAGAAACCAAAGTGCAGCCTTCACGGTGATATAACATAACAACTCAATACTGAAGTGGTCTCATAGTTTTCACCATAGTGGCCACATAGTTTTCACCATAGTGGCCACATAGTTTTATACAAAAGATATCATTCAGCAAGGCCTTAACTCAATCACCCTTAAGGATCAAGCTTCCTTAAGGGACACAAAGTACAAAGGTAAAAATTCTCCACCCCTAGGTCAGAGTAAATCATTATCTTCTCAGTCAGCATTAAATACCCAAGAAGAGGTCTTTTCATATTGACTTGAGTGTGGCTCTCAGATTCCATGGTTTCTGTTCCATGTTCCCATTTCCTGCATGAATCTACCTTACTACTAAATGGATCCAAAGGTAGGCAGCTCCTCATCCAGCTCTTTGTCCAGCTACACATACAGTTCCTCATCCGATTCCCATTCCATATTGAAGCTCACAGTGTCCAGCCCACCTCAAGTCATTCACAGTTTCTGTTTCCAGGAGGATAAATATTCACAGAGCCAAAACAACATGCGTACAAATTGTTGGCACCATCATCAATTCACTATCTGCCTGTAAAATCAACATAAAACACAAAACCCACATAAAAGGTCTGAGAACTCAACAAAATTGTCAGTATAGTCCCAGGATCTCTGAAACCAGGCTCCAGGATTTCTATAACCAGACAACAAGAAAATCCTCTTTCAGGGCTTCCAGTAAGGTTCCAGTGTTTCTGTACAAAGTATCACAAACACGAATCAACACTGAGAGAACAGACAGAGTGCCTGGCCACCACAAAATTTCCCTTCTCCATTCTGCTATCTCCCAACTTGGGCTTCTCCTTATATGTGATCATTAACTCCTCCCTGTTCTGCCCCTTCCTATTTCATCAGCAAGTTACTTCCATTCTGGTGTTCACAAATTCTGTTTTTTAATAAAGATTTGATATAATTATGGGTAAGACTCAATAGAAACATGAAATGAAATGAGTTTATTATCATTATATTTATAATCATTATCCTTAATTAGATTAAATAAAATTAATTATAATTATTATAAATTAAATAGTTGAAATAATGTGCTAAGTACTTCTTTGCTTACCATTACAGAGGGGGGAGCAAAAGGCAATTCGGCTTAAATGAAATGCCCAGGGTAACAAAACTGGTAAATGTTAAATATCTGAGACCGGATCTGAAGTCAGGTCATATTGACCCTAGTGTTGGTGCTCTATTCCCCCTTCCACCAAACCTCCCATAAGCCTCAACTCTTTTGACCCCTGGACTCTGAGTTGTATTTAAAGATGAAATTTCATTAGTACCTTTTTATAAACAAAATTATTTAAAAGTGTTACTCTGCACCCCTTCCCACACTGAACCAGATGAACTTTTAATGTGTATATGAGACATACACATATGCATGTATATATGTTTGTATGTGTGTGATACACACACAAAATTAAAAGTTAAGCATACCCCAAAACACAACTACATCTGACATGATATATGACATTCTACCTCCTTAATATAACTTTATAGTCATTCTAAGGTATTGGCATTGAATGATAATTACAATGATGCCTGTTCCTTTCTGTGTTCATGGCTAACCCTGGCCCCTAGCATAGCTCATCTCTTGTAATAGGAAAATAAATTTAAGATCTTCCCTGCCCCTTGACCCTTTGATAGGCTTAAGTGCACCTGCAGCCTGTGGTAGGAGGCTTGTTTTTCAGGATATTGTGAGTGGTCAGTGGGTCAAGAGGATTGTTACATTCTCTGAACCAAGAGAAAGCTATATAAACCCTGATGTGAGGCTTTGTTTTGGGGCTCGCTTTAGGAAGTGTTGTGTGATTTGACCAGATTAGACTCTGTGCAGCCATTGAGCACCACCCCCCCTGCCCAGGTTTGAAAACCCAGATGTTGATGCTTTCAGACAGTTGGAGGCCTGTCTGCTTGATCTGTTTGCTTCTCTGTTTTCTTGTAGCTTCTGCTTGTAACTTCAGTCTGTATACTCTGAAATTTGATGACTTTTTCCCCTGAACTAGGTAAATGGTAAATTTGATTGATTAAAGCAAGATTGTTAACCCATTTTGAGTTGCTTTCCTTTAGAAAAGCAGATCTAAGAACCTGTGTTGGCAGCCACCCTAGGGATTCTGGGGTGCTTGCTGCAACACATCTGAAGCCAATTCATTTAATGTCAGAAAATCACACTGATCATTTTGCCCTAGGTATAGCATGTTGCCTCTCAATGCTTACTATTATTTTAATAATATATTAGTATTTTTCTTCACTACCTAAATTTGGAAGCATTTTTAATACTCTCAACACATTATAATAAAATGATTGTTTCAAGTTGTCACTTCAAACTATTTTTAATGTCTTTGGAGACAAGATTTAAATATGCTATTTTAGATGCTTTTTAGCATTTTCTATCACTTCATTTTCAAGTAGAGATGAGTGCCTTAACAACATCTGCTCTTCTTCCCCATCTATGTGCCAAAATATACACCTTTAATTTCTCTGATCATGTATATCTCAATAAGGACATTTTGCAGGTTCTGAATATGACTAATAGCTATAGTTATTTGTATGATCTAAGTCTTTGTTTTTGTTACCTGAAGACGTAACACAGGGAGGATGGAGGCATGACTGGGAAGAAATTCCTCTGTGATTTCCTATGCTTTCTTCAGGCCAAAGATTCTAAGTAGGCACTTTAATTTTTTATGAACAAGGCAATTGTGTTTCATGATTTGTCCAGTTCTGTAGAAACTTGCAGATGTCTGACTGTTGGTCACAAGAATTAGCCTAACTTGAAAATTAGTCTGACTCAAGAGAAAAAAAAAACAAGCTTCAAATCCATTTACATGATATTTTGTTTACACTACATGGAGCATTTTCAAAAACATTGTGTGTGTGTGTTTCTTTTCTCTTCTTCATTTCTCTCTCTCTCTAATATATATATATATATAATTATTAGGATATTACTTAAATAATGTAGTTACTCCTGCTTCTAATTATCTCAACAAATGCATTAAATATTAAGAATTTCTAGAATTATGAAGAGACCATTATGATTGTCTTATATAGCTTCCAGGCAGCTTACTGTCTGTGGTTTCCAGAAGCTGAATGGATGTTTCTAGCAAACCCCACCTCTGTAATTGATTTTCTACATAGGAGCAAAAATAAAAAATTTCAAGCCTCCTTTTATATCATGAAAGGGATGGGAGCTGCAGTGTTAGAAAGGGTGATCATTTTACTGAACAAATCATAGGCTATTGAATATGAAGGTAAATAAATTAGTCCTTTTCCTATTCTGAAAGGATCATAATAAATGAAATTAATTAAATTTAAATTAATTAATTAGATTAATTTAATTGGTCAAATTAAATTAAAATTGACAATATCCTTCTGAGGCCATGATAGTAACAGAGTAAATAGTATAGCCTATGTCACTAGATCAATTATTTTAAGCTAGAATGGACCTTAGAGTCATCTAGTCAACTCATTTTACAAATTAGGCAATTGGGTCTCAGAGGGGTAAGTGACTTGTCAAAGTCACATAGATACTTCATTGAAACTTTGGATTTGAACCAAGGTCCTCTGACACTTTTATGCTACACTATATTGCCTAAGGCTTTCTTAAACTATGCTCATTATTCTTTCCATTATATTAATCTATGCCTTTTCCTCCCCTCTGTTTTCTCCCTACCTTACTCATGTTACTAATATCATCACCATTGTCGTTGTTGTCGTCGTCGTCGTCATCATCATCATCATCATCATCATCATCCCAGTATGAATAGTAGCTAGTACTTTAAGATATTACTGTTTTTTTGAAGTTCTTCACATATACAGTCTCATTTCATTCTCACAAAGTAACTAGTGAGGTGAGTGCTATTACTATTCTCTATTTTACAGATGAAGAAACTTAGGCTGAGGGTAGATGTTTTGCTTTTGGTTGTATTCCTAATCAGAATCTAAGACAAGATTCAAACTTATCTACTTTCCATTCTATGGCTAGCTTACTATCAGCCATGTCACCTATATATGACCAGTTCCATGACAATTCTATAATCCAACCTACTTATCCACTACCCTACACTATCACGGATACATGAAACTTAACTGGATACAATTAGCAAATACAAACATTCGATACAGGCTTTTTCACAGGGAAATGTTGAGTGTATAGACATAGGGACCCTTTAATTCATGTTGAGTAAAGTTTGAAATTAGTCTTTATTGAACCCTGTCCTAAATTCATTGCCATAGCTGTTACATAGATGGAAACACTGGTGGATTGGCCAGCTATGGTTTATACAACTTATTAGCAAAAAGTAAACAAAAAAATAAACCAAACAAACCAATGACATGAACACAGGGAACTTAATCTCAGTGAAAAATGTGTGCTTGTCCAGAGCCATGCAATATAAAGAGGAGTACACATATCATAATGTAATCTAAGGCAGTGAGCTCTGAACGCCATTACTATTTGTAGTGATTTTGTCCCTTGGGCACAGTATGTATTTGGGGTTTGTTAAACCTTCAAATAATTAGACATTTTCTTTTAAAATCACCTACATATCCAAATATTCCCCTCCCTCTTTCCATTCCTAGAGATCAATCTTTTATAAATGGAGAATGAAAACAGAAAAAAAGTCATCTAAATGGATCGACAAATCCAAAATGTTTAACATTATAATTATTCTGAATACCCATAGTTATTTAGCTTTGCATAAAAACAATGAGGTTATATTCATGAATCTCCATTGAGGTTAAGGTTAGTGAGTATAACATTGCTTCATTTAGGCTTGAATTTTTCCTCAATTATATAGTTATAAACTTTATGTATATTTTTCTCATTTTGTTTCTTCATTTTGTGTACATTCATGTTACCTTTATTTCTCTGTGTTTATCCCAAATGTTATTTACTATAGTGCAGTGGCGTTCCAGTATAATCATGTAACTAAACTGTTACATATAGCCATTCTAAGGTAATGAAATTTAGAGGAAGATCAATTTTAGTCCTTCAGCAGCTTAAAAACAACTCAGGTGCACATTTTAAAATATTTTTAAATAGTATTTTAAAATGGTGGCATGGTATTATTTGTTTAGTTGTAGTTCTTCATTTTTGAAGAGGACCACTGACATCATGGGTGATGGCTTGACTTATTTGTGAATTGTATTTAAGTGAACCAGATTTGCACAAGGTCATTAGTCTATATCTTTAAGAGTCATCAAAGTCCAGGGCAGGACAAAAATTAATACAACTGGTGATGTCCTGGGATACAGTGGATTTCCTCAATGTCTTTAGTGCCTGACCAGGTTCTTAGCACTTCACAATTCCTACTTCAGCCACCTTCATGATCACTGGAACAAATTGTTCTCATACTCTCATTCTTCTAGGGGAAACCTTCATGTTCTTGGAATAGATATCCCCATAACTCACCAACTGGTTTGAGTCCTTTCATTTATCCTCAACCTGGTTTACCCAAAGTTCTGGCAGGGAAGTTTTACCATAGCATGGTCATTATCCATGCTACATATTTTTGGATCCACAGGAGAGATCTGGGTGCTTTAAGTAAACATGAAACGTGAATTTAGATGAGATACCCTGAAAAGGGCTCCATATATTTTTATACAAGTGATGCTAGTCTTCCAGATTTCTTCTCAGAACAATAATTTTGAATACCTAAAATAAAACACACAGCATAAGGAATGATATCATTTATGTATAAATAAAGGGGGAAGTGAAAGAAAAAAGGAAGAAACATGTCTATAGCACCTATTACGTGATAGGCAATGTGCCTAGCACTTTTACAAATATCCCATTTGATTGTCATAGCAACACTATGATGTAGGTGCAATTATTCCCATTTTAGCGATTAGGAAACAGAGGTAAGATATCATTTTTTTCCTACTCAAGTTCATGAACCCCTTCTAAATTTTCCACCAACATCTTGGAAATCTGGCTACCCAAAGTTGAGTCCTTGCATTAAGACAATTAGTTCCAGAGCAGACACTGATTAGATGAATGTGTTTCCCCATTAGAAGTTTCATGTATGCTTTATTAAGTAAATTGCAGGTTGAATCTGCTCTTTCACACAATAAATAAATAAATTTGACTATAAATAAAAATTTAATGAATAAATAAATTAATTAATAAAAATAAACAAATAAATAAAAGGTAGAGATCCCCAAGAGTTTCCTAATATAATGGGTTGCACTCCAGGTCAACACCACTAGGCTACTTCCTAGTGGATTTCTGCAATCCTACTCCCATCACACCTCACCCCACCCCTATACTCTGCTCTAGTTGGAAAAAAAAAGAGTAGTTAAGGTTCAGAAAAGTAAACAGGTTTATGGAGGCTCATACTAATTGAGAAAGTCATAAAGGCATTTGTACCATAAACCAGGCAGTATTGAAGCAAATGGCCATATATACTTATCATGAAATTTAAATTCAAAGTCCTAATAACCCTAACTGTTATCTGTTAGGGCCTTTAGACAGTTGACTTCTTTAGAGTTCCCTAGGACCTGACTGTATACATCTAACAATCTTCACTTCTAAAATTATTTCTACCTAGAAGCTGAAATGCTAAATCTAAAAGCCTTATTTAAAAATAAACCTTTCTCCTTTATAACTAACCTGGATCACTCTTTCTGACAGATCACTTTTGCATTTTGGTATAGCACTTTACCAAAAAAAAATGCCTTGGGATATTTTTGCATGAAAGGGGCAATAGAATTTTATTTTCAATCGTACTCAGAGAGAATGAATTCACTCCAGATTGCAAGTACAATCAATATGATGAATGAGTTTCTTGAACTCAGTTAGAATCTTGTCTATAATAGTCCCATTACTTGGCTACTGTGTAGCACGGCAACTTTTCATTGGGGGAGGCACTGGGACTGAATAGGCACATAGCAAATGAAGCCACTTGCCTTGCCACTTCACACAGCACTAGATACTTTTGGATGGCCGTGATTGAGTAAAGGACATGCTGGAAGCATCCATTTATAGAGTCTTTTACTAGAAAAAAAATGTTTTTACTTTGTGGGTTTAAAAAAAATTGCCACCTAGGTATAATTAGGAGACATAGGTTAGAAAATGGCAAATTTTGAGATTCTCCACAAACAATGTAAAAAAGGACTCTGAAAATCTTCTGGAGCCCCAGCACCCACAGAACGACACAGAGAAGCTAACCTCCCGCTGAGGACAGCCCAGCACCCTGCAGGAAGGACCAGCGCAGTGGTCTGGGAGCCAGCAGCGCGCAGAGCACAGGAGCTGAGCCGAGCCCAGGTCCACGTGAGCTGAGGTTTTAGCCCCAGGGCGGCAGGGCCAGCAGCCGGCTGAAGGAACCCCAGAACACCAGGAACTGTGGAGATTCCAGAATTATCAACATAGACTTGCCTAGGACAAAGTAAGAGGTTAGTGTCCTATGGACTTTGGGACCTGTATTTGGGGAATGCGTCAGCTCCCTCCCCTGGGGGCTAGAAGCTGCTGAGGAGACACGCCACTGTGTAGTTTTCAGAGGCACTTCCGGCTCCCAGCCTACAAATCGTGGGGAGATCCAGCGATCAGTCTTGGGGGGTAATCGCTCTTGCTTTAACCTCCCTGGATCTGGATTGTGATCTAGGGTGGAAGTTGTGGGTGGGTTTATAGCTTGCCAGAAACGGAAGTCGCCCCCCACACGTTTGGGACGAAAATTCCTCTAGCTGGCCTTAAAGCCATAGTGTGGCAACAAGCCCAAAAGTCAAGCAATTAAGTGGCAACATGCCAAGGCAAAGGAAACAGAAAAAATGCAACCCTAGACTCCTATTTTGGGGGCATAGAGCAGGAAAAGGACTGTGAGGTCAGAAGTCCTGCTCCAGAAGCCCCAGGGGAAAACATGAGCGGGTTGCAGGCCATAGAGGACCTTAAGAAGGACTTTAAAAATCAAATAAGAGAAGTGGAGGAAAAATTAGTAAGAGAAATGAGAAGGATGCAGGAAAAGTATGAAATGAGGGTCAACAGCCTAACTGAAGAAAATAACACCTTAAAAAATAGACTAACTCAAATGGCTAAGGAGGCCCAAAAGGGCATTGAGGAGAAGAATGCCTTAAAAAGTCGAATTTGCCAGATCGAAAAAGAATCTCAAAAGTTCACTGAGGAGATTCATTCCTTCAGAGTTAGACTGGAGCAAATGGAAGCTAGTGACTTTATGAGAAATCAAGATGCTGTTAAGCAGATCCAAACAAATGAAAGAATAGAAGGCAATGTGAAACATCTCATGGGAAAAACCACTGACCTGGAAAACAGATCCAGGAGAGATAATTTAAAAATTATTGGACTACCTGAAAGCCATGATCAAAGAAAGAACCTAGAAATCACCCTTCAAGAAATTCTCAAGTAAAACTGCCCTGATGTTTTAGATCCAGAGGGCAAAATAGAGGTTGAAAGAATCCACCGATCACCTCCTGAAAAAGATCCCAAAAAGAAAACTCCCAGAAATATTACAGCCAGGTTCCAGAATCCCCAGATCAAGGAGAAAATACTACAAGCAGCCAGGAAGAAACAATTTCAATATTGTGGAAACACAATCAGAATAGCCCAGGACCTGGCAGCTTCTACACTGAGGGATCGAGGGCATGGAATATGATATTCCAGAGGGCAAAAGAACTGGGAATGAACCCAAGGGTTACCTACCCAGCAAAACTGAGTATTTTGTTTCAGGGGAAAATATGGTCATTCAGTGGAATAGAAGACTTTCAAGCATTATTGAGGAAAAAACCAGAGTTGAATAGAAAATTTGACATCCAGACGCAAGAAGTAAGAGATGCCTGAGAATGTAATCAGGGAAAAGAAATCAAAAGGAACTTATCAAAGTTGAACTATTTACATTCCTATATGGAAAAGCAATATCTGTGACTGATGATATCTTTCCCACCATGAAAATAATGGAAGAAGGGGGTGTGGTCATACGAATACATATGTGAATGTGTGTGTATATGGTTACAGTTATATATGGATAGAGGGCATAGGTTGATTTTGTTGGAAAGGGAGAGTACTCAAGGGATGAAATTATGAGGTGAGAGAGGAAAGTGGCAAGAGGAGATGGGGAGAGACATGGTAGGGTAAACTATCCCATGTAGGGGAAGTGGGTGCAAAGGAAGGGGAGAATAAGGAAGGCTAAAAAGGCAAAACCACATTCACATTGAATTTGGTTCAGGGAGAAAATGACATACATACTAAATGGGATATCTCAACCTGCAGCAGGATAGGGAGAAGGGGGATGAGAGGAGGGATGATGGATGGGAGGGCATCCTTGGGGGGAGGGGAAGTTGGAAGTACCCACTATAGAAGAGGGACAGGATCATGTAGGGAATGTACCAGGTGGGGGTGGGATGAGTGGGAGGGAATTATAAGCAGCCTTATACAATATATCTACTATGATAATGTTTTGCATAGCTAGACATGTACAACATATACTGAATTACTTATCTCCCCAGAGGGAATGGGTGACAAGGGAGGAAGGAAATGGATCTGAAATTCGAGGTCTTAAGATTAAATGTTTCAATATATATAAATACTATTATTAATACTCTTTTGCTTATAATTGGGAGATAAGATGTGCAGGCATTGGGATACAAAGATTCACCTTCCTCTAATGGAAAAGTTGAAGGGGGTATGGGAGAAGGTATGGGAGAGAGCACATTGGAGGAAGCGATATCTTGTGGGACTGCTATTCTGGGAGGTTGGGTAGGGGAATAATGGGGGGAAAATGATTGTAACTCAAAATCTGGCGGAAATGAATGATGTAAAACAGAAGTTAATAAAGTATTTGTTTAAAGAAAAAAAAAAAAGAAAATGGCAAATTTGATATGGAAAACTCAAGAATGGGGTTTTGACTACATATACAAAGTAAAGTATAAGATAGAGGATATTTTATGGTTGATTGAACCTTACTTATCAGAATTTTATTTTTTTTTCAAATACTTCATCTCTCTATCTTTCACTGCCTAGAAATATAGGGGCTACTTACTCAAAGCCCTATTACACATTGATCTACCTGGGGGCTAGGGCCAACTATTTGCAACCAGAGCTGGTTTACCCACACTTACGCCTTCTGCTTCCAAGGACTCATTACTAATGCAGAACCTAATGAGGACACACAATGAGCTTAGTCACATCAAGAGAAACACTAACCACTGCCTTCCTGGAATCATGACTTAGAGATAGATGAACAAGTGGATTCTCTGTATATTTCAAAGGATATTGGTTTTATTGCATCTCCAATTACTTTGCATTTATAGGCATTGCCTAAGTGATAACTTATGGAATTAGTTAGTATATATGTACAAAAGGAGAAAAAAGATCAGGGTAATATCCCATGAAGGTCTGATCAAATAAAGGAACTGACAGAACCTGGTTTATGATGTACCCTGGAGATTTTAACCCTTCCATCATCTCCATTTTCCTGATTTGTGGCTGCCTCAAATGGCCAACTATTAGATAAATTTCATTCATCTTTCACTTCATGTTTTTCTCTGGGAATCTTCAGTTCTGGAAACATGATTGCAGCTTATTTCTAATCTCTGCTGATAGGAATGAGGTAATCTACTCTTCTAAGGCCCCACTAACTATCCTTATACCTTTTAAGATAAAAGTACCCCAATGTTGTCCATAACTCACTTATGTATATTGGATCTGTTATAATGAAAGCTCCTTAAGGTAAGGGGGTGACTTTACTTTGTTGTTTGCATCCTTAGAAATTAAATAAAAGTGCTTGGAAAATAGCAATATCTTGAAAATGGTTGATTAATTAATTAATTCATCATCCATTCATCAATCATTCATCTGTCACATGGGAGTAATACTAATAATATCCATATTACAAGATGTGGTTATGAGGAAAGAAAGTACGTAGGTAAACCAAAAAGTAACAAAAGGATATAAGCAAGTGTTATTTTTAGATTTCATCTTTTCCTATTCAAATGCTCCTGTTCCTTCTGTCTATGTATACCCACGTACACACATATACACACACTCACATATATCTTTAAACACATATTCCCTCCTATTATATATATATATACATATATATATATACACATATGTATATGTATATGCACACACACACATATATTCCCTTCAACTATCCTCATACTGAGAAATGTCTCATGAGTTACAGTAATCATTTTTCCATGTAGTAATGTAAATAGTTCAACTTTAATATGTTCCTTTTGATTTCTCTTTCCTGTTTGCCTTCTCATGCTTCTCTTGCTTCTTGTATCTGAAAGTCAAAGTTTCCTAATTCTTCTTCTACTTCTCTTACTTGATTTTCAGAATCCTTCTTGAACTCCTCCATGTCCTATAACCAGTTTATATTTTTTCTTTGAAGCTTTTAATGCCAGAGTTTTTGCTTTGTTGTCTTCTTCTGATTCCATGTTTTAATCCTTTTTGTCCCTCCAAAAGAATCCTATGTTCTGATTGTGCCCCCTCTGCTTGCTTAATTTGCCAGTCAATTACTGACTTTTGAACTTTTTGCCACAGTAGAGTATTGCTTCCAGAAAGGAGAGCTGTGTCCCAAATGGCTGGGGTTTACCCAGTTATCAGAGCTATGAGGAGGGTGCCCTCTCTATAGCCACTGCAAGCTCTGGCACACTGGCATTTCTCACTCAAGACTTTGACCCAAATGCGAGCAGGTCAAAGCAAGAGTGATTACACTCTGAATGGGCATTTGGTCCCCCTATAATCTGCAGGCCAGGAACTCCAAAGGAAGTCAAGTGGCAGCAGCTGTCATGCTTCTGATACCTCTTGCCCCAGGGGCAGGGGCCAGATCTGCTCTTTTGTCACCTGTTTCCAACAGATTTCCCTACTGACCTTTTAACTTTATCTTTGGCTTTTATGTGTGGAGAAGTCTGGAAACCTCCAGAGCTGTTGGTGATTCACTCTCCAGATGTCTGTTCTGTCAAATCTGTGCCTCTGGTCAGTGATGCCCTGGGTCTGGACACATGTGTCTCATATGGAACTGCACTCAGCCTCCAACCCACTGGGATAGAGCCTTCCTGTCAGCCTGCCAGGCTGCCTTCAGTGGGAGATTTGTTCCTCTCTGTCAGTTTGTATTTGAAATTCAAAATTTCCTAATTCTTCTTCTACTTCTCTTACTTGATTTTCAGAACTTGAACTCCTCCATGTCCTATAAAAAGTTTATATTTTTTCTTTGAAGCTTTTGATGCCAGAGTTTTTGCTTTGTTGTCTTCTTCTGATTCCATGTATATAGAGCTATATTCTATAGCTCTAAATTTTGTTTAGAGTTATATTTTACAAGTATTGCAGTTTTTGGTGCAGTAGCTTAAGCAAGTTATTGCTTTTACTCCACCATCTTGGCTCTGACTAAGTATTATTGAATTACTTTCAGAAGGTATTATATGTATGTATCAATATTAATGAAATAAGAGATATAGAGTATGGTGACTAGTTGCTTTCTATTGTCACTGAAAAGAACATGATGGATTTAATATAATGTTAGTTAATTAGGATAATCATTTAATTTTTTACCAAATTCAGTTAAGTAAAAGTTAATCTAAGGTCTACTCTGTCCAGGATCATGTTAGGAAATAGAAGAATTATGATACATAAAGAAAACAATATAGTACCTAACACAGGTACTATAACACATGATCTTGGTATGCCTAATTCACTTGCTATGCACACCTATGATTTGAGCCAATTTTGCTTCCACTCCCCTTCTCCCTCCAAAAACCCCCCAAAATAAAAAAAAAATCTTGATGTTTATTAACATATCAACATCCATATGAGGCAGTGAGTTTAGTTATTGTGAATCTCATTTTAAATATGAGGAAATGAAGTCCTATAGAACCTAAATGACTTACAAAAGGGAAGCCAGTTCATGAAAGAACTGGAACTAGATTGAAGGTGCCTTGAATCCTGTTCCATTTAAAAAAAAATATGCTTGTTTGAACTAAATTTGATGAGAGTGATCTTCAAATGTGGTCTGTGGTCTGGTACTTCAATCACTTTCCCCTTCAAGTGTAAAAGCTCTTCTAGTGGGCTTTTCTTCTTGTAAGATAAATTTTCTATTATTTCTTTTCCCTCCCCCTTTCCTAGTGCATCTCTTTTTATTGCTCCTTCCATTTTTTTGGAGATCTTCCCAATAAAATCTACCCCAACCTATATGCTCTATCTGTGTAGACTTCTTCTAACCATCCTAATGATAATATTATTAGGATTTACAGGTATTATCTTCCCATACAGAAATGTGAACAGTTAAACCTTATTGAGTCTCTTTCATGTATACTTTTTTTTAATGCTCCTCTTGAGTGTTTTGTTTGAACGTCAAATTTTCTGTTAAGGCCTGTTCTCTTTATCACAAATGCTTGAAAGTCCTATATTTCATTAATTTTTTTTCTCTGGAGGATTATACTCAGGTTTGCTAGATAGCTCATTCCTTGGTTATCATCATAGCTTCTTTGCCTTCATAATATGATATTACAATCCCTCTGTTCCTTTTAAGTATAAGCTGCTAAAGCTTGTGTGAACCTGACTGTGGCTCCATAATATTCATATTATTTTCTCTTTATCTATTTGCAACATTTTCTCAATCGTTTGGGAGCTCTGGAATTTGGCTATAATACTTCTGGGAGTTTTCATTTTGAGATCATTTTCAAAAGGTGATTTGTGGATTCTGTGGAAAAGGAAATTTTTTTGAGAGACAGAGTTCCAGTTAGTAAAATTAATTTTTTTTTGATTTTCAAATTTCCTTTACTTCCCTCCCCCTCCCCCCCATGACAGCATATAGTCCAGTATAGGATCTGCAAATACATTCATATTAGACTTTATTCCAATTACAAAGGCGTATTGTACTCGGTGGGATGAAAGATGCTAAAGAAGAAATAAAACCAAATAAAGAAAAGAAAGAGATCATTTAGTTTGCTTCCATCAGGATTCAGGCTCTGTTCTTTCTAGTTATATCTCTGGATGGCACATTTCTCACTTTCTTGAGTCATTTGGGATTGACTTATATCACTGAATTGCTGAAAAGAGTCCAATCTGTCATATTTGGTCATCACAGATATGGTATGTCTGTAATTGTATACAGATTTCTTCTGATTCTACACTTCTCGCTCAGCATCATTTTGTATAAGTCTCTCCAGCTAATTATGAAATCCGTCATCTCCTCGTTTCTTATAGCACAATAATATTCCATTACATTCATATACCACAACTTGTTTAGCCATTCCCCAATTGATGGGCACCCCTTTAGTTTCCAATTCTTTGCAACCACAAAGAGGGCTGCTATAAATATTTTTGTACATATGGGTCTTCCTCCCACTTCTATGATCTCTTTGGGATATAATCCTAGAAGTGCTATTGTTGGGTCAAAGGCTATGAAAGTAATAAAATTAATTTGTTAAATAGGTCAATCAATAATCAATTAATTCATCATCAGTGATTTGGTAATTAAAGATGCCAAAAAAGACTTTGAAACACCTTAAATTAAATGTATACCTTCTAAAAGAGAACTCAACAAATTCAACTAAACCCTCACTAGTGGAATTTAATGAGGGGGTAAGGTAGAAACTATGAAATCTGGACAATCAACACCTCCGTGGAGAAAGGGGACAGGAGGGGCAGGGTGGAGGATCAGCTTAGAACATGACGTGATCATGAGTTTTAAAACCCTTCTTATAATCTTGGCAACCCAACCAAGCTTCACAATTTTTATACTGCTGTTTTCAGAGCTAGTTTTGGGGATCTTTAAGTACCCCATACTTCCAAAATGGTGTGATCCAGAGAAGGGTGTGGCACTGCTCTCCTGGTTTTTATTCAAGATATGCCACTGTTCCCCGACAGTTTCAGGCACTAGCATTCCTTTTGACTTCGGAACTGTGACCAGATCCCATGCTTTCCTTCAGACACAAACAGTAGCACTCCTCTATGACTTTAACCAACGGTCAGGGCCCCTGCTCCCGTTGACTGACCACATGTGTTTCTTTCCATCCCAGAACTGTATATGGGCAAAAGAATTGCCAAAGAGCCCCAGGCCCTGCATTCAGTGCCAGCAAATGGATCTTGTAATTACTTTCTGATCATTTGTTTGATTCCCTTATGTTCTCTGGCTCAGAGCTGCTGCTGTCACTGTTTTAGCTGCCTCTGAGACTCACTGTTAGTGGTGCTGCTGTAAGAACTCTAGTATGATGCCAACACTGGTGTCATGGACCTATCCTGCTGACCTTCTAAGTTATTTAAGGCTCGAAAAATATCATATGCTGACATTTTATTGGACCTGATGCTCCAGAGTTCAATTTGAAGTGCAATTTTGAAGTTGTTTGGAGGGGAATTTTGATAGATTTCAAATGGCTTCTGCCTCTACAATCTTAGCTTTGCCTCCCCAATGTTTTTTCCACATTTCCTGGAAATATAACATCAAATCTACTCAAATGCCAAAATATAGCAGGGAGCTTTACTGCTATTGTTAGGTTTTAATTAGTTAAGTACTCTAA
The DNA here is from genome assembly GCA_011680675.1 of Gymnobelideus leadbeateri. Lineage (NCBI taxonomy): Eukaryota > Metazoa > Chordata > Mammalia > Diprotodontia > Petauridae > Gymnobelideus > Gymnobelideus leadbeateri. The sequence continues at coordinate 24,816 of WOXC01009664.1, forward strand.
TACTGTATCACTTAAGAAGGTGATCATACAACAGTTTAAATACAATTCTGTTTTTATTTCAAGCATATTTGTAAGAAATTTTTGAATATCTAGTTCGCTGTTATGAAATGTAAGAAGGGGAATGTTAAAAGAAGTCTTTTATGTTCAAAATGATTTTCATTACCTACTGGATTCTAAAGTCTTTAATTTCAGGAAACTACTGTAAAATATAAACACATGATCTACTGTAACAGAAATGTAAAAAAAATATATCCCCTTGGATTAATTACCTAATAGCTTCCTTTCAATAATAACTATTGACTATCAAATTACATAAACATTTCTGTCAAGTCATATTATTACACACTCTTCTGGCTTTCTACATTGTGCAATCACCTTCTCTGGAGGTCTTTTAAAATAGCTTAGACACCAATTTCTACAGGGTGATTTAGTTTCAGTCCTGCCATAAGAGTGTGAAATGGACTACATGACCTTTCAAGGGCTCTCCCATCTGTAAGATTCTTTGTTGAATATTCAGTAGCACTACTCATTGGAGCTGGGTAAAATGTAGTAACCTGTCCATTGGGCAAAGAATGCACATTTGTCTTTAAATCAAACATTATAAAATTCAAGCATCAAATATCTACCATGTTACATGGAAAGTCAAATTAATGTCAATTCCTCAGCAATATGTATTTTTTAAACTAATGCTTCACTGAAGTAACATTATTTAAGATGACCTCTAAAACACTCATCTCTTTGGCAAATTCAGAATTGAAAGGAAATGATTGAATACAAGTCAAGTTTAAGATAACATATCATATGTACATAGGAAGCTTATAGATTAAGCCCTGTGAACTATAATGAGTGCCAATTTAGAGAAGGACAGTGCTTTTCAGGAATGTTTTTAACCTTTCATTTGATTTTTCTTCCTGTTATGCTAATCCCCCCAATAAAAAAAAAAAGAAAAAAAGAAAAATTCTCATCTTTACTTAATAAAATTCAGAAGAGTAACCATGATAAAAGTAATAAATAAACACATTTTCTAGTGCATTTTTCTCAATATACTCATTACATAAGACTTATTTCCACCGTCTTTGACTCTAATATAGTCTCTGATTTCATTGGCTCATAGGATAATTATTATCTAGAGATAGGAGGAAACTTAATGATTGTCTTGTCAAACTCCTTAAACTTCACAGCTGAAACTGGGACATTTTCTAATTAAGTGACTTACTCAAAGTCACATAGGGTTGAAATGGCCAAAAATGAATTCACCTTTCTTTCAAGGATTTATATAATGCCCATCTTAAAACACTTTAGGTTTTTGACAATGCTTTTGTTGTGCATTTATCTATCTTCCAACCACTTACTTGATTGGACTCTACAACCAACCATATATGAAAGAATGAAAAACAAATAAAAACCCTATTGCATTTACATATGTTTTAAAATTATTCTATTTTGTTTTAGTGTATTTTGTAATATTTAAATGGAAATACGTAAACAACATTGACTTTTGTCTATGTGTTAGCATAGGTAATGACTTTCTTGCTTTTTTGATCTGGTGAGACATGTAGGCAGCAATCCTACATCAATCAATTCTACCGAAAAAGATATAGGGAGAGACATGCTAGATGGAAGTTCTCTGATGTGCACATACAAACACATGCAAACACTTTATCTATCTATCTATCTATCTATCTATCTATCTATCTATCTATCTATCTATCTTAGTAGGTAAAATGCTAAGATATTATAGGTATTTTCTAAATAACTTTTGGCATATACATCTTTGAAGCCTCAAAAATATAATTATTTCATGCTTGTGTCTTAGAAAATTTTCAGTGTATATTGAAGGTTTGTTTTGATTTTTTTCTTTTCCAATTTTTTAATCTTCATAGGACATAAAATCTTCAAGGACATAACATTTCAGAATTGGGAAGAGTTAAAGAAAATGAAGATTAAGTAGATGTTGTCAACAGGCAAAGTAAATGAATGGATATTTAATTTGTTCTGAAGTATCTATACTTCTTATGCTGTCTGGAGTTATTTTAAATTAGATATCTCTTACTATCTATTCTTTCAGGGTTTTGTGATACTTAGGAATGATTATAATTTATATGGATTTACTTTGTATCCTGCTACATTGCTAAAATTAAAAATTGTATAAAATAACATATTATCTGGATCTTTGGGATTTTCCAAGCATATTATCATATTATTTGCAAATAGAGATACTTTTTAGTACCTCATATCCTATACTGATTCCTTCTATTGCTTTTACTTCTCTTATTGCTACTGCTTGGTTTTCTAATATGGTTTTCAATAATACTGGTGACTTTGGGCATTCTTGTTTCATAGATGATATTACTGACAAGGTTTTCTAGTTTATCCCTATTAAAAATAATGTTGCTATGGGGCGGCTAGGTGGCGCAGTGAATAGAGCACCGGCGGCCCTGGAATCAGAAGGACCTGAGTTCGAAGCCAGCCTCCGACACTTAATCCGCATAAACAAAAAACCTAGCCGTGTAACCTTGGGCAAGTTACTTAACCCCAATTGCCCTAAAGGGGCGGCTAGGTGGAGCAGTGAGTAAGAGCGCCGGCCTCGGAGTTTGGATGACCCGAGATCAGATCCGGCCTCAGAAAATGAGCACCCACGCATAAATCAAATGACTAGCCGTGTAACCTTGAGCAAGTTACTTAACCCCAATTGCTTTAAAAAAAAAAAATAATGCTGCTAGTAGTTTTAGACAAATGCATGTTTAATCAATTTAATGAAAAGTCCATTTATGCTTATACTTGCAAGTACTTTTAATAGAAATAAGTTTTGTACCTTATCAAAAGATGTTTTTAATCTTTTGAAATAATCATATAATTTTTCCTTACTTTTCTAACTGATATAATCAATTATGCTAACTGTTTTTTAATTATGTTAAACCATCCTTAGTTTCCTGGCACAAATCTTTCTTAGTCATAATGCATAATCCTTGTAATATATTGTTGTAATATTTTACCTAATTTTTATTTAGGATTTTTGCATCTTATATATTAAGGAAATTAGGACATGCTTTTCTTTGTATTTTTACTCTTCCTAGTTTATGTATCAGCATCATATTTGTTTCATAAAAGGAGCTAAATAGGACCTCTTCTTTGCCTATTATTCAAAATGACTTATTTAATTTTTGAATTTATTGATCTTTAAATATTTGATAGAATTCATTGTAAATTCATTATTATATTGTTAACATGTACTTATATTATTATACTTAAAAGTTTAATTAAATTACCAAATATTTTACTGAGTAATAAAAAAATAACAAAATTCATTTAAAAGAAAAAAAAGCCAAGAATATCAAAAGACCTAAGGAAAAAAGTGCAAGGGAGGAGGTTGGCAGTATTAGACTTTAAACTATATTATAAAACAATAATTGTTAAAAATATCTAGTACTCGTTATGAAATAGAAAGGTGAGGGCAGAGTCAAGATGGCAGAGTAGTAACAGCATTCCCACACAGCTCCCAGTCCCACCATTTACAAATTTATGCAAAAGGGGTCTCTGAACAACCTCTGCAGCTCCAGAACCCACAAAATGACACAGAGAATCTAACCTCCCACTGAGTACAGACCAGCAGCCTGACAAGGAGAGGCCAACACAGTGCTCTGGGAGCAGAGCCCAGGCCTGCTTGAATCTGAGGTTTTAGCCCCAGGGTGGCCAGACCAGCAGCTGGATGGAGAGACTCCAGAACACAAACAGCTGTAGCATTTCCAGAATTATCAACACATAGATGCCTAGGACAAAGTGAGATGTCAGTGTGGTATGGACATTGGGACTGGTTGGGAAAGCTCCTCAGTCTCTTTACCTGGGGGCAAGAAGCTGCTGACAAGCCACTGAGAAACTGCTGAGTAGCCACACTGCACAGCCACCACTTGGAAGCTTCAGTTCCTGGCCTGCAAACTGTAGGGGGACAGGTGATCAGTCTTGGGGGGTAATCACTCTTGCTTTAACCTTCCTGGATCTGGATTGAAGTCTGGGGCAGAGGTCTTGGGGTGTGTGACCAGCTTGCCAGAGCGTGTGGAGGTTTCAGAGAGGGGAAACTACTAATACCTCCAGCAGCTAAGAAAACCCCAGCTGTCTGGTGGCAGAGTCCTACTGTGATAACAAGCCCAAAAATCAAGTAATTGAGTGGCAACGTGCCTAGGCAAAGGAAACAAAATAAAAAGAAAAAAAATCAACATTAGACTCCTATTTTGTGGGGCAAAGACGATCAAATCATGGAACAGGAGGAGGACTGGGAGGTCAGAATTACTGCACCAAAAGCCCCAAATGAAAATACAAGCTGACTACAAGCCATAGGGGACGTTAAGAAGCAGATAAGAGAAGTGGAGGAAAAATTGGGAAGAGAAATGAGAATGATGCAAGAAAAGTATGAAATGAGAGTCAACAGCCTGACTGAGGAAAATAACACCTTAAAAATAGACTAACTCAAATGGCAAAAGAGGCTCAAAAAGGCAATGAGGAGAAGAATGCCTTAAAAAGCTGATTTTGCCAGATGGAAAAAGCATGTCAAAAGCCCACTGAGGAGATTCATTCCTTCAGAATTAGATTGGAGCAAATGGAAGCTAGTGACTTCATGAGAAATCAAGATGCTGTTAAGCAGATCCAAACAAATGAAAGAATAGAAGGCAATGTGAAATATTTCATGGGAAAAACCACTGACCTGGAAACTAGATCCAGGAGAGATAATTTAAAAATTATTGAACTACCTGAAAGCCATGATCAAAGAAAGAACCTAGAAATCATCCTTCAAGAAATTCTGAAGGAAAATTGCTGTAATATTTTAGAACCAGAGGGTGAAATAGAGGTTGAAAGAATCCACCAATCACCTCCTGAAAAAGATCCCTAAAAGAAAACTTCTAGAAATATTATAACCACGTTCGAGAATTCCCAGTTCAAGGAGAGAATATTACAAACAGCCAGGCAGGAACAATCTGAATACTGTGGAAACACAATCAGGATAGAGCAGGATCTTTCAGCTTTAACACTGAGGGGTTGAAGGGCCTGGAAAATGATATTCCAGAGAGGACAGGATTAAAACCAAGAATCACCTACCAAGCAAAACTGAGTATCATGTTTCAGGGGAAAATATGGCCATTTAGTGGAACAGAGGACTTTCAAGCATTCTTGAAGAAAAAAAACAGAGTTGAATAGAAATTTTGACATTCAGACACAAGAAGCAAGAGATGCTTGAGAAGATAAACAGGGAAAATTAATCATAAGGTACTTATGCAAGTTGAACTATTTATATTCCTACATGGAAAAATGATAAGTGTAACTAATGAAACTTTTCTCAGTATGAAAATAGTTGAAGAAGGGTATAGGGGCATATGGATACATATATGAATGTGTGTATATATATATATGTTTTATATATTTACAGGTATTCATGGATAGAGGGCATAGGTCAAATTTAATAGGAAGGGATGATACTTAAAAGGTGAAATTAAGAGGTGAGAGAGGAATATAACAAGAGGAAATGGGGAGAGACCGAATGGGGTAAACTACTTCATATAGAAGAGGCAAGGGAAAATGATTACAAGGCGGCGGGGAGAACAAGAAGGCAAAAAGGCAAAACCCAATTCTCATTGAATTTGGCTCAGGGAGAGAATTCCATACATACTAAATAACATATATCACTCTACAGAATAGTAGGGCAGAAGGGGATGAGAGGGGGGATGATGGAAGTGAGGACAGAAGGGAAGGGGGGGAGGGAATTTGGAAGCACCCACTTTTGAAAAGGGACAGGATCTAAGTAGGGAATAGACCAAGTGGGAGTAGGGATAGAAGGGAGGGAAATATAGTCAGTCTTTTACAGTATATCTACTATGGTAACGTTTTGCATAGCTACACATGTACAACGTACACTGAATTTATTGTCTTCCCAATAAGGGTGGGTGACAAGGGAAGAAGGGAATGAATCTGGAATTCAAAATTTTAAAATAAAATGTTTAAAAAATACATAAATACTATTATTATTATTATTACTTTACATATAATTGTGAAATAATATATATAGCCATTTGGGCACAGTGATTCACTTTGCCCTACTGAAAAAGTTGAAGGGGATATGGGAGAAGATATGGGAGAGAACAGATGGGATGAGGGGACATCTTGTCAGGCTGCTATTTTGGGGTGGGGAGTCAGGAAAAATGGGGAAAATTGTAACTCAAAATCTGGCGTAAATGAATGATGTAAACCAGATGTTAATAAAGCATTCGGGGGGAAAAAAAGAAATAGAAAGTTCAGTCAGTGGAACAGAGTAGAATACAGCAGCAAATAACTATAGTAACATTGTGGTTGACATGTATAAATAAATGTTTTGGAGTTAAGAATTCATTATTGGTATAAGAAAAACAATAGTGGGAGAACTGTAACGAAGTCTGACAGAAATTGATCATAGACATAATACAAGAAATTTTGAAGAACGTGGAACACATTAACTATCAGACTTGTGAATAGAGGAATAGAGAGTAATGCAAGCCATAAAATAAATAATTTGATGATACTTAAATAAAAAAAAAGGTTTCATATAAAGAAAATAAATGTTGCCAAGACCAGAAAGAAAGCAGAAAAGTTGGGGGGGGGGATTAAAAGATAGTTCCTCAGATAAATGTGTCATCTCATTTTCAGACAAAATGAAAGCTATCTATACTCATATAAAAATGCCCTTAATTACTATTGATTAAATAGATGCAAGTCAAACAACTCTTAGTTACCCTCCCCCCCGCCACACACATACACACACACACACACACACACACACACACACAATTTAAACATTGGCTAATATGAGAGAAAAAGAAAATGACAAATGTTTGAGTGGATGTGGGAAAGATGAGACACTAATGCGTTGTTGGTGAAATTGCCTACTGATTCAACCTCTCTGCAGAGAAATTTATTTCCCAGTACATGTAAAATAATAATAATAATAATAATAATAATAATAATAATAATAATATATTAATTTCTTTTTAAAGCATTTGATTTGAAACTATAAATTCCAGATTCTTTCCCTTCTTCCCTCATCACCTGCCATTGCTGGGAAGATAAGCAATTCAATATAGATTGCACAAGTGTAGTTACACAAAACATTCCCATAGTGGAAATATTGTGAAAGACTGATTTTATTTCTCTTCATCCTATCCCAACCCTCACTTGTTCTATTTCCTACTTTGACCCTGCCCCTTTTCAAAAGGCTGTGCTTCTAACTACCCTCCCTACAATATGCCTTCCCCTCTATCATGCCCCTTCTTATCCCATTCCCCCCTACTTTCCTGTAGGGTAAGATGCCCAATTTAGTGTGTGTGATATATGTCCTTAAGGCAAATTCAATGAGAGTAAGGTTGAAGCATTCCCTTTTGCCTTCTTGTTCTTCCCCTCCATTGTAACAGTTTTCACTTGCCTCTTTTATACAAGATGATTTACTTTATTCTGTCTCTTCCTATCTACTCTCATTATATACCTCTCTCATCTCTTATTTTTAATTACCATCCCTTCCTATTTAATTGATCCTGTGCCTTCTATCTATGTATGCCAATACACATATATACACATACTCACATTTGTATTCATACATGCATATACGATGTATATAGACATATATGTCTATATATATAGACATATATATATATTTATAGACACATATATAGATAGATATAGATGGATAGATAGATAGATAGATAGATAGATAGATAGATAGATAGATAGATATACACCTACATTTATATTCCCTTCAACTATCCCTCATACTGAGAAAAGTTTCATAAGTTACAATTATCACTTTTCCATGCAGGAATGTAAATAGTTCAACTTCAATAATTTCCTTATGATTTCTTTTCCTTGTTTACCTTCTCATGATTTTCTTGCTTCTTGTATTTGAATATCAAATTTTTTATTCAACTCTGGTTTTTTCATCAAGAAAGCTGGAAGGTCCTGTATTTCATTGAGTGATCATATTTTCTCCTGAAATATTATTCTTAGTTTTCCAACGTAGGTGATTCTTGTTTTTTTTTTTTTTTATAAATGCTTTATTAAATTTCAGTTTACATCATTCATTTCTGGCAGATTTTGAGTTACAATTTTTTCCCAATTTTTCCCCTAACCACCATCCCAGGATAGCAGTACTACAAGATATCCCCTCATCCAATTTGCTCTCTCCAATATATTCTCACATACCCCCTTCAACTTTTCCATTAAAGCAAGGTGAATCTCTTCACCAATGCCTACACATTTTATCTCACAATTATATACAAAATAGTATTAATAATAGTATTTATATATATTTGGAACATTTAATTTTAAAACCTTGAATTCCAGATCCATTCTCTTTGTTCCTTGTCACCCACTACTAGTGGGAATATAAGCAATTCAGTATATGTTGTACATGTATAGCTAAAAAAACATTACCATAGTAGATATATTGTAAAAGTCTGGCTACATTTCAATCCCACCCATCCCACCCCCAACCTGGTCCATTCCCTACTCTGATCCTGTCCCTCTTCAAAAGTGGGTGCCTCCAAACTCCCCTCCCCCAAGCATGCCCTACCCTCCAGCATCTCCCTTCTCATACCCCTTTCCCCTACTCTCCTGCAGACTGAGATATCCCATTTGGTATGTATGTTATTCTCTCCCTGAGCCAAATTCAATGAGAATATGGTTTTGCCTTTTTGCCCTCCTGTTCTTCCCCTCCCCTGAAACTACCTCCTCTTGCCTCTTCTACATGATATATTTTAACCCCCCATCTCTCCCCATCTCCTCTTGCCACATTCCTCTCGCACCTCTTAATTTCACCCCTTAAATATCATCTTTTCCCACCAAATTCGACCTGTGCCCTTTATCCATGTATACCTGTAAACATATATACACACATTCACATATGTATTCATATGCCCATATACACTTCAATTATTTTCATACTGAGAAAGGTTTCATCAGTCACAGTTGTTGTTTTTCCATGTAGGAATATAAAGAGTTCAACTTTGATAAGTTCCTTTTGATTTCTTTTCCCTGTTTACCTTCTCAAATATCTCTTGCTTCTTGTGTGTGAATGTCAAATTTTCTTTCTTTTTTTTTTTTTAAGCAATTGGGGCTAAGTAACTTGCTCAAGGTTACACGGCTAGTCATTATTTGTGTGTGGGTGCTAATTTTCTGAGGTCAGATTCGATCTCGTGTCGTCCCAACTCCAAGGCTGGCGCTCTTACTCACTGTGCCACCTAGCCGCCCCTTTTAGGGCAATTGGGGTTAAGTAACTTGCCCAAGGTCACACGGCTAGGCTTTTGTTTGTGTGGGTTAAGTGTCTGAGGCTGGATCTGAACTCAGGTCCCTCTGACTCCAGGGCCGGCACTCTACTCACTGCACCACCTAGCCGCCCCTGAATGTCAAATTTTCTATTCAGTTTTTTTCCTCAAGAATGCTTGAAAGGACTCTAATCCACTGAATGACTATATTTTCCCCAGAAACAAAATACTCAGTTTAGCTGGGTAGGTGATTCTTGGTTTTAATCCCAGGTCCTTTGCCCTCTGGAATATCATATTCCATGCCCTTAGATCCCTCAATGTAGAAGTTGCCATGACCTGTGCTACTCTGATTGTGTTTCCACAACATTAAAATTGTTTCTTCCTGGCTGCTTGTGGTATTTTCTCCTTGATCTGGGAATTCTGGAACCTGGCTATAATATTCCTGGGAATTTTCTTTTTGGGATGTTTTTCAGGAGGTGATCTGTGGATTCTTTCAACCTCTATTTCACTCTCTGGGACTAAAACATCAGGCAATTTTCCTTTAGAATTTCTTGAAGGATGATTTCTGGGGTCTTTCTTTGATCATGGCCTTCAGGTAGTGCAAGAATTTTTAAATTATCTCTCCTGGATCTATTTTCCAGGTTATTGGTTTTTCCCATGAAATATTTCACTTCACCTTCTATTCTTCCATTTGTTTGGATCTGCTTAACAGCATCTTGATTCCTCATAAAGTCACTAGATTCCATTTACTCCAGTTTAATTCTGAAGGAATGAATCTCCTCAGTGAGCCTTTGAGATTCTTTTTCCATCTGGCAATTTCAGCTTTTTAAGGCATTCTTCCCCTCATTGCCCTTTTGAGCCTCTTTTGCCATTTGAGTTAGTCTATTTTTAAGGTGTTATTTTCCTCAGTCAGGCTGTTGACTCTCATTTCACACTTTTTCCTGCATCCTTCTCTTTTCTCTTCGCAATTTTTCCTCCACTTCTCTTATTTGGTTTTTAAAATCCTTCTTAAGTTTCTTTATGGCTTGTAACCCACTTGTATTTTCACTTGGCACTTTTGGTGCAGGATTTCTGACCTCCCAGTTCTCCTCCTGTTCCATGCTTCGATCCTCTTTGCCCCTGGAAATAGGAGTCTAATGTTGAATTTTTCTGTTTATTTTGTTTCCTTTACCTAGGCATTTTGCCACTTAATTACCTGACTTTTGGGCTTGTTTCCACAGTAGGAATCTGTCACCAGAAAGGGGAGCTTCCTTTCCAAATGTTGGGGTCTTTGTATTAGGAGAGTGCCTTCCCTGAAGCCCCCACACACTCTGGCATGCTGGACACATATCCCAAGACCTCGACCCCAGACTGAAATCCAGATCCAAGGAGGTTAAAGCAAGAGTGATCACCCCCCAGACTGGTTGCTGGATCCCCCTACAGTTTCATAGGCCAGCAGCTGAAGCTGTGACTGAAGCTGCAAAATCGCGGCTGTGCCACAGCTCCTCGGTGGCTTCCCACCCCAGGGGAAGAAGCTGAAGTATTCTCAAATACTGGTCCCAACATCCATAGGGCACTAACCTCGCACTTTGTCCTAGGCAGCTATGTTTTGATAATTCTGGAATCGTCACAGCTGCTGGTATTCTGGGGTCCTTCCAGGCAGCTGCTTGTTTGGCCACCCTGGGGCTAAAACCTCAAGCAGGCCTGGCCTTAGCTCCGAGAGCACTGTGCTGGCTGCTCCCTGCTTGTATGCTGGTCTGTCCTCAGTGGGAGGTTAGCTTCTCTGTGTTGTTCCTTGGGTTCTGGAGCTACAGATCTTGTTCAGAGTCCCCTTTTACATCAGCTGGTGTGCTGTGGAAGTGCTGTTTCTACTCCACCATCTTGGCTCCACCCAATCTGGTTCACGGTTTTAATCCTAGCTCCTTTGACATCTGGAATATCATATTCCAAGTCCTTCAGTCCCTTAATGAAGAAGATGCCAGATCTTGTGTTTTCCTGATTGTGTTTCTGCAATAATAAAATGATATCTTCCTGGTTCATTGAAATATTTTCTCCTTTATCTGGGAGCTCCGGATCCTGGATATTTTATTCCTAGGAGTTTTCTTTTTTGGGATCTTTTTCAAGAGGTGAACAGTGGATTATTTCAATTTCTATTTTGCCCTTTGGTTCTAAAATATCAGGGCAATTTTCCTTAATAATTTCTTGAAGCATAATTTCAAGGTTCCTTTTTTATCATTGCTTTCAGGTAGTAAAATAATTTTCAAATGATCTCTCCTGCATCTATTTTCCAGGTCAGTGGTTTTCCCAGTGAGATAGTTCACATTGTCTTCTTTTTTTGCATTTGTTTGCATCTGTTTAATAGTATCTTGATTTCTCATAAAGTCATTAACTTCCATTTCTCCAATTTAATTCTGAAGGAATGATTCTCTTCAGTGAGCTTTTGAAATTATTTTTCCATCTGGCAAATTTGGCTTTTAAAGGCATTCTTCTCCTCATTGGCTTTTTGGGCCTCTTTTGCCATTTGAGTTAATCTAGTTTTTAAAGTGTTATTTTCTTCAGTCAAGTTTTTGACTCTCTTATCATGGTTTTCTTGCATCATTCTCATTTATCTTATCGATTTTTCCTCTACTTCTCTTACTTGGTTTTAAAAATCCTTCTTTAGCTCCTCTATGACCTGTATCCAGTTCTTATTTTCCTTGGAAGCTTTTGGTGCAGGAGTTTTGACTTCACTGTATTTCTCCTTTCCCATGCTTTGATACTTTTTTGTCCCCAAAAAGAAATCTAATGTTTTACTGCTATGCTTGCTTTGCTTCCTTTGCTTGATCATGTTGTCACTCAGTTACTTGACTTTTTAGCTTTTTTGCCACAGTAGACCTCTGCTTTCAGAGAGGAGAGTTTTATTCCAAAATTTCTGGCGTTTTAGCAGCTGGCATAGCTATTGCCCTCTCTGAAGCCTCCACAGGCTCTGGAACCTGGTCACACAACATAAGATCTCTTCCCAAGGCATCAAGCCAGATACAAGCAGATTAAAGCAAGGGCTATTATTCCTCAGAATTGTTGCTTAGTCCCCCTATAATCTGCAGACCAGCATCTCTGGAAGCAGCCATGCTGTGGTGGCTGCATGGCCGCAGTGCTTCCACTGCTTCTTGCTTTCTTGCCCTGAGGGCAGAGGTCAGACTTCAGGGCCAGTGATCTATTCACTGCACCACCTAGCCAGCTCCTGAATGGTCTCTTAATTGTGAAATCCAATGGCAGTTCAGATACACTTAACTTCTTTACATCTGCTGACTTTGGCACTGAAGATCATTCTATTTCCTTTATACTCCATTCTCTCTCTGTTTTTATAGCACCATCCTCTTTGGGTTCTTCTCTCTGGTTGTTCCTTCTCTTTTGTTGGTTCTTCACACTAATAACACCTGTTGAGGGTAGATGTTCCCTAGGGCAATATCTTGAATCTATTTGTGTTCTTCCTATGTCCTACTTCACAAAGTGGTTTCTTCATTTTTCATCACTTTCATTATCAGCTCACTATAGGGAATCATTGGAATTAATTGAATAGAGAAATGTCATGGTCAGATCTGCATTTAAGGAAAACTTTTGTAAGACTGCATTGTGTTCATCTATCTTTCCTATGTTTATTATAAAATATACTTTCAAATAAGTTCATTTTCTTATACACGTTATAAAGTCATGATATGAAAATAGGATAAGTGAATAATTAAAAAATAAACATGAAAAGGAAAATAAAGATCAGAGGAGGCATACACAAGATGAGAAGGCTTGAAATGTTAAATTGGAAATTGACAAAGAAAGACCAAGCTGTACATAGTGGAGAATCATGTGTTCATATGTTCTTATTTTTCTATTATTTATAATGAGATATTTTTCCCATTTGATCATACCTGTCGATTTCATTAAAATGCAGATTTATAAAGAAAAAATACAATCACATTATCATGTTATTTTTTTTTTCCTGGAATAACTAAAGTTAAGCAAGTGGCATACAAGTTCCCAGTGTTTAAATGAGGCATGCTTGGAATATGAATCTTTGATATGTCAAGTCAAGTTGTGTCAATAAATATTAATTAAATACTACTACATGTTCTGCAATGGTATATAATGCTGAGGCTAAAAAGAAATACAAAAGACAACTGATGATATCAAGGAGCTCACAGTACAAAGAGGTCACAGGGAAATAATCATGAAGAAGCAAAATATTTATAAGATAAATTGGAGATAATCTCAAAAGGGGATAATCTCAACAAATCTCCACATTTGGGGAATGCTTCACTTTTAAGGTGGCATTTTATTTGGTATTAGAAGGGAGTCAGAAGATAGTAATGATATCATTCTAGGAATGGGGAACATCAAGTAAAATAAAAATCTCTAGAGATACGAGAGTCTTAAATGGACAGCAGTAAGGAGGACAGTGCTACTGGATCACAGAGCATATGTGGGGGAGGGCAAAGGCAGGGGGAATATGAGTTATAAAAATAGTGGAAAGATAGGAAGACTACAGTTAATGAAGGACTTAAATGCTTTTTATATTCAGTCCTGGAGACAAAAAGAAGTCATAGGAGCTTATTGCAAAGTCAGGGGATGCAGATATCATCAGACATCCACTGTAATAGGATCGCTGTTTTAGCTGAATTGAAGTTGGATGGGAGTGGGGAAAGATTTGAGGCAGAAACCTGCTAAATCTATCACAAAAATCTAGTGAGGGAAGAAGAGTTATAGTTAGGTCTTTCACTGAAGGCAAATGTAGCTAATTTATAGGCAATCATCATCAGAACTTGTAAGTCTTGGCAAAATTCTTTTTATTTTATATATGTTTTTATTTTTTGTCAAGAACATCATACAAAAACTGTATACTAAGGCATAGAGGGGTTAAGATCTCATATATACATGTATGTGTATACATATATGTATAAATCTAAATATATGTGTTTGTATATGCATGCATATATATATATATATATGATACAAAAAATCTCATTTTTATTTAGTTCCTAAAGATTTATTATATGTTTATCAATATCCTGGTTGATTTCATGTACTTAATCATTCATCTATTCATTCATTTACAGATGATCTTGTCTTTCTTGAAGAATTACTACATCCTGTTTCATAGAAGAGTCAGAATTTAAACACACCAAAGTATCATAAATTTACAAGTATAAAAACCAAAAGTTATAAGTGTCCACTGGTTCCTATTCCATTGTCTGGTAACTGAATTATGCAGCCTAGCCAGTTGACTTTCATACAGCACCCTAACTGACAAGGAAGGAGTCCAGATTTGAGACTTTTGTGACTTGACAACAGTAAAAGTCCTGTGAAATCAAAGTTGACTAAAATAAAGCAAATAGAAAATGGTATGTTTCCCTGGTGTTTGAAATTTTGAACTAAAAAAATGTTGGGGAAATTTATTGCTTCACATATGTATGAATATATATATGTATATATATATATATATTCATACATATATGAAACAATAAAATGAATATATATATTCATATATATATATGAAGCAATAAATTTCCCCATATATATGTAATTAGTATTTACATAGCAATAAGCCACTTCATTGCAAACCATGTGCCTGGACAAATTTTTGGATGTGTTGAAGATCTATGCAGTCTCTTGATATGGATGGATTGTATAATTCAGATGGCTTCTTTGATTCAATACTTTCTCTATTTTTTTTTTTTGCTTTTTGTTGAACAATTGGGGTTAAGTGACTTGCCCAAGGTGACGAACATAGGTGTTTCTTTTTTTTTTTTTTCTGGTGTGTGTTAAGTGTTTGAGGATGGATTTGAACTCAGGTCCTCCTGATTCCATGGCTGGTGCACTATTCATTCACTTTGCCACTTAGCCACCCCTATTCAATACTTTCTTTCAAATAACTTGGAAGCATCTCACAAGGGAAGTGTCTGTCTGTCTGTCTCTCTTTCTCTCTCTGTCTCTCTGTCTCACTCTGTCTCTGTCTCAGGCTTTGTCTCTCTCTGTGTCTTTCTCTGTTTCTGTCTCTCTCTTTGTCTCTGTCTCTATCTCTGTCTTTGTCTCTCTCTCTCTGTCCCTGTCTCTCTCTGTCTGTCTGTCTCTGTCTCTCTCTCTGTCTCTTCACTAAATAGGAATAAAAAAAAAGAAAATAATGCATAAATATCGGTAAAGGAAAAATTAGTTAGAAGGTGATTGAAAATCCTCAAAGAATTTGCAATTTCTTGTAGAAAATGCAATTATAATGTTACAACTGCTCTTAATCCACCTCAGCTGAATGTACTTAGTAATAGTGGAAGGAAGGGGAAAGTATAACGGCATAAGCAGAACAAAACTTTAATGGATTCCTGCTGGGAATGGCAGTTAATATGAATTATTTCAACATAGATTCTTTCTCGTAATTAGTATTTAACGTTTTTCTAGTGTCAGGTCACAGAAAGTAAATAAGACTCTGCCATTCCCCCCATTTCTGATGTGCTTTATGAATTTTTGAATGTATGCATGTCATCTTTTTTGCACATAATCAAATGCCCACATATGCAGACCCATAATTACATTGGTGTAGAGAACATCTTAGGAGGAAACTCATCTAACAATACAGTTTGGTAATAATAACAAGTTCTGATCCTAGAGAGTTCCCTAATATACTGAGAGTTTAAATGACTTGCCCAATTTCACATAACTTGCATATATTAGAGGCAAGACTAGAATCAACTCACTTATGTTTTTTCCCAACTTTCTATCTATTATTCGATGATAGATCTCATAAACAAGATAAATACAAAGCATTCTGAATGAAGTTCCTAGGAATTTGGGAGTTTCGGAATCTATAGAAGCAGATGCTCTTCCACCTTATCTTTCCTTCTTGCACACCTGACCAAGAGTTGTCCACATGCCATAGGGTAGAAGAGCAATATGATTATTAATAAAGCTAAAATAAGTTAGAAGACAGTAAATCTAAGACTTCTGGTAAATAAAGGAGCACTGGGCTTTTCTGATTTCCATGCTACTTAAGCATTGTCATCTGACCTACTGATATACTTGATGTTTACTGAGCCTCGTACCCTTAAAACTAGACTTCTGAGACATTACATAAACCTTAATACTAAATATTTTATAATATTTAAACAAATTCTTTATTAACTTCTGTTTTACATCATTCATTTCCGCCAGACTTTTAGTCACAATCATTTTCTCCCCTGGTTTTTCCCCTACCCACCCTCCCAGAATAGTAGTCCCACAAGATATCACTTCCTCCAATCTGCTCTCTCCCATACCTTCTCCCATACCCCATTCAACTTTTCCATTATAGGAAGGTGAATCTTTGTGTCCCAATGCCTGAACATCTTATCTCCCAATTACAAACAAAAGAGTATTAATAATAGTATTTATATAGATTTGAAACATTTAATCTTAAGACCTTGAATTTCAGATCCATTTCTTTCCTCCCTTGTTACCCATTCCCTCTGGGGAGATAAGTAATTCAGTATATGTTGTACATGTCTAGCTATGCACAACATTATCATAGTAGATATATTGTACAAGGCTGTTTATAATTCCCTCCCACTCATCCCACTCCCCACCTGGTCCATTCCCTACATGATCCTGTCCCACTTCTATAGTGGGTACTTCCAATCTCCCCTCCCCCCAAGGATGGCCTCCCATCCATCATCCCTCCTCTCATCCCCCTTCCCCCAATTCTGCTGTAGGTTGAGATATCCCATTTAGTATGTATGTCATTCTCTCCCTGAACCAAATTCAATGAGAATGTGGTTTTGCCTTTGCAAGAGATGCCTGAGAAGGTAATCAGGGAAAAGAAATCAAAAGGAACTTATCAAAGTTGAACTATTTACATTCTTATATGGAAAAACAATAATTGTGACTGATGAAATCTTTCTCACTATGAAAATAATGGAAGAAGGGTGTATGGTCATATGAATACATATGTGAATGTGTGTGTATATGGTTACAGTTATATATGGATAGAGGGCATAGGTTGAATTTTTTGGGAAGCGAGGATACTCAAGGGGTGAAATTATGAGGTGAAAGAGGAAAGTGGAAAGAGGAGATGGGGAGAGACAGGGTAGGGTAAACTATCTCATGTAGAAGAAACAATGGGAAGTTTTTGCAAGGGAGGGGGAGAATAGGAAGGCAAAATACTAAATATTTTTAAAGGTGTGGTTTCTTAAGTTGTGAGCTCCTTAAGAGCAGACCTCTGTCTCTGTCACTATCTTTCTGTTAATATTCTCTTTCTGTATCTCTCTGTATTTTTCTCTTTCTCTCTCATCCTCTCTGTCGTTCTCTTTATCTCTTTGCCTCTGTTTCTGGGTGTGAGGGACTCTCTCTCCCTCTCTCTCTCTCTCTCTCTCTCTCTCTCTCTCTCTCTCTCTCTCTCTCTCTCTCTCTCTCTCTCTCCCCTCTCCCATAACTATAGCTGCCAAGTAATGGCATTGAGATAGGTTAAAAATTGGTTTGTTATTCCTGTAAAATAGGCAGCTCTTGAGCTTAGTTTTGAAGAAATGTGAGAATCTTAGAACTGGAGATGAGAAAATGTATTTCAGGCACTGAAGATAACCAGATATAGGCTATGATAGCCTGTAGACTGTCTTGAGTCAGGAAAAGTAAAAAGGCCATATTTGTTTGATGTCATAGTTTGTAAATTTAAATAATATACAAGAAGTCTAGAAATGAGTGTAATAGAACATTATTTAACTATAAGAAATGATGAAAGGGACAGTTTCAAAATAAACAAACAAAAAAAAAAAACAAAGGAGAGGATTTATGTGAATTGATGCAAACTAAATTGATCCGAATGCAGATGTCTAATCACACATTAAGTGCAAACATTAAATAGAAAACAACACAAAACAACAAAAAGACTTAAAAACTCTGTTCAATGAAAGTGATGTGATTCCAGAGGGAAAATGCTGAAGTATATATATAGCATAAAAGGATGACCCTGAACCTAAGTGGCAGAATATAACATGTATTTTCCACATAGTAGATGTGAATACAATAAAATAAAAGGTGGAATATGAGGGGAAAATTAATAATGAGAGTATTCCCAAATAAAATGAAATAAAATAAAACATGGTCAATAATTCATCTTTTCAAATTAATAAAGGATAAGAGAAGAAATTTCAAAGTAAAAATACAAAAAAGAACTGATTTGAAAACATTTATTATATACTTAAAGCAGTCTCAATATAATAAATCTTATTTTTTCATATAATTCTCTTTTCCTTTCAAACATTGTTTATGGAAACTTTCTCTCTGTGTATGTGTTCATTGAATTAAATTTTTAAAAAATGCTCTAGCCTCATATCAGACAGAAATAAAATAATAATTAATGTGATAATTTCAAAAAATAGTATGATATACAATCAATTCATTTAAAATTATGTATATTACCAACAAAATTTAGAATGTAGAGTTATGAAAAGATATTTCTTGGAAAACAAATCTAAAATATGCAAATAATTTTAAGGATCAGATCAATTTAATGGTCTACTTAATAGGTACTCAGATTATAAACTTTAATTACTTAGTACAATTTTAGAGGTAGGTATTAGGTGAATATAATGAAAGAGTTAGTCTATCTTAGGATATAGGAACTCTCTAGGGTATTAAATTTTGGTAGGCCCATAGTGATTTGAGTTAACTTGTATTGTCTATTGATTTCCATAGCAGTTTTGAACTGTATAAGACTTACATCTTTCTGAGTCAATCAGATATAAGCTTAGTTTTTATCCATTTGTTTTACATATTAAAAATTAAATTTCAGGGCATGGAGCCAAGATGGCAGAGTAGAAACAGCTCATCCAAGCCACTCTGCCCCCAGATTCCCCCCAAACTATGTAAAAGGGGACTCTGAACAACTTCTGGAGCCCCAGCACCCACAGAACGACACAGAGAAGTTAACCTCCCACTGAGGACAGCCCAGCAACCCTGCAGGAAGGACCAGCACAGCAGTCTGGGACCTGGCAGTGCGAAGATCACAGAGCGTGGGAAGCAGAGCCGAGCCGGAGCTGAGGTCCCTGTGAGCCGAGGTTTTATCCCCAGGGCACCAGGGCCAACAGGCTGCTGGAGGAACCCCAGAACACCAGTAGCTGTGGTGACTCCAGAATTATCAACATGGACATGCCTAGGACAAAGTAAGAGGTTAGTGTCCTATGGACTTTGGGACCTGTATTTGGGGAATGCGTCAGCTTCCTTCCCTGGGGGCTAGAAGCCCCTGAGGAGACTCCATTTTGTAATTTTCAGAGGTGGCTCCAGCTCCTGCCCTGCAATTAATTGTAGGGAGATCCAGCGATCAGTCTTGGGGGGTAATCGCTCTTGCTTTAACCTTCCTGGATCTGGATTGTGTTCTAGGGTGGAAGTCATGGGTGGGTTTACAGCTTGCCAGAAACAGAAGTTGCCCCCCACACGTTCGGGACGAAAATTCCTCTAGCTGGCCTTAAAGCCACAGTGTGGCAACAAGCCCAAAATTCAAGTAATTAAGTGGCAACATGCCAAGGCAAAGGAAACAGAAAAATGCAACCCTAGACTCTTATTTTGGGGGCATAGAGCGGGAAAAGGACTGTGAGGTCAAAAGTCCTGCTCCAAAAGCCCCAGGGGAAAACATGAGCAGGTTGCAGGCCATAGAGGACCTTAAGAAAGACTTTAAAAATCAAATAAGAGAAGTGGAGGAAAAATTAGAAAGAGAAATTAGAAGGATGCAGGAAAAGTATGAAATGAGGGTCAACAGCCTGACTGAGGAAAACAACACCTTAAAAAATAGATTAACTCAAATGGCAAAGGAGGCCCAAATGGTCAATGAGGAGAAGAATGCCTTAAAAAGTCGAATTTGCCAGATGGAAAAAGAATCTCAAAAGTTCACTGAGGAGATTCATTCCTTCAGAGTTAGACTGGAGCAAATGGAAGCTAATGACTTTATGAGAAATCAAGATGCTGTTAAGCAGATCCAAACAAATGAAAGATTAGAAGGCAATGTGAAATATATCATGGGAAAAACCACTGACCTGGAAAATAGATCCAGGAGAGACAATTTAAAAATTATTGGACTACCTGAAAGCCATGATCAAAGAAAGAACCTAGAAATTACCCTTCAAGAAATTCTCAAGGAAAATTGCCCTGATGTTTTAGATCCAGAGGGCAAAATAGAGGTTGAAAGAATCCACCAATCACCTCCTGAAAAAGATCCCAAAAAGAAAACTCCCAGGAATATTATAGCCAGGTTCCAGAATCCCCAGATCAGGGAGAAAATACTACAAGCAGCCAGGAAGAAACAATTTCAATATTGTGGAAACACAATCAGAATAGCCCAGGACCTGGCAGCTTTTACACTGAGGGATAGAAGGGCATGGAATATGATATTCCAGAGGGCAAAAGAACTGGGAATGAACCCAAGGGTCACCTACCCAGCAAAACTGAGTATTTTGTTTCAGGGAAAATATGGTCATTCAGTGGAATAGAGGACTTTCAAGCATTCTTGAGGAAAAAACCAGAATTGAATAGAAAATTCGACATCCAGACACAAGAAGCAAGAGATGCCTGAGAAGGTAATCAGGGAAAAGAAATCAAAAGGAACTTATCAAAGTTGAACTATTTACATTCCTATATGGAAAAACAATAATGGTGACTGATGGTATCTTTCTCACTATGAAAATAATGGAAGAGGGGTGTGTGGTCATATGAGTACATATGTGAATGTGTGTGTAGATGGTTGTAATTATATATGGATAGAGGGCATAGGTTGAATTTGTTGGGAAGGGAGAATACTCAAGGGATGAAATTATGAGGTGAGAGAGGAAAGTGGCAAGAGGAAACTATCTTATGTAGAAGAAGCAAGGGGAAGTGGTTGTAAGGGGGGGGAGAATAGGAAGGCAAAAAGGCAAAACCACATTCTCATTGAATTTGGTTCAGGGAGAGAATGACATACCTGCTAAATGGGATATCTCAACCTGCAGCAGAATAGGGGGAAGGGGGATGAGAGGAGGGAAGATGGATGGGAGGGCATCCTTGGGGGGAGTGGTGGTTGGAAGTACCCACTATACAAGAGGGACAGGATCATGTGGGGAATGGACCAGGTGGGGGGTGGGATGAGTGGGAGGGAATTGTAAGCAGCCTTGTACAATATATCTACTATGATAATGTTTTACATAGCTAGACATGTACAACATATACTGAATTACTTATCTCCCCAGAGAGAATGGGTGACAAGGGAAGAAGGAAATGGATCTGAAAGTCGAGGTCTTAAGATTAAATGTTTCAAATATATATAAATACTAATATTAATACTCTTTTGCTTATAATTGGGAGATAAGATGTGCAGGCATTGGTACACAAAGATTCACCTTCCTCTAATGGAAAAGTCGAAGGGGGTATGGGAGAAGGTATGGGAGAGAGCAGATTGGAGGAAGTGATATCTTGTGGGACTGCTATTCTGTGAGGTTAGGTAGGGGAATAATGGGGGGAAAATGATTGTACCTCAAAATCTGGCGGAAATGAATGATGTAAAACAGAAGTTAATAAAGCATTTGTTTAATAGAAAAAAATTAAATTTCAAAATATTTAATACATCATAGTATGTTATTATGGAACAAAACAGTATGTTTGGGTAAGGAGGGTGTCAGCTCCTTGAACTCACTGCAAAGAAGTCCAAGCTTATCTTATTTTTCCCACGATACCTACCTGGCTAATAGGCACTTTAATACTTTGCCAATAGAGAATAAGAATCTAAGTAAGACACTGTGTGTGACACTAAAGAAGTCTTACATCTGGTTTGGAAAGGTATTTTTGTTTTAATATCATGGAGTACATAATTTTAAAAGTTAAAAATTCAAAAGCAGATGAAATGTCTTCACTGACACCTAGTTTTTTTTTCCCTAGATGAACTGTAAACTGGCTAACTTTCCCTTCAATTTACATGTCCATTTTTATTTTCCACTAGAATAAGGAGCCCAGATAACTCAAAAGAACAATGTACTACCAATAAATTAACATTCTTTTCATGTAAGAAAATTGAAAATGATAATTTGATAGTCAACTGCTATTCTTCCTCAATGACTTTCATTATCAATATTACACCACTCTGTGTTTTTGCCCACGAGTACCAGTGTTGAAATCTACTAATTTGTCATTCCCATGAAGTACATGAAATTCACTGCAGTGCTTTCTTTTCTGAACAGCATTGCCAGCAATCAGCATTGTAAAACCTATATGTAGGTGGTAATTTTACATCTCTTTGATGATGCCTAGTGGCAGACAAGAGTAGAGATTTATTGGCTCTGCAGTGTTGGCAGCAATAAACTAAACTAGATTGACAAGTGAAAGCAAGAGTGCTGGATCATGCAATAACAAGGTCACTTTTTTTTTTTTTTTTGGTACGTGTGATCCTTTTCTAGGCAATAATTACATTATTGTTATTACATAACAAACACAGAACAAAATCTATGAACCAAACAAGAAATTGACTCTTTTTTCCTCCAACATTTGATCATACCTAGTCAGCTGATATATTCAGTTGCATCTGTTATGATTCGTTAACTAAAATAAAGAATTCAGATATTATCTCATGGAATTAATGATTTCATTAAGACTTAGGAAGAAAAAAAAGAATTTCAGCATCACAACTGATTTCATTCTCAACTTGATTTTGTAGTCTCACAAATAAAACTCTGCGTTTTGTACATGAAGACACTTAGGACAACAAATTTGGTGATTCATATCAGGTCCTTAACTCCTGAGAATCATTCTGCCTGCTTGACTGATTATCTATATTGAACAAATGAACTTGATACTCATTCAGCTTTCACTTCCATTTACTTGTGTTCACATTCATGAAGATTTATTTCTTATGTTATATCCTTATGAATAATGTTTTAAATCAAATAAAGGCATCTGATATCTAAGAGGCATGCATAAAATAACACAAAGCATGGATTCTGAAATGAACATGAAGTTAGATATTGGCTATTAAATAAAAATATTCACCATTACTAATATTTTCAGGAGACATCCTAACCATGCATATATTTAATTTCTGAATATCTTTAAGTCTAGCTATGTGATAGAAAAATGAAGACTTCAAACTCATACACCATCACTTGTAATTACTAATCACTAGTGGTGATTTATATTTACAAATAAATAGCACACATAAATACCTAGTTATTTCAATTCACTTTAATTCTATAAACAGTTATAGAGTAAAAGTGGGTATGAGCAACTGAATATTACTTGTAATACAAACACAAAATATAATCCTTGACCTCAAGAATCTTATATTTAAATATCAGAGGAAATTTAGGCAGATAAATGAAGATAAAATGCACACAAAACAAATACAAAGAACTTTGGGGATTGAGGTGAGTGCCAAAAATATTAGGAGATAAATCAATAAGGATCTATTATGCATCTAATATGTATCAGGCACTGTGATAAGCACTAATGATACAAACAGTGGCATCAAAAAATCCCTGACTTCACAGAGCATATAATATAATCTTCGACAAGATGCAAACACATATATACAAAGCAAACTATATACAGGATAGATCAAAACTTATTAATAGATATAAAGCACTAGAATTGAGACAGGTTGGAAAAAAGTCTTGTGTAGAAGATTGCAATCTGACCAGGGATCATAATGGATAACAAAAATGCAGGGGAGTTGAGCCCAATAGATCAAGGAAGCAGCTTCATTTCCTATCTCTTTTCATGCTATGCCTAAATAAACTTAAACATTTAATGTCCCACATGTGTGTCAATTCATTTTGTTGGAACTTAAAGGAAGCCAAAAAGGTCAGTAATCAGAGAGGAACAGTGAGAGAGCTCCAGCTGGGGGGTGGGGGGGTGGGGGGTGGGGAAAGGCTGAAAAAGTATGTTCAGAACCCAGAGATGGAGTGTCTTGTTTGTG
The DNA here is from genome assembly GCA_011680675.1 of Gymnobelideus leadbeateri. Lineage (NCBI taxonomy): Eukaryota > Metazoa > Chordata > Mammalia > Diprotodontia > Petauridae > Gymnobelideus > Gymnobelideus leadbeateri. Next base: position 48,987 of record WOXC01009664.1, read on the forward strand.
GAACAGTCAGGAGGTCAGTGTGTGTGGATTGAAGAATATGTGTCAAGGAATAAAGTTAGGGAGTAATATAATACATGTAAAATAGTTTAGAATATTTTAATTTCTTTATGTTCATTATTGTTATCACTGCCCAACTCCCTTGTGCACTCATGATGTCCCCTAGCACCTCAGAGTCTGCTTATTACATTACTCCAACCAGCTCTCAATTTCTCCCCCATCCTCTTGACAGAACACATTTCCTGAAGAACTTCCAGGTTATCCTCCACAAAATGTTACCTATATTCTCAGGGCCTTGATGTATCTTTTCATCTGATGTTTATTCCTTAATTCATCATGCTTCTGCTCTTTCCTTTAACCGGTATGCCCCCTTTATGGGACTGAATAATGTGAATTTCACTCAGACCCATACTGTTTGATCATCTCATTGCAATAATCATTTAAGTTTGGTGTGATAGGAGCAATATTTTCTAGGGTTTCACCACATGGGCTGAAAAGGCTGTGATATCACACATGTTAGATTTTAAACTGTTCTTAATACTTACATTGCAAAGGTTTTTGTTATGATAGGGCTTCTCAGGATCCTAATTCTGAAATGACCTAGGGCAAGACAATCCCTAAAATACTTCCTCAGCCATATGACAAGGGATTAAAATGGATAACAAAAATGCATGGGAGTTGAACCCAATAGAATGAAGGGGGCAGCCTTATTTCATATCCTTTTTCATGCTATGCCTAAGTAAACTTAAATATTTAGTGTTCCACACGTGTGTTATTTCATTTTAATATCATGCCTGAGGTCTCAGCCCAGCTTGATATAGGTAAGGTCTATATCTCCTGATCAGCCAAATTTTATTTAGACCATCAGTTAAAGGATAATCCCATGGGTAGTTTTCCCCTCCAGAAAAAAAAAATACTTTTTAACAAAGGTGTGTGTGTGTGTGTGTGTGTGTGTGTGTGTGTATGTGTGTGTGTGTGTTAAGAATCTGAGGCCGGGACTGATCCTGGGTCCTCCTGACTCCTCGGCCCGTGCTCTTACTCAGTGTGCCACCTAGCTGCCCCTTAACAAAATATTTTGCTGGGTAGCTAGCACCTGAACCCCAACTCCAAGAATTCTAAACCCCACAAGGTGACCACCAAAGCTTAACATATCCATTTCTAAAGATGACTAGTAACTAATTATGCTCAGAAAAAGAAACAGAAAATCAAAATGTATCCAGGAACTTTAGGCTCAAGCCATTCCATTCCCAGGCTTATTTAAGCAAGTATGTTACTGTCACATATTTCGGCTAAAAGGGGCCATTGCTGCCTTTGATGGTAGGGAAACATTTATCCACCTCCATCCTTGCTGCACTTTTAGGAAAAAAAAAACCCTTCCTTTCTCCCTTTCTTGCTTGAAGCCCAAGAACAAGGACTGGGGAAAAGTTTCAAAGCAGGAATCTCTCTGATGACACTGAGGCAGGATACACTTGCTTTGCCCTGCTGGCATTTGTGTTGCAGTTTTGTGGTGGCATTCCTGGGGTGAGGAGCACTGTAGTGGCAGAGCTTGTTGAGGCTGTGAAGAGACAATCATTCTCACAGTTCTGAGGCAGGTACCTAGAAGAAAATTTGACAACATCTGTGCAAAACCCCAGAAATTGGGGACATAGTCCCCTCCACTCTGGAAGCAGAGTTCTACCATGGCAAAGAGTTCAAAAGTCAAGTATTTAGCTAGCAAGATGAGCAACCAGAGGAAGAGAAACCAGGCTATAGAACATTTTTGGGAACAAAAAGGATGAAAACATAGAACCAGAAGAAATAATAAAGTCAATACTCCAACATCAAAAGACTCCAGAAAAATATGAATTGGTCACAGGTAATGGAGTAGCCCAAGAAGGATTTTGAAAATCAAGTAAGAGAAGTAGAGGGAGAACTGGGAAGAGACATGAAAGTGTTGCAAGAAAATCATGAAAAATGAGAGAACATCTTACTAAAGGAGACCCCCAAATACTGAAGAAAACAACACCTTAAAAATAGGCTACCTCAAATAGCAAAAGATATCCAAAAAATAATGAGGATAAGAATGTCTTTTATTTTTATTTTTTTGCTTTTTTGGAGGGCAATCGGGGTTAAGTAACTTGCCCAAGGTCACACGGCTAGGCTTTTTTGTTTTGTGTGTGCATTAAGTGTCTGAGGCCGGATCCAAACTCAGGTCCTTCTGACTCCAGGGCTGACGCTCTACTCACTGTGCCACCTAGCCACCCCAAGAATGTCTTAAAAGCAGAGCTGACCAGATGGAAAAGGAACTTCAAAAGCTCAGTGAAGAAAATTATTCCTTCAAATAGATTGAAGTATATGGAAGCTAATTAATTCATGAGGAATCAAAATATTATAAAACAGATCCCAATGAATGAAAGAAATAGAATGCAATGTGAAATATCTCATCAGGAAAAAAACAAAAACAAACAAAAAAAAAAAACAACTACTGGCTGGGAAAAAAATAGATCCAGGAAAGATAATTTAAAAATTATTGAACTACCTGAAAGCCATGATCAAAAAAGGAGACTAGACATCATATTTCAAAAAATTATAAAGGAAAACTGCCCTGATATTCTAATACCAGGGGTTAAAATAAAAATTGAAAAAAATTCACGGACCATTTCTTGAAAAAAATTCCAAAAAGAAAACTCTTAGGAATATTATAGTAACATTACAGATTTCCCAGGTCAAGGAGAAAATACTACAAGCAGTCAGGAGGACCATTTGAGTATTGTGGAAAGACAATCAGGATAACACAAGATGTAGCATCTTCTACATTGAGGGGTTGAAGGACTTGGAATATGATATCCTGGAAGACAAAGGAGCTGGGATTAAAACCAAAAATCACCTACCCAGCAAAGTGGAGTATAAAACTTCAGAGGAAAATGTCATCATTCAATGAAATAGAAGACTTTCAAACATTTTTTTATGAAAATACCAGAGCTGAACAGAAAATTTGACTTTCAAATACAAGAATCAAGAGAAACATGGAAAGGTAAACAGGGAAGAGAAATCAGAAGGAATTTATTAAAGTTGAACCATTTTGATTCCTACTAGGAAAGACTATATTTGTTAAATCATGAGACTTTTCTCAGTATGAGGAAAGTTGAAGGGAGTGCATATGTATGTGTGTGTATACATACATATATACATATAAATATATGGAGATATGTACTAACACCTATATGTGTATATGTGTGTTAGTACATATCTCCATATATTTATATGTATATATGTACATATATGTGTGTTTATATGTATGCACATGTATACATAGACTGAGGGCTCAGGGTGAGTTGAACATGAAGGGATGATATCTGAAAAATAAAGAGGTGAGAGAAGAATATATTGGGCAGAGAAAGTAAGAGATAGAATAGGGTCTATTATCTCATATAAAGGAGACAAGAGAAAACTATTCCAATGGGGGAAAAAGGGGGAGAATCAGGGAGGTGAAAGGGTACAAGCCAAACTTTCCCTCATTGGATTTGGTTTAAGGAGGGAATAACATACATATTCAACATGGTATGTCACCCTACAGTAAAGTAGGATGGAAAGGGATAAGGAGGGGGTGGAGATCATAAAAGGGATGACAGATTGGGGGAAAGGGTAGTCAGAAGCAACCACTTTTGAAAAGGGGCAGGGGCAAAGGAGAAAATAAAATAAATGAGGGTGGGATAGGATGGAGGGAAATCTAGCTAGTCTTTAACAATATGACTACTATGGAAAGGTTTTGCATAACTGCACTTGCACAAACTTTATTGAATTGCTTGTCTTCCCAGTGGGGCTGGGAGGCAGGACAAAGTAGAAAGAATCTGAGACTCAAAGTTTTAAAAACAAATGCTAAAGAATTGTTTTTACATGCAACCAGGAAATAAGATATATAGGCAATAGGGTAGAGAAATCCATCTTACCCTACAAGAAAGTAAGGGGAAAGAGGGAAAGGGGAGGAATAAGGGGGATTGGGAGAAGGCAGACTGGGGAAAGGAGTAATTTATTTGCTTCCCATCTTGGGGTGTGGTGTAGCCAAGAGATGGGGAGAAATTTTGGAACTCCCAATATTGTGGAAATGAATGTTGTAAATTAAAAATAAATAAATAAATTCTGAAAAAAGATTGACATAACCTTAGAATACTCAAATTTATCCAGACTGGACTGTGACATTAAAAGAAAAGTGCATATCTAGCCTTGAAGATTTTGAAGGTGAAGAAAACTAAATCTTTTGAGTGTACACATTAGACTTTTTGATAGTTCAAAATATAGGAAAAAAAGTTTCCTTATATTAATCCTCTGTTTGGCTTTCTGTCCTTCAGCACATTGTTTCTAATTTACAGCGTCAATTATATAGCCTTTTTAGCGCTATATTGTATCCTTTAAATATTTAAATCCTTTAAATACAACTTTTATGTCCCCTCTTAAGTCTTCTATTTTTCAGACTCAATATTCCCAGTTCTATCAATAGATTCTCTTCCCACATGGAGTTGAGGAGATTTCCCATCTTAGTATCATTATCTGGTTGCTTTCTATCTCATCTATGTCATTGCTTAAAGGTGGCATGCAAAAATGGGGCAAAATGATCTTAATTATATCCTAGAGAAAAAAGTAAATGGAGATTGGTTTATAATTTACCTATAAAGTCCATTTCAATTTTTACATATATATTATGAGGTATTATTTGTGTGCAGCATTTGGTTCAATTCTAAATTCACCTTACTGGCTATAATATTTTTTCCAACCTACATGGATCACACAAAGGTCTTAGTCAAATGTTTCCCTAAAAGACAAAAGTATATATGAATAGCATATAAATATTTTTAAAGTAAGACTTGAGAAGCTATACCATGCAGTTCATATGTTTTTAATGGGTATCTTTTATGATTTCAAATTTCTAAGAGCTATATTTAAGCATCAAATTACTTAATCCCTTTAGCCTTGGTCAAATAAGTGTTTTCCTCCTCATATATTATTGTTATTGGATAAGGGATGAGGAGGTAATGATTCTTATATTTGGGTTCTAGTTCAATACCATCCTTAATATTTTTTATTACTCTTTGAGTATCTCATGTCCAATTACTAAGCAACAATAGTAAAGTAAAATGACATATGTAATTTTAGTAATAATAATAATGATAATAATAAACTTTTTGAGGAGCATATGTGTGTGTGTGTGTGTGTGTGTGTGTATTTCCATTGAAATTCAGAGAAGGTAGGAGGGAAATGGTATGGGGATAAAAGAGAGGATATTTTCTATTGCCTTTTACACCTTTTTCAATCTGACTTTTGCCTTGTCATTCAACTGAAAGTATTCTCTCTAAAACTACCACTGATTTCCAAACAGCCAACTATGAATTTGGGGGGGTCCAATCAATCATTCTTAACCAGTCAGTTGCATCTGACAAAATTAACTACATTATTCTTCTACACATCCTTTCCCTTCTGAGATTTTGTAATACTGTTGTCAATAGGTACTGTTAATTGTTTGGCTCTTCCATTTCTGTCTCATTTACTAATTTATCCAAAGGATGGCTGCTAACTCTTGGTATTCTGAAGATGCTTTCCTGGACTCTCTTCTCTTCTTTCTCTTGGTAATGTCATCATCTTCAATACTTTGCAGTAACATTTCTAGCCAGATGACTCTCATGTTATAGATGTCAAGACATAGTCTCTTCCTTGAACTTTAGTCTTATATTCCCAATATTTTTCAAAGTGAACTCATTACCTTTCCCCCTAAACATGACTCTCTTCAAAATATTCTCATTTTTATCAAAATAAGTCACTAATTCTCTTGTCTGAGATTCCAAATGTTGGCATTATTCATTACTCCACTTTCTCCTTCACAACGAATATCTAATCATTTACCAATTGTGCATTTTTGCCCTCCCAACATTTCTAACTTATGATGTTTTTTTCCACTCTCACAACCACATAGGTTCACGCCCTAATTAACATTCTTCTAGGTTATTGCTAAAGATACAAATGTATCTCACTGACTCAAGGTTTTCTTATTTCTCAATGAAGTGTTTTATTTTGTTTTGTTTTGTTTTCCCTCAATGGGAGTTATTGACTTAATGGAGGGGGTCAATCTGGCTTACTTTACTAATGGTTACATGTGTCACAGTTAATAAAATGTTATCTTGCTCCAAGACACATGACTAAATTTCACTTTAATTTTCATTTTACTTGCCACAATTGCATCCATAAAAAAGTAAGCTTCAAGTAGCAAACTAAAGAATGAATTTTCCTTTTCCTCCACAAAACAAGTTAAGTAAATCTACTGGGTTATAATCTCTGTAGTTACATAGTCTAACTGTAAGTTAAGAAGATAAGTAAATGAACTGTTTCCTTCTCCAAAAATATAAATGCCACATGCAGGAGAGAGAGGGAGAGAGAGAAAGAGAGAGAGAGAGTCCTAATGCTCATAAATGAATTATAATTACAGGTTAACTGAATTCATTTTAATTCAATAATCAGACAGCTAGTGTATGTTTCCCACAGTAAGAATGATTCAAAGAATTACAAATTATCATCTCTTTTTCTCAAATCATTTATGCATGGCCACACAAAGACCAACTTCCATTTTTCATTGATGATTTTTATTTGTGTAATTCACACTCCCTTGTGGAAGCTAGACCAATTTAAATGGCTATTAATTAAGAAATTGTTTAAAAATTTTAGTGTGAGAAGTTATCATAAGATCTTTGTCAAATTCATGCAAATCATTATAAATAAAGACATAGTCATTCAATATCTTGCAGTTTCTGGTAATGATGGTAATGAAGTATATATGTTGAACTGGCACATCTTAGATGTTTATTATGAAGTTTTCCATCAAGTGTTGTTTACTACATCCAAAGACAATTTTGGAAATTGTATAATTTCAAACTTTTCCCAGGAATCATATTTTCCCAATCACAATTTGGATGAAAAAACTTGGACCTGTGTCATAAATGAATATAATCAAACACTGAGAGCTTGCATACATCTTTAATGGTCACTTGATTCTATAGTTATAATGGTCCCTGTGAGGTTATCACCCCCCCAAAAAAAAACACCGAAGTTTTTTTTTTGTTTGTTTTTGTTTTTTTTTTTGCTTTTTGGACGGCAATTGGGGTTAAGTAACTTGCCCAAGGTCACAAGGATAGGTTTTTGCTTGTGTGTGCATTAAGTGTCTGAGGTCGGATCCGAACTCAGGTCCTTCTAACTCCAGGGCCAATGCTCTACTCACTGCTCCACCTCACTGCCCAAAAGACAGAAGGTTTTTTTTTTTTTTTCCACCCTGTTTATCGTGGAATGTGGATTTCCTTAGCACCGAGGCAAATGAAATCTCTTCCATTAGATCAAATCGCTAAACGCTGAGTTTGTTCCTTCAATCCCCATTAAAGACAATGTTGCTTAGTGAATGGAATTCTGGACTTGTCGTTAGGAAGGACTGGGTTCCAGCCCTACTTCAGACACTAACTAATATATGACCATATGCAAATCACTGTTTCTCTAAATGACTGCATTTACTCATCTGTAAAATGGAAAAAAAAATATTCATGGCTGCTGTGAGCTTCAAAAAAGGTAATTCTAATTAACCATTACTAATTGAATGCCTTTGAAAATTTTGTAGTATCAAAGGAGAAAATAATTGTGGATCTTTTCAAATGATAATTATGAATATGATAGAAAATAGATTCAGAACCTTGAGGTGGAGGAATTTTCTCATTAAATTATTTGGAATAAATTAAATTAAATTTGTCTTAAAATCTTTTTAAAGTGATTCATTTACTTAGCTTCTTAGCATACAATTAGGCTATACTGATACATATAACACATATACAGTGGATTTCCTTAATTTGTTTTGTGTATGTAATGGAAATGCAAATTTAAAGATCTTCCCTGCCCCTAGCTTAAGTGCACCTGGAGTCTGTGGTGGGAGGCTTGTTTTTCAGGAAAGCCCATACCTTGATACTTTGTGATTGGGCAGTGGGTCCAGAAGGTTGTTACATTCTCTAAGCCAAGAGAAGGCTATATAAGCCCTGAGGAGAGGCTTTGCTTTGGGGCTCACTTTGAGAAGTGCTGTGTGATTTGACCAGATGAGACTCTGGGAAGCCGTTGTTGAGAGCCCCCTGGCTTTGAAAACCCAGATGTTGATGCTTCCCTCTCTGGTAACTGTGATTTGGTATTGATGCATGTAATGTTGGGACAGTTTGGAAGCCTGTCTGATCTGTAAGTTCTGTAACTCTGAAGTTGGGGGTGCTGACCTTTTTCTCCTGAACTAGGTAATGTGTGTTTGTTTGATTAAAGTAAGCTTGTTAACCCATTTTGAGTTGCTTTCCTTTTGAAAAGCAGATCTAAGAACCTGTGTTGGCAGTCACCCTGGGGATATTGGGGTGCTTGCCGCTACAAAATGGCAACGAGGATGGGATCTGCTGAGTAAAAGGAAAGTATGGGGGCTGGGATAATTGTTTGTTTCCCAGTTGTGGTAGCTGTAATTCTGTGGAGCCATGGAGCAGGAGAGAAAGACCTGCATGCTGACTTCACTGAGCTGAGAGCAGGAATGGTGAGCTGCCTGCATGGAGACCTGTGGAGAAGCCTGGAGCTGCTGCCTTCTGCTAGAGGAGAAGGAACCCAGGAGTTTGGAGTTCAGCCACAGGACAAGATAAGGACTGTGTGGCAAAGCAGGGGCACTGAATGTGTTTCCTTGCTGCATCCCACAGTTTGGGACCCAGGGGGAGGATGGACTTGTGACTATGGTGGGTGGGGTGAAGTGCCATGGACCCCAAGGACCCCACTTTGGTTTTGTTGCACAGCCCCCTCTCTGGACTGGGAAGCAGGGGCTGGAGCAGTGTGAGGGGAAGGACACCCCCCCTCCTCCCAAGAGAACTTTATGTGATAATGCTTTGTATTTTGTGAATTGATGTGATAATGCTTTGTATTTTGTGTTTAAGGACCAGTGGCCACTTTGGTAACTTTAAATGTACCTGAAAATAAGACCTAAGAGATGTTTAGTGCTAATTCAAATGTAAATTGTATATGCTATGGGCAAGAAAGATCTTGGGGCCGAATGTAATGGAAATGCAAATTTAAAGATCTTCCCTGCCCCTAGCTTAGGTGCACCTGGAGCCTGTGGTGGGAGGCTTGTTTTTCAGGAAAGCCCACACCTTGATACTTTGTGATTGGGCAGTGGGTCAAGGAGGTTGTTACATTCTCTGAGCCAAGAGAAGGCTATATAAGCCCTGAGGAGAGGCTTTGCTTTGGGGCTCACTTTGAGAAGTGTTGTGTGATTTGACCAGATGGGACTCTGGGAAGCCGTTGTTGAGAGCCCCCCAGCTTTGAAAACCCAGATGTTGATGCTTCCTTCTCTGGTAACTGTGATTTGGTATTGATGCATGTAATGTTGGGACAGTTTGGAAGCCTGTCTGATCTGTAAGTTCTGTAACTCTGAAGTTCGGGGTGCTGACCTTTTTCCCCTGAACTAGGTAATGTATGTTTGTTTGATTAAAGTAAGCTTGTTAACCCATTTTGAGTTGCTTTCCTTTTGAAAAGCAGATCTAAGAACCTGTGTTGGCAGCTACCCTGGGGATATTGGGGTGCTTGCCGCTACAGTGTAGGAGAAGGAAATACATTCTTTTGTTTTCAGCTTGGAACTTGCTTTTTATATATGCAAAATAAAATATTATTAGAATCTACTGACTGGAAATCATAACCTTAGATTCTAAATGGCAAAGTGCCACTCAGACCCAAGAATTTAATAAGCACATACCAAAGATGACATTAGAACTGGTAATATTTCCAATGAATACAGGCTGTTAGGATACATGGCAGCCTTACATTCCTTCACTAGGAATGAAGGACATAGTAAAATTCATAAGGCAGAGTAAATGATAGCTACTGACCCCAGAAGATTTCAGTGTATTAACCCCATTAAGTTGCTATAGCATTTATAACTGCATGATGAAATGCAGTTGATAGATCTATTACACTTTCAGTAAAGCATAGAATGGAATGTAATTTTTGTTAGACCTCCTTCTTCCTGGTCAAGCTGCTAAAATCATGCTAAATACTGCATCAGAAAAGTTTGTGCACAGAAACATGTTTTTATGTTCCTAATGTTCTTTTTAATCATTTATATTTGAAAAGTTTTAATTTTTTAGAACACACTTTAATTTATTCGGAATACAACAATGGAAAAAATCCCTCATGTCTCAAGATTCCAAATCTACTTTCCACCTTGTTCATGATTATCACTTGAAAAAAGCCACAATTTTTTAAATGGGATTTTCATTTATAACAGCTATCTGAAGAATCACTGACCTATATTACTGAGTTATTTTCTTCTGAAGGAATGATACATAAACCTTGGTTAAAGATCAATACTGATTGTATAATTGTTTTAAAAGTAATTCTCATGAATTTTCAGGAGAATTTTGGTTATAGTAAATAGCAATAATTTCAAGGGGAGAATATTTAAAAACATCATCTCCCCCTAAAGACAAGCTATTATATATGAAAGTATATGGAAAATATGAACATAACTGGTACCTTTAGAGTCAATACCTATAAATAATTTTGACATTTCTTAATCTAGAAACATTATTAATGGATTAACATAAAGTCATGGACAATATTTACATGTAAAAAGTAAAGACTGGGGTAAGTTAAAAAAAAAACTGTTTATCCAAAACCTGATTGCACAGCATAAATTATGTTATACTTTTGCCAGCCATTCATTCTATTTGATCAAAATATAGAGACAAACTGGATAGATAAGGAGAAATTAGTCACTTTATAGTTTTCATGGGTTGGTCAAATTTGTGATTCTGTGGATAAGGTTGTTGATTGAACTTCCATTTACAGAGAAACCTGGAAAGAAATTAAATAATAGATTAAAAAAAAAGAATAGGATTTTGGAAAGTATGGTAATCAATAGTAATCAATGTTTACAATGTTTTCTATGAATCATGGATAAAATGGATGCTAAATATGGAAGAAAGTCCTGGAAATGCCAATCATTTGGAAGAACAACAGAGATGTGGGCATGTCAAGTGATAGTATAATTCTATGGAAACAGAACTGATTGATCAGGTTAAATAATTAAATTAAGTAAATAATGACTTATAAGTGGATTTGTGAAATCTAGTGGAATGCACTAGGCATCTGTGCATAATTCTGTACCATATAACATTTTTATCAATGTTATAAGGAGGCATTGTTTGCATTCTTAGGGAAATTGCAAGTGGCATAAAATTCATACCTAAGAAATAGATGGTGGCGTTGTTATCTGAAACTAATTTAATTGCAATAAATGTGAGCTCATGTAATTGTGTTGAAAACAAAATAACTTCACAAAGTACAAGACGGGAGAGCTGTAGTCAGTCAACGAACATGTATTAAGTACACACACTATGGTGTGTGGCCAGTGGACAATGAGTTGGCACAGTATATAGAGTGCTGAGCCAGGAGACAGTGAGATCCATCTTCCTAAGTTCAAATCTCTCTTTAGACACTTCAGTAACTGTGTGACTATGGACAAGTCATTTAATCTTGTTTGACTCAGTTTCCTTATCTGGAAAATGAAATGAAAATAAAACTGCAAAACACTCCATTATCTTTGCCAAGAGAACCCCAAATGGTGTCACAAAGAGTCAGACATAACTGAAAATGACTGAACAACCACATGTACCCAGAACTGTGCTTGATTTGTATATATAAAATGGGGGGGGGGCACCCAATCATAATAGGTCACAATATAATGGCAGTGTTTAGTTTTAAAATGTTGTTTTTAAGAGTGTAAGCTTAATGTTTGACAACATTGTCATATGAGAGGGAAAAAACCCATGTAATTTTAGGTATATTTTAAAAAAAGAATTATACAGCTTCCAGAAATAAAGGACTAATATTTCCACTACATTCTGCCCAAATCTGTTATTATTTGTTTTACTGTGTTCAGATTGGGGTATTACTATTCAGTAAGAATATTTATAAGCCTACAGAGAATAGCAACTACAGATGTGAAAGATCTCAAGTTCATTCTACATGAGCATAGGTTGAATAAACTGAGGATGTTTAGCTAAGAGAATATTCAGCTGGAAAGTTGACATTTTTCTTTAAATATTTGAAATAATTTCTTGTAGAAGTGAAATTAAATTGTCTTTCTTTAGCTCCACAGGTGCGAACTCAAAATAATATGTAGAATCTGCAAACGTTAAAAAAAAGTTCCTATAAGTAAAACCCTCTAATAAATAAATGAAAAAATATATTTATAAAATACTATGATGTAAGCTTTGTACTAAGGAGTGGAATAGTCAATAAAAATGACACAGTTCCTGACCTCAAGAATCTTATATTATAATATTGAAAAATAGCACATAAAGAAGAAAATAATTATGGAAGGAGTTTGGTCTGGGAAATAAAAAAAAAAAACATAAGGCAGTTGATTGATGACATTTTAGAATGAATGATTGGGAAGAATCAGAGCTAGGGCAGGAGGAAGAGACAAACCCAAGATGGTAAGGTAAAGAACACACTTAGTTGAGCTCTTGTAAATGCAATGGGAATCTGAAGATCTTCCCTGTTCCTTAACAGGCAGGCCTCAGGGAATTTGAAGACCTTCCCTGTACTTAATAAGTCAAATGTAATCACTTGGAGCCCATGGTAGGAGGAGTTTGCAGAAAGGGTGGAACAGGAAGGGTGGAGCAGGGGAGAGCAGGAGCACAGCTGGGAGCAACAGCATTAAGACAGAGTGGTTAGCATGAGTGAGAGAGGAGCATTTTGCTTAAGTAGCCTGTTTTGTGTTGAAGGCCTGACAGAAGAAAGGTATAGGGATGTTGGTGCTTGCTATATTGGCTATGTGTACCAACTCCTTGGTTTCTCTGATAGGTTTGACTTTCTGGTGTTTAAATATCTCTGTGGGTGCTACGAATATTACATTGGTATTATAGCTCTTCAAACTTTCCCTTCCAGATTGCTATAAAACAATGCCTCAAGTCAATTTCTGGAATGATGGAGGCAACAAAAAGTCATTATTCAAGTCCAAGACAATGTAGGAGGTTGGAAAGAGAGATCTGTGATGTGAATATGGAGACTGACCTGAAGTGCATGTGGATAAAACACCCGTGGTGGAACCAGGTGGTGGCAACAGCACAAACTAAGGATGGTAATAGAATCAGAAAACTGGTCAGAAAGAGATTGTTGGGGACCCTGCTGGGCAACTCCATTGAACATACCCACACCTGCGTAATAGTTCAAGGGCAGAGAGGAGCATGTTTGTTCATGAAGGAAGCAGGCAATATGTTGTTTACAGGAAAATTTGAAACAGAGAGGCACACCCAGTTATATATATATATATATATATATATATATATATATATATATATATATATATATATATATATATATATATATATATATATATAAGGGTTAAGAGTAGAATCTATTATACATTAGCTGAAGAAACAAAAGGCAGGGGTAGCAGTTATGATCTCAGACCAATCAAAATTTAAAATGCGTCTAATTAAATTGGAATAAAAGGAAAACGACATCTTGCTAAAGGTTACCATGGACAATGAAGTAATATTAATTATAAATATATGCACCAAATGTCACAGTAAGTAAATTATTTTTTGAAGGGGGGAAGGCTGGGCAATTGGGATTAAGTGATTTGCTCAAGGTCACATGGCTAGTAAATGCTTTGTATCTGAGGCCAAATTAGAACTCAGATCCTCCTGATTCCAGGGCCAGTGTTCATTTCAGTGTGCCACCTAGCTGCCCCAGTAACAAAATTCTTAAAGAAAAAAGTTAAATGAAATAAAGGATGAAATAGAAAACTCAACTAGTGAAGGGTCCTAACTTTCCCTTCTCAGAGCTAGATAAATTGATCACAAAATAAATAAGGAAGAAATCAAGGAGATCAATAATATGTTTGAAAAGTTTGATGTGATAGATGTCTGGAGAAAACTAAATGGAATAGAAAGGGGTATGTATATTTTTTCTCAGCTGTACATGGAAACTTTACAAAACAATTGACAATGTATTGGGATGGGAACTTTTCACATTAAATGCAGAAAAACCGGAATATGAAATACACTCTTTTTCAAACGAAAATACAGTTAAAATTGCATTCAATAAAGGACGATGGAAGATAGATTTTTTTTTTTGATAGAGACTAATGAACCTAATCTTAAAAAAGTGTGGGGGTTGCAATATAATATTCCAGAGGGCAAAGGAGCTGGGATTAAAACCAAGAATCACCTACCCAGCAAAACTGAGTATCATGTTTCAGGGGAAAATATGGTTATTCAGTGGAAGAGAGGACTTTCAAGCATTCTTAAGGAAAAAAAAACAGAGTTGAATAGAAAAGTTGACATTCAGACAGAAGAAGCAAGAGATGCTTGAGAAGGTAAACAGGGAAAAGAAATCATAAAGAACTTATCAAAGTTGAACTATTTAGATTCCTACATGGAAAAATGATAACTGTAGCTGATGAAACCTTTCTCAGTATGAAAATAGTTGAATAAGGGTATATGGGCATGTGAATACATATGTGAATGTGTGTATATATGTGTATAGCTGTACATAGTTAGAGGGCACAGGTTGAATTTAATAGGAAGGGATGATACTTGAAAGGTGAAATCAAGAGGTGAGAGAGGGGTATAACAAGAGGAGACGGGGAGAGATACTATGGGGTGGACTATCTCATATAGAAGAGGCAAAGGAAAATGGTTACAAGGGAGGGGAAGAACAGGAAGGCAAAAAGGCAAAACCTTGTTCTCATTGAATTTGGCTCAGGGAGAGAATGACATACATACTAAGTAGGATATCTCACCCTACAGGAGAGTAGAGGGGAAGGGGATGAGAGGAGAGGGGGGAGGGAAGTTGGAAGCACCCATTTTTGAAAAGGGACAGGATCAAAGTAGGGAATAGACCAAGTGGGAGGTGAGATAGGAGGGCAGGAAATATAGTCAGTCTTTTACCATTTATCTACTATGGTGGTGTTTTGCATAGCTACACATGTATGGCATATAATGAATTGCTTATCTTCCCAGTAAGGGTGGGTGACAAGGGAGGAAGGGAATGAATCTGGAAACTGAAGTTTTAAAATCAAATGTTTTAAACATAGATAAATACTATTATTAATGCTATTTTACATATAATTGGTAAATAAGATATACAGGCATTGGGACACAGATATTCACCTTGCCCTACTGGAAAAGTGGAAGGGTGTATATGAGATGATATGGGACAGAGCAAATTGGATGAGGGAATATCCTGTGGGATTGCTATTCTGGGGTGGTGGTTGGGGGAAAAATAGGGAAAAATTGTAACTCAAACTTTGTCGGAAACGAATGATGTAAACCAGAAGTTAATAAAGCATTTGGGAAAAAAAAAGATCTCAAATTGAAAAAAAAATTGTGGGGGTTGAAGAAAATATCATAGAAACAATCAATAATTTCACTAAAGAGAATGACAGCAATGGAGCAGCATTTCAAAATCTGTGGGGTGCAACCAAAGTAGCACTTAGAAGAAAAGTCGTGTCTCTAAACATAAACAGCAATAAAAGATCTATGAACTGGGCATAAATAAAATAAAATAAAAAGCTAAACTTAAAAAAGAAAAAAAAATCTCAAATTAAACACCAAAATGGAAATCCTAAAAATAAAAGGAGAAATGAATAAAACTGAATATATATATATATATATATATATATATATATATATATATATATATACACACATATATATATATATATATATATATATATGTATATATATATATATATATATATTTAAATAAATCAATTATGGTTAAGTAACTTGCCCAAGGTTACATTGCCAGTTATTTATTTATTTATTTGTTTGTTTGGGTGTTAAGTATGAGGCTAGAACCTATCCTTGGTCCTCCCTACTCTGGGGCTGGTCGCTCTTACTCACTGCACCCCCTAGCAGCCCCGTTGAAAATAATTTAAAAGCATAAACAATACTAGGAGCTTTGATTAAAAATAACAACAACGGGGCGGCTAGGTGGCGCAGTGAATAGAGCGCCGGCCCTGGAATCAGAAGGACCTGAGTTCGGAGCTGGCCTCCGACACCTAATCCGCACAAACAAAAACCTAGCCGTGTAACCTTGGGCAAGTTACTTAACCCCAATTGCCCTAAAGGGGCGGCTAGGTGGCGCAGTGAGTAAGAGCGCCGGCCTCGGAGTTTGGATGACCCGAGATCAGATCCGGCCTCAGAAAATGAGCACCCACGCATAAATCAAATGACTAGCCCTGTAACCTTGAGCAAGTTACTTAACCCCAATTGCTTTTTAAAAAAAAAAAAATAACAACAACAACAACAGCAACAACAACACAATAAAATAGATAAACATTGTTTAATTTGACTTTAGAAAACAAAAACGAAAAAAATAGGGGAGGCTAGGTGGCAGAGTGAGTAGAATGCCGACCCTGGAGTCAGAAGGACCTGAGTTCAGATCTGGCCTCAGATACCTAACACACACAAACAGAAACCTAGCTGTGTGACCTTGGGCAAGATACTTAACCCCAATTGCCCTCCAAAAAGCAAAAAAACAAAATCAAAATTAATAGTTTCAAAAATGAAAAGGGTAAATGAGTAACCAATGAAGATAAAATCATAGCAATTATTGGGAGTAATCTTGTTCAATTATATACTAGTAAAATTATCAATCTAACTGAAATGAATAAATATTTACAAACAAGGTAAATTGTCCATATTAATAGAGGAAGATGATTACTTTTATTATTCTATCTTAGAAGAAAAAAAGTATTAAAAGAAACCACCAATGAGCTCCTTAAGAAAAAGTCATGAACTACATGGATTTAAAATTGAATTATACCAAATGTTTAAGAAATAAATAATCCCAATACTAATTGAAATAATAGTATAATAAGAAGTATAAACAAATTCCTTTTATGACACAAATATGGTTTTAATATCTAAACCAGGGAGAACAAAAACAGAGAAATATAATTATAGGCTGAATTTTCTTTAAAATATTGATTAAACATTTATAACAAATACCAGCAAAATATAACAAACATGGGAAAATACCAAACAAGGTTGACCATGCTTCCAAGAGTATCAGAGGGGATAGATCCTGGCCCTAGAACAAAGTCCCAATCCCGGAACTGAACCTGAAGACATGAGCAAACAGAAGAAACCTTAAGAATAAATAAGAATAAGGGGCAGCAGGGGCAGACCCAAGATGGCAGAGTAGAAACAGCTCGTCCAAGCCACTCTGCCCCCAGATTCCCCCCAAACTATGTAAAAGGGGACTCTGAACAACTTCTGGAGCCCCAGCATCCACAGAACCACACAGAGAAGCTAACCTCCCGCTGAGGACAGCCCAGCAGCCCTGCAGGAAGGACCAGCGCAGAGGTCTGGAACCTGGCAGCGTGTAGCGGGCATCCAGCAGAGCACAGGAGCCAAGCTGAGCCAAGGTCTCCTTGAGCCGAGGTGTTAGCCCCAGGGCAGCAGGGCCAGCATCCTGCTGGAGGAAACCCAGAACACCAGGAGCTGTGGCGACTCCAGAATTATCAACATAGACATTCGTAGGACAAAGTAAGAGGTTGGTGTCCTATGGACTTTGGGACTGGTATTTAGGGAATGCATCGGCTCCCTCCCCTGGGGGCTAGAAGCCACTGAGGAGACACGATATTTTGCAGTTTTCAGAGGCAGCTCCACCTCCCGGGATACAAATCGTAGGGAGATCCAGTGATCAGTCTTGGGGGGTAATCGTTCTTGCTTTAACCTCCCTGGATCTGGATTGTGATCTAGGGTGGAAGTCTTGGGTGGGTTTACAGCTTGCCAGAAACAGAAGTTGCCCCCCACAGGTTCGGGACAAAAATTCCTCTAGCTGGCCTTAAACCCATAGTGTGGCAACAAGCCCAAAAGTCAAGTAATTAAGTGGCAACATGCCAAGGTAAAGGAAAAAGAAAAATGCAACCCTAGACTCCTATTTTGGGGGCATAGAGCAGGAATAGGACTATGAGGTCAAAAGTCCTGCTCCAAAAGCCCCAGGGGAAAATATGAGCAGGTTGCAGGCCATAGAGGACCTTAAGAAAGACTTTAAAAATCAAATAAGAGAAGTGGAGGAAAAATTAGAAAGAGAAATGAGAAGGATGCAGGAAAAGTATGAAATGAGGGTCAACAGCCTGACTGAGGAAAACAACACCTTAAAAAATAGATTAACTCAAATGGCAAAGGAGGCCCAAATGGTCAATGAGGAGAAGAATGCCTTAAAAAGTCGAATTTGCCAGATGGAAAAAGAATCTCAAAAGTTCACTGAGGAGATTCATTCCTTCAGAGTGAGACTGGAGCAAATGGAAGCTAATGACTTTATGAGAAATCAAGATGCTGTTAAGCAGATCCAAACAAATGAAAGATTAGAAGGCAATGTGAAATATCTCATGGGAAAAACCAGTGACCTGGAAAATAGATCCAGGAGAGACAATTTAAAAATTATTGGTCTACCTGAAAGCCATGATCAAAGAAAGAACCTAGAAATCACCCTTCAAGAAATTCTCAAGGAAAATTGCCCTGCTGTTTTAGATCCAGAGGGCAAAATAGAGGTTGAAAGAATCCAAAGATCACCTCCTGAAAAAGATCCCAAAAAGAAAACTCCCAGCAATATTATAGCCAGGTTCCAGAATCCCCAGATCAAGGAGAAAATACTACAAGCAGCCAGGAAGAAACAATTTCAATATTGTGGAAACACAATCAGAATAGCCCAGGACCTGGCAGCTTCTACACTGAGGGATCTAAGGGCATAGAATATGATATGCCAGAGGGCAAAAGAACTGGGAATGAACCCAAGGGTCACCTACCCAGCAAACCTGAGTATTTTGTTTCAGGGGAAAATATGGTCATTCAGTGGAATAGAGGACTTCCAAGCATTTTTGAGGAAAAAACCAGAGTTGAATAGAAAATTTGACATCCAGACACAAGAAGCAAGAGATGCCTGAGAAGGCAATCAGGGAAAAGAAATCAAAAGGAACTTATCAAATTTGAACTATTTACATTCCTATATGGAAAAGCAATTATGGTGACTGATGATATCTTTCTCACTATGAAAATAATGGAAGAAGGGGGTGTGGTCATATGAAAACATATGTGAATGTGTGTGCATATGGTTACGGTTATATATGGATAGAGGTCATAGGTTGAATTTGTTGGGAAGGGAGAATACTCAAGGGATGAAATTATGAGGTGAGAGAGGAAAGTAGCAAGAGGAGATGGGGAGAGAAAGGGTAGGGTAAACTATCCCATGTAGAAGAAGCAAGGGGAAGTGGTTGCAAAGGAGGGGGAGAATATGGAAGGCTAAAAAGGCAAAACCACATTCACATTGAATTTGGTTCAGGGAGAAAATGACATACATACTAAATAGGATATCTCAACCTGCAGCAGGATAGGGGGAAGGGGGATGAGAGGAGGGATGATGGATGGGAGGGCATCCTTGGGGGGAGGGGAGGTTGGAAGTACCCAGTATAGAAGAGGGAAAGGATCATGTAGGGAATGGACCAGGTGGGGGGTGGGATGAGTGGGAGGGAATTATAAGCAGCCTTGTACAATATATTTACCATGATAATGTTTTGCATAGCTAGACATGTACAACATATACTGAGAATTACTTATTTCCCAAGAGGGAATGGGTGACAAGGGAGGAAGGAAATGGATCTGAAAATCGAGGTCATAACATTAAATGTTTCAAATATATATAAATACTATCATTAATACTCTTTTGCTTGTAATAGGGAGATAAGATGTGCAGGCATTGGGACACAAAGTTTCACCTTCCTCTAATGGAAAAGTCAATGGGGGTATGGGAGAAGGTATGGGAGAGAGCAGATTGGAGGAAGTGATATCTTGTGGGACTACTATTCTGGGAGGTTGGGTAGGGGAATAATGGGGGGGGGGGAATGAGTGAAACTCAAAATCTGGCAGAAATGAATGATGTAAAACAGAAGTTAATAAAGCATTTGTTTAAAAAAAAAAGAAAGGACAAAAAGAAAAAATATAACAAACATTATAAACCATGACAAAGAGAGAATGGAAAATGAAATATTTTGTTGTCTACCATCCAAAACAAACTCTGAGATCATAAGAATACAATAACAAAACACTGTTCCCACAAATAAGGAAAGCCCTTGTTAAACCAAAAAAAAAATGTTAATTGCTCATAGGTAGGCTGAGTAAAAATAATAAACATGATGACTCTACCTAAATTAATTTACTTATTCAGTGCCATACAGGTGAATGTTCCAAGGATTAATATTTATGCAGTAAGAAAAAATAATAAAATTCATCTGGAAGAACAAATGCTGGTGAATATCAAAAGGATTCCATTTAAAAATGTGAAAGAAAAAAGCTCTTAACATTTTGTGAATTTAAAATATATTACAAAACAATAATCACTTAATAGAACCCGATACTGGATAAGAAGTAAACTAGATCAATGAAATAG
Source organism: Gymnobelideus leadbeateri (assembly GCA_011680675.1). Lineage (NCBI taxonomy): Eukaryota > Metazoa > Chordata > Mammalia > Diprotodontia > Petauridae > Gymnobelideus > Gymnobelideus leadbeateri. The sequence continues at coordinate 69,465 of WOXC01009664.1, forward strand.
ATTAAGTACACAATATACAACATTTTTCTTTGATAAACCCACAGACACATACTTTGGGAGCAAGATCTCCCCACTTTACAAAAATTGCTGTGTAAACTGGAAAGCAGTTTGGTAGAAACTAGGCATAAATCAACATCTTACACACTATCCCAAGATAAGGTAAAAACAGGTACATGATTTAGAAGTGAATAGTGTTTCCAAAACCAAATTAGGAGAAATGGAATAGTTTATCTGTTAGATCTATGGAAAAGGGTTCATTACCAACAAAAGAGAGGTTCGCAGGAAATAAAATGGATAATTTAGATTACATGAAATCAAAAGCTCTGCACATAAAATATTGCAAGCAAAATTAAAAGGAAAACAGGAAGCTAGCAAAAAATTTACAACAATTTTCTGTGATAAAGGACTCATTTCTCAAATCTATAAAAAGAACAAAACCAAATTTAAAAGAGTTGTGAAACAGTCCAAACTTTTGTGCAGAAGAATTTGGAAGTATAACCAAAGAACTATAAAATTGAATACCTTTTCATCTGGCAATAGCAGTTAGGTCTATATACCAATGTAGTCAAAGCAAAGGGGGAAAAAAGAACAAAAGTACAAAAAAAGTTCTGTGATGGCAAAGAAATTTGAAATCAAGGTGATGCTCATCAATTGGTGAATGTCTGAAAAAGTTGTAGTATATGATTGTGCTGGACTATGATTGTGCTTTAATAAATGGTAAGCAGGATGGTTTCAGAAAAAAAGAAAGAATTCTATGAATTCATTCAAAGTTAATTGAACAGAATTAGATCATTGTGCTCAGTAACAGCAATTTTTTTTAAAGGATGAGCAACTATGAAAGACAGCTACTCTCATTTAGGACAATGATCCAAGACATTTCCTAAGGACTCATGATTGAAAATTCTACCCACCATCAGAGAAAGTAGTGATGAACTTTAAATGCAAATTGAAGTATACTTTTGTAAAACTTTCTTTATTTTTCATGCTTTATTTTGTCTAGTTTATTTATTTTCTCAGCTTGGCTAATGTGGAAATATGTTTCATAGAGCAACACATGTCTCATATCAAATTGCTTGCCTTCTCAAGGAGAGAAAATATCAGAGAGGGAGAAAGGCAATTTTGTACTTAAAAAAATAGATCACTATAAATTTTACATATAATTGGGAAATATTTACTATAACAAATAAAATATTTCAAAAAATAAACAATGGTTACATTAATTTCATTATAATACTCAGATTAAAATATGGTGTAGTGGAGTAAAATGGGGTATCATGAGCCTATGAATCTGGCAGCATAGAGGATGGCAAAAAAAAATGGCTGGCAAAGATTATTAATCTGAATGGAAGGAAATATTGTTTGGTGGCTTGATGCTGGCTAGATATACTGGGCTACTTGAGTTTTCACTTACTGACTCACCAACCAGGGCAACTCATCCCAAGGCAAAAGTTACAAAATGGGGTGAATTCACTTCTTAAGGACATGAAAGATAGATAACAAGAAGGTACTGATTCTGACAGTCCAAGGTCTCATTCACCAGAGATCTTCAAGTAATACCTAGGGGCCATTTGTCAGATACATTTTATTTAGGATTCTTTTTAGGGAATGGTTTGGAGTAAATTGCTGCTGAGGTCCCTTCCACTCTGAAGTTCTTTAATTTAATAAAAAAATTATGTGAATTCCTACTTTTGATGGTAAAGAATTCCCCCAAATATTTCCCATTGTTTTCCTTTTCTCCCACAGCATGAGTATCCCACATAATTTTCATGACGTGATGATGATGTATGATATTTGCATGCTATAATAAAAGCATAAATTTTACCAGTTATTTTAATGACTAGATCATATGATTCAAACATCCCTGTATATGCTACTTACTGTTGCAGATTCTTTCTGATATAGACTTTTTATAATGACAATGTATAAGGGTGTCCTTTTTGATTTTGTTTTACTAGGAGAATCAAAAGTTAAAATACTGCAGGAGAAGATAATTTAATTGTTTCACCCTTAATATCAATACCTAGGGTAGTGATACAATTCAGGCAGTGCTGTCAAGCATGTCTACTCTCCTGGCATTTCTGATTAGCAGTGGACCACCCACAGTGAAACAGCTGTTGCCACTAAGCAATGCAGCTGTGCTAAGAGGCATATCTCCCATCAGGAGGCTCCACCTGTCAGTGGGGTAACAATGCTTGCCCATCTCTATGGCAGCAGGAATGAGAAGAACAAATGGATAGGTATTATCTTTCCTGGTTAATGTAAGTTCCTTTCTAGCCACTGAGTTTTCCTTAGGCTGTTTGGTGAGGTTGCATCAAAACTAGACTTGCCTGGAAGTAACACTGGAAAAACTATAGAACCTGATGATATGCTACCCCCTTAGCTTGAAGGGGTTCTTCCCCTCTTTTTTCTATTGAGTTTGATCTGTAAGATAAACAAGTGTTAATAGGAAAAGTATCAGTAAGTATCCACATGAATACAACTCCAGGAGAATGTCTCATAATTTTTTATATTCATTATTATTAAGGTATTTTTTAGAGAGTGAGATTTTTTAGCAAAGCCAAAAGATCGAAGAAAGGCAAAATATTGGAGAAAAAGAGAAGAGCAGTGTGACTGGAGTGGATTTGAAATATGATAAGAGAAATTATGTGGAGAGAAGTGGAGATGAAAACTCCTTGAAAATAAATATTTGTTTGAAATTGTTAACTTGTATTGGGGCAAGCTGGTATCGAAAAGTCAGGGACTTGCCTCAGTCCTACTTAAAATTCCTTTTAAGACCACTAATTAATGCCCTAAAACAAATTCTGAAGAGGCAGAATACAAAAATGGATAGGGTGAAACAATTTTCTACTCCATGACAACTTGGACAGTAAGCAAGAAAGTCTATCACACCAGAGTGAAAGTGGAGTGCAGTACAGGGCAGTCAATTCTAACACAAAGGAGGTGCAGCAAATCAGTAACAAGCCATGGGAGTGAATGAATCAATAGCAGGACCAGAGGTTGCTTCTGGAGCTTTCATCCAACAGATGGTAAGGGATCTAGCAACTGGTCAAAAAGAGATTACAAAGGTCTTTCTACTAGCACTGGGGAAATGATTCTATTTCTTTGGCCATATTCAATCCAGGTACAAGTCCTGGGTGACAGGCCCAAGGCTAGAAGGAGCACTAGAATATCAGAAATTTTTGCTTCAGTAGAGCAGGAACCATTAACATAGCTCCAGGGCAGAAAATAGTGATTGTACTCACTAAGAGACCAGAACACAAACAAGGAGAGTAACAAACACACTTCTCCTTATATTATACCAGCTTGGAAAAAACTGAAAACTTATAGGTCTGTACAAATATCTCTGAAAATAGTTGCACAAAACCCTTGAAGTTTGGGATAGCACTCCCTCCATCCTGGAAGCAAAGCCCCACTTTGACAAAGGGTTTAAAAAGAAATACTCTGAAAAAAATGAACAAAAAACAAACAACAAATATATATATGTCTGACTTTAGAAAATTATTATGGTGACAAGAAATATTAAAACACACACTCAGAAGACAGCAAAGTCATAACTCCGAAGCCTCAAAGAAAAATATGAATTTGTCTCAGATCGTGGAAAATTTCAAATATGATTTTAAAAACCAAGTAAGCAAAGTAGAGCAAAAATTAGGAAGAGAAACGAGAGTGATGCAAAAAAAAATCACGGAAGAAAAGAGTCAATTGGATGATACAGGAAAATACTGAAAAAATACTGAATAGCTTAAAAAACAGAATAGAACAAATGGTAAAAGAGGCAAAAAAATCAAGTAAGGAGAAAAATGCCTTGAAAAGTAGAAAAACCAAGTAGTAAATGAAATACAAAACCTTAATGGAGAAAATAATTACTTAAAAATTAGAATTGAACAAGTGGAAGCTAAAGGACCTATAAGACATCAAGAAATAATAAAACACAAGCAAAAATTAGGAGAAAATTTAAGAGGAAGTGAAATATCTCATTAGAAAAACAATTGACAGGAAAAATAGATCCTAGAGAGGTAATTTTAAAGTTATTAGATATCCTGAAAGCCATGTAAAAAAGAGCCTAATCATTTTCAATTTCTGATATCATAGAACAAGATGGTAAAATAAAAATTGAAAGAAAGTTCCAGTCACTTCCTGAAAAAGACCCTCAAATGGAAACTTCCAGGAATGTATTAGGCAAATTCCAGATCTCCCAGGTCAAGGAAAAATTATGTTAAGTAGCCAATAAGAAACAATTCAAGTCAGGAAAACCAAGATTTAGCAGCTTCTACATTAAAACAATGGAGGACTTGGAATAAGACATTATGGAGGGAAAAAGATCTAGATCACAACCAATAATCTCCTACCCAGTAAAACTGGTTATAATGCTTCAGGGAGAAATTACAATTAAATGAAATAGAGGATTTTCAAGCATTCTTCATGAAAAGTCAAATGAGAATTTGACTTCCAAATACAGGATTCAAGAGTAGCATTAAAAGATAAACAGGAAAGGGAAATCATAAGGAACTTGATGAGATTAAACTGTTTACATTCCTAGAGGAGAACTCATAAGAGTTCTCTTGTTATTAATGCATTTAGAAATGCTATACATAGACAGAAGGGACATGTGTGAGTTGAATATGATGGGATGATATCTAAAAACAAAATTAACGAGTGAGTAAGAAGAATGCAATGGGAGAAAAATGTAAAGGGAGAGGTAGAATGTGGTAAATTATCTTAAATATAAAAGTAAAAAATATCTTTTACAGAAAAGGGGATATGGGGAGGGAGGAGGGGGTACTTGAACATTACTCTCAGTGCAATTGACTCAAAGAGGAAGGAACATACACACTCAATTAGGTTTAAAAATATGTCTTATATGGTGGTGGGTAGGTGATGCTGTGTATAGAGCACTGGTCCTGGAAGCCAAAAGGACCTGAGTTCAAATCTGACCTCAAAATCTTAACACTTACTAGCTGTGTGACCTTGGGCAAGTCACTTAACCCCAATAACTCAGCCTTCCACCCCCTCCACAAAAGCAAAAAAAAAAAAAATGTATCTTATCCTACAGGAAAGTAGGAAGGGACAGAAGAAAGTGGGGGGGGTGCTCACAGAAGGAAAGGAAAGGTAGATTGGAGGATGCAGTAGTCAGAAGAAAAACACTTGAGGAGAAACAGGATGAAAGGAAGAAGGAAAAGAATAAAAAGGATGGTGACAGATACAGTTAGCAATCCTGTGAAAAAAATTTTCAAGCCAGTTTCTCATATAGAGGCTTCATTTCTCAAATATATAGGTAGAGTCAAATTTACAAAAACAAGTCATTCTTCAGTTGACAAATGATTAAAAATGTGAAGCCAGTTTATGGATTAAGTAATCAACCTGTCTGTAGCCATATGAAACATGCTCTAAATCACTGATGATTGGAGAAATGCAAGTTAAAATGATTCTAAAGTACTACCTCAGACTGGCTAATAGGACAGAAAAGGAAAATGACAAATATTGGAGGGGATGAAGAAAATTGAGACAGTAATTGTGCTAGCTTGGCTGGTTGGTGCATTTGTCAACTGATTCAGCCATTATGTCAAGTAATTTGAAAGAATGCATAGAAAGGCCTATGAAACCATGCCTACTATTTGACTTAGGTTAGTATCCCAAAAGAGATTAAAATGGAAAAGGAAAAGTAACCATATGTACAAAAATACTTATAGCAGCTCTTTTCTGTTGACAAAGAATTAGAAACTGAGGAGATGTGCATCAATTGAGGAATGACTAGACCAAGTTGTGTTATGGGATTTTGATGGAATACTATCATGCTATAAGAAATAATGAGCTATAATATATAATGAGCTCTTAGAAAAACCTATGAACACTTACATTAACTGATGCAAAGTGAAATGAGTAGAACTAGGAGAACATATTACAAAGTAATAGCAATATTATAAGATGATGAGCTGCGAATGACTTATGTACTCTCAGCAAGAAAATTATGTAAGACAACTCTAAAAGACTTATGAGAAAAAAATGCTATCCATCTGCAGAAAAAGAACTGATGGATGAAAACATACTTAAAAAATATTTTTCTAGACTTTTTGTTTCAGTTTCTTTAACAACAAAACTTATATGGAAATATATTTTGAATGACTACACATATTCTATATCAAATTGCTTGCTTTGTCAATAAGGGGAATGCAAGGAAATGAAATTATTTGGTACTCAATTTTTAAAACTGAATGTTGAAAATTGTTTTTATGTATAATTAGGGAAAATACTAAATTTTAAAATATAAGAATATAACAATAAAAATAAAGAGGAGGACTCTGAACAACTTCTGGAGCCCCAGCACCCACAGAACGACACAGAGAAGATAACCTCCCACTGAGGACAGCCCAGCAGCCCTGCAGGAAGGAGCAGCACAGAGGTCTGGGACCTGACATCGAGCAGAGTGCAGAGCGCAGGAGCCGAGCCGAGCCCAGGTCCACGTGAGCCGAGGTTTTAGCCCCAGGGCAGCAGGGCCAGCAGCCGGCTGGAGGAACCCCAGAACACCAGGAACTGTGGAGACGCCAGAATTATCAACATAGACTTGCCTAGGACAAAGTAAGAGGTTAGTGTCCTATGGACTTTGGGACCTGTATTTGGGGAATGCTTCAGCTCCCTCCCCTGGGGGCTAGAAGCTGCTGAGGAGACACGCCACTGTGTAGTTTTCAGAGGCATTTCCGGCTCCCAGCCTACAAATCGTGGGGAGATCCAGCGATCAGTCTTGGGGGGTAATCGCTCTTGCTTTAACCTCCCTGGATCTGGATTGTGATCTAGGGTGGAAGTTGTGGGTGGGTTTACAGCTTGCCAGAAACAGAAGTTGCCCCCCACACGTTCATAGTGTGGCAACAAGCCCAAAAGTCAAGCAATTAAGTGGCAACATGCCAAGGCAAAGGAAACACAAAAATGCAACCCTAGACTCCTATTTTGGGGGCATAGAGCGGGAAAAGGACTGTGAGGTCAGAAGTCCTGCTCCAAAGAGGCCATAGAGGATCTTAAGAAGGACTTTAAAAATCAAATAAGAGAAGTGGAGGAAAAATTAGAAAGAGAAATGAGAAGGATGCAGGAAAAGTATGAAATGAGGGTCAACAGCCTGACTGAGGAAAACAATACCTTAAAAAATAGACTAGCTCAAATGGCAAAGGAGGCCCAAAAGGGCAATGAGGAGAAGAATGCCTTAAAAAGTCGAATTTGCCAGATGGAAAAAGAATCTCAAAAGTTCACTGAGGAGATTCATTCCTTCAGAGTTAGACTGGAGCAAATGGAAGCTAATGACTTTATGAGAAATCAAGATGCTGTTAAGCAGATCCAAACAAATGAAAGATTAGAAGGCAATGTGAAATATCTCATGGGAAAAACCACTGACCTGGAGAATAGATCCAGGAGAGACAATTTAAAAATTATTGGACTACCTGAAAGCCATGATCAAAGAAAGAACCTAGAAATCACCCTTCAAGAAATTCTCAAGGAAAACTGCCCTGATGTTTTAGATCCAGAGGGCAAAATAGAGGTTGAAAGAATCCAAAGATCACCTCCTGAAAAAGATCCCAAAAAGAAAACTCCCAGGAATATTATAGCCAGGTTCCAAAATTCCCAGATCAAGGAGAAAATACTACAAGCAGCCAGGAAGAAACAATTTCAATATTGTGGAAACACAATCAGAATAGCCCAGGACCTGGCAGCTTCTACACTGAGGGATCGAAGGACATGGAATACGATATTACAGAGGGCAAAAGAACTGGGAATGAACCCAAGGGTCACCTACCCAGCAAAACTGAGTATTTTGTTTCAGGGGGAAATATGGTCATTCAGTGGAATAGAGGACTTTCCAGCATTCTTGAGGAAAAAACCAGAATTGAATAGAAAATTATACATCCAGACACAGGAAGGAAGAGATGCCTGAGAAGGTAATCGGGGAAGAGAGATCAAGGGGAACTTATCAAAGTTGAACTATTTACATTCCTATATGGAAAAGCAATAACTGTGACTGATGATATCTTTCTCACTATAAAAATAATGGAAGAAAGGGGTGTCGTCATATGAATACATATGTGAATGTGTGTGTATATGGTTACAGTTATATATGGATAGAGGGCATAGGTTGACTTTGTTGGGAAGGGAGAATACTCGAGGGATGAAATTATGAGGTGAGAGAGGAAAGTGGCAAGAGGAGATGGGGAGAGACAGGGTAGGGTAAACTATCCCATGTAGAAGAAGCAAGAGGAAGTGGTTGCAAAGGAGGGGGAGAATAAGGAAGGCTAAAAAGGCAAAACCACATTCACACTGAATTTGGTTCAGGGAGAAAATGACATATATACTAAATGGGATATCTCAACCTGCAGCAAGATAGGGGGAAGGGGGATAAGAGGAGCGATGATGGATGGGAGGGCGTCCTTGGGGTGAGGATAGTTTGGAAGTATCCACTAAAGAAGAGGGACAGGATCATGTAGGGAATGGACCAGGTGGGGGGTGGGATGAGTGGGAGGGAATTATAAGCAGCCTTGTACAATATATCTACTATGATAATGTTTTGCATAGCTAGACATGTACAACATATACTGAATTACTTATCTCCCAAGAAGTAATGGGTGACAAGGGAGGAAGGAAATGGATCTGAAATTCGAGGTCATAACATTAAATGTTTCAAATATATATAAATATTATTATTAATACTCTTTTGCTTGTAATAGGGAGATAAGATGTGCAGGCATTGGGACACAAAGATTCTCCTTCCTCTAATGGAAAATCGATGGGGGTATGTTAGAAGATATGGGAGAGAGCAGATTGGAGGAAGCGATATCTAGTGGGACTACTATTCTGTGAGGTTGGGTAGGGGATTAATGGGGGGAAAATGATTGTAACTCAAAATCTGGTGGAAATGAATGATGTAAAACAGAAATTAATAAAGCATTTGTTTAAAAAATAAAAAATAAAGAGGAAACTTATTTACTGGAATTCATATTCTACTCTCTTGACTGGAATGAATCAAGTACCACAAAATCTTGCTTGCAGCTTCTGTTGCCCCATGTCTACATAGTTATCAATAGGAAGAAAACCAGTGATACCCTCTTGGTACAGTTAAAAGTTCAGTGCTCTTTCTTGGAGTATTTTTACCCTGATGCAGGCAGCTCATCTATGTGATTGATCCTTCAGGAGAAGGCTTTTGAATAATTTTGTATCTTTAGGCAGGTTTATTAAACTTCTATAGTTGCTAGGAGCCTCCTCTTGGTATATAAAAGAAGATCTTTAGGGAAAAGCAATATCCCTAAGAGGAAAACTCAAAGCAAAGAGAAAAAGGAATTCTTTAATTTGTTGTTGATTTTGTTGCTGCTGTTGTTCTGAAAGTGATGTTGTGTTTATATGTAAATGGAATAAGGGGTGAAGCAGGGAAGGAGAGGATTAATATTTCTTTTTTTTTTGCTTTTTGGAGGCTAATTGGGGTTACGTGACTTGCCCAAGGTCAAACAGCTAGTGTGTGTGTGTGTGTGTGTGTGTGTGTGTGTGTGTGTGTGTGTTAAGTGTCTGAGGCCAGAACCTGAACTCAGGTCCTTCTGACTCCAGGGCTGATGCTCTACTCACTGTGCCACCTAGCCACCCCTGGATTAATATTTTCTAAATGGGATTAATTCAGAACCAAATGTATGAATAAATTTATGGCACTATGTTCCTTTGCATAGATTATGGGGGTCATGGTGAATTCCAATTATTAACATAAGGATGAAAAAGTATTTAGAATTTAGGTTATACTGTTATGTTCATGTTTGAGATTATGACTACTTGACATAATAAAATCACAGCAGTTGACGAGAATGGGTATTGAAGAGTTCTGTGGTTTGAAAAAAAAAAGTTATAAACCCATTTTCTGTCTTGATTCTAGGATGACATATTTGTGATAGTGGTTTGAGCCAAGAACGGAAATTACAAAAGGTAATTTGTGGCATCAGGGTACCTATAAATTAAATAGAGGCTGGGGCCTTCTGAGGAAGACATAGATTCTCAGTACCTTCACACAGAAACTATATATCAGTTAAATGGCTTGGTGAGGTTGGTTCACTTCAACTAGGCTTACATTTCTGGTAATAAATATGTTAGGTTTCTATTTATCTGGTTTAATTTGTACTTTCTCAGAGGCAAGGTACTTCCATGTCGAATATGTATGTGTGTTAATATGTATCTATTTGTCCATATATGAGCTATTAGTTTAGATAGATACTCAAGGTAAAAAGAGAAAGAGAATAGAAAAAAAAAATGTTGGTAGGGGGAGGAGGTGGGAGGCAAATAAAGTTAGCATTTTTCAAGCATTTTTCTTTGAGCATTATTCAAGCAAGTTTCTCTGATACAGGCCTCATCATCTCCCACGTATATATAAAGAAATGAGTCAGATGGAGCCAAGATGAAGGAAGAGAATCAGTAACTTATCTGAGCTCCTCTGTGAATAGCATCACCAACCCTTAAGAAGTGAATCTGGGAGGGGGCAGAGCCAAGATGGCGGAGTAGAAACAGCTCGTCCAAGCCTCTCTGCCCCCAGATTCTCCACAAACTATGTAAAAAAGGACTCTGAACAACTTCTGGAGCCCCAGCACCCACAAAACAACACAGAGAAGCTAACCTCCCGCTGAGGACAGCCCAGCAGCCCTGCAGGAAGGACCAGCGCAGCGGTCTGGGAGCCGGCAACGCGCAGAGCGCAGAGCGCAGGAGCCCAGCTGAGCCGAGCCCAGGTCCGCATGAGCCGAGGTTTTAGCCCCAGGGCGGCAGGGCCAGCAGCCAGCTGGAAGAACCCCAGAACTCCAGGAGCTGTGGCAACTCCAGAATTATCAACATAGACATGCCTAGGACAAAGTAAGAAGTTAGTGTCCTATGGACTTTGGGACCTGTATTTGGGGAATGCGTCAGCTCCCTCCCCTGGGAGCTAGAAGCCACTGAGGAGACACGCCATTTTGTAGTTTTCATAGGCATTTCCGGCTCCCAGCCTACAAATCGTGGGGAGATCCAGCGATCAGTCTTGGGGGGTAATCGCTCTTGCTTTAACCTCCCTGGATCTGGATTGTGATCTAGGGTGGAAGTTGTGGGTGGGTTTACAGCTTGCCAGAAACGGAAGTTGCCCCCCACACGTTCGGGACGAAAATTCCTCTAGCTGGCCTTAAAGCCATAGTGTGGCAACAAGCCCAAAAGTCAAGCAATGAAGTGGCAACATGCCAAGGCAAAGGAAACAGAAAAATGCAACCCTAGACTCCTATTTTGGGGGCATAGAGCGGGAAAAGGACTGTGAGGTCAGAAGTCCTGCTCCAAAAGCCCCAGGGGAAAACATGAGCGGGTTGCAGGCCATAGAGGACCTTAAGAAGGACTTTAAAAATCAAATAAGAGAAGTGGAGGAAAAATTGGAAAGAGAAATGAGAAGGATGCAGGAAAAGTATGAAATGAGGGTCAACAGCCTGACTGAGGAAAACAACACCTTAAAAAATAGACTAACTCAAATGGCAAAGGAGGCCCAAAAGGGCAATGAGGAGAAGAATGCCTTAAAAAGTCGAATTTGCCAGATGGAAAAAGAATCTCAAAAGTTCACTGAGGAGATTCATTCCTTCAGAGTTAGACTGGAGCAAATGGAAGCTAGTAACTTTATGAGAAATCAAGATGCTGTTAAGCAGATCCAAACAAAGGAAAGATTAGAAGGCAATGTGAAATATCTCATGGGAAAAACCACTGACCTGGAAAATAGATCCAGGAGAGACAATTTAAAAATTATTGGACTACCTGAAAGCCATGATCAAAGAAAGAACCTAGAAATCACCCTTCAAGAAATTCTCAAGGAAAACTGCCCTGATGTTTTAGATCCAGAGGGCAAAATAGAGGTTGAAAGAATCCACCGATCACCTCCTGAAAAAGATCCCAAAAAGAAAACTCCCAGGAATATTATAGCCAGGTTCCAGAATCCCCAGATCAAGGAGAAAATACTACAAGCAGCCAGGAAGAAACAATTTCAATATTGTGGAAACACAATCAGAATAGCCCAGGACCTGGCAGCTTCTACACTGAGGGATCGAAGGGCATGGAGTATGATATTCCAGAGGACAAAAGAACTGGGAATGAACCCAAGGGTCACCTACCCAGCAAAACTGAGTATTTTGTTTCAGGGGAAAATATGGTGATTCAGTGGAATAGAGGACTTTCCAGCATTCTTGAGGAAAAAACCAGAGTTGAATACAAAATTTGACATCCAGACGAAAGAAGGAAGAGATGCCTGAGAAGGTAATCAGGGAAAAGAAATCAAAAGGAACTTATCAAAGTTGAACTATTTACATTCCTATATGGAAAAGCAATTATGGTGACTGATGATATCTTTCTCACTATGAAAATAATGGAAGAAGGGGGTGTGGTCATATGAATACATATGTGAATGTGTGTGTATATGGTTACAGTTATATATGGATAGAGGGCATAGGTTGAATTTGTTGGGAAGGGAGAATACTCAAGGGATGAAATTATGAGGTGAGAGAGGAAAGTGGCAAGAGGAGATGGGGAGAGACAGGGTAGGGTAAACTATCTCATGTAGGAGAAGTGGTTGCAAAGGAGGGGGAGAATAAGGAAGGCTAAAAAGGCAAAACCACATTCACATTGAATTTGGTTCAGGTGAGAAAATGACATACATACTAAATGGGATATCTCAACCTGCAGCAGGATAGGGGGAAGGGGGATGAGAGGAGGGATGATGGAAGGGAGGGCATCCTTGGGGTGAGGGGAGGTTGGAAGTACCCAGTATAGAAGAGGGACAGGACCATGTAGGAAATGGACCTGGTGGGGGGTGGGATGAGTGGGAGGGAATTATAAGCAGCCTTGTACAATATATCTACCATGATAATGTTTTGCATAGCTAGACATGTACAACATATACTGAATTACTTATCTCCCAAGAAGGTATGGGTGACAAGGGAGGAAGGAAATGGATCTGAAATTCGAGGTCATAACATTAAATGTTTCAAATATATATATAAATACTATTATTAATACTCTTTTGCCTATAATTGGGAGATAAGATGTGCAGGCATTGGGACACAAAGATTCATCTTCCTCTAATGGAAAAGTCGATGGGGGTATGGGAGAAGGTATGGGAGAGAGCAGATTGGAGGAAGCGATATCTTGTGGGACTGCTATTCAGGGAGGTTGGTTAGGGGAATAATGGGGGGAAAATGATTGTAACTCAAAATCTGGCGGAAATGAATGATGTAAAACAGAAGTTAATAAAGCATTTGTTTAAAAAAAAAAGAAGTGAATCTGAATAAGTTTTGGAGTTACAGAGTCTACTGGGAGACAGAATGTGGCAGAATCCAGCCCAGGAAAGTGACCACGTGGGTATGTACAGGGGAATATGGAGCGCATAGCCTGCAGCAGCTAGGACTACAGGGTGCATTACAGCAGAGAGAGAAGGGGCCCCAGCACGCAGACTCATTCATCCCAAGGTCGATTAACAGCCATCTCAACAGCATCTCACCACTGGACTGGAAGAATCATTGGAGCCAGGAAAGAGAGGGCTCAGGGACCCCAGCAGAGACAACAGCTTCTCCTGGGGCTATCAGCCCTCAGCCTGTAAGTTTAGAAATCAACTGCCTATCCTTGCAGGGCCCAGGATGACAAAGTAAACTCTGGCTGCTCTGTTCCCCCCTCCCTGACCTAGAAAAGACAAAGATAAGTGTCCTACCCAGAGTGAAATCCTGAGATAGTGGAAATACCCTCAGGATTGGGAGTCAATGAGAAGGGGTATAATTGAAGCAGCAAGGAGTCTGAAGAGAAGTGGGGAAGCAGTCCCAACAAGGCCCATGTCACATGACCAGCAAAAGCCTGCCTAAGTTGTAGACACGGGATATAGAGGCAGAAATCTGAAGTGTCCAGACCACCCCTTCTCCACAGATTACTCTTTGCAACTCAGTATACCTCAGCCTGTACACTGAGACTCCTGCCTTGGCCTCAAACTAGACACTCTGAGGCTACAGCATACAAAGTCAACAACCAGGCCCTTAGCTCCCTGCCTGAGAAATTAAAGAATAGGAAATTGCAATCGGGAAGGACGGAAGATGAGAAGGAGAAGGGGAAGGAAAGAAAATCGATCAGAGCTTATTATATAGACCAAGAACAACCAAATACAGGGGACAACATGGACTCTATACTCACCCTTCATACCACAGAAGGAAATATGAAATGGTCTCAAGCCCAAAGAGCATTCTTGGAGGAACGTAAGAAATATTTTAAAGACCAAATTAGGGAGGCAAAAGACAAATTTAAATCTACAGTGATGAAATTTGAAAAAAAAAATATTTCACAGAATGAAACAAATCCTTAAAAAGTAAAACGAGTGAAGTGATTGGAGAAAATACATCCCTAAAAAAGGACCTTCAAAAACTAACCAAAGAGTATAACATGCTAAAAACTAGAATCAGTAAAATTGAAAGTCAGAACTCTATGATGCACCGAGAGTCAATCAAACAAAATATGAAGATTGAGAAACTGGAAGAAAGTGTAAAATATCTCACTGGAAAAACAACTGACCTAGAGAACAGGAACAGGAGAGATAACTTAAGAATTATTGGTCTACTAGAAAGCCATTATGAAAAAAGCAGCCTGGATAACATCCACCAAGAGATTGTCAAAGAAAACTGTGCTGAAGTCCTGGAATCTGAAGATAAAATAATTATCAAAATACTTCAGTGGAACTCTGCTGAAAGAGAACCCTAATTGAAAACTCCAAGAAATATATTAGCCAAATTCCAGAATTACAAGATGAAGGAAAAAATACTGCAAGCATCCAAGAGGAAACAGTTCAGATATTGTGGAATTACCGTCAGGATCACACAGGGCCTAGTAGCTTCTACATTAAAAGATCAGGAGGATTGGAATTTGATATTTCTTAGGGCAAAAAAAAGCTAGGACTGGGGCGGCTAGGTGGCACAGTGAATAGAGCGCTGGCCCTGGAGTCAGAAGGACCTGAGTTCAGAGCCGGCCTCCAACACTTAATCCACACAAACGAAAACCTAGCTGTGTAACCTTGGGCAAGGTACTTAACCCCAATTGCCCTAAAGGGGCGGCTAGGTGGCTCAGTGAGTAAGAGTGCCGGCCTCAGAGTTGGGATGACCCGAGATCAGATTCGGCCTCAGAAAATGAGCACCCACGCATAAATAATGACTAGCCATGTAACCTTGAGCAAGTTACTTAACCCCAATTGCTTTAAAAAAAAAAAAAAAGCTAGGACTGCAACCAAGGATGAACTACCTGGCAAAACTGAGCATAAACTTTCAGGCAAGGAGATGGTCATTTAATGAAATAAGGGACTTCCAGACTTTCCTGATGAAAAAGCCAGAGCTCAATGGAAAATTTGATCTCCAATTACAAGACCCAAGAAAGACATATAAAGGTAAACAAGGAAAACACACTCACACATACATACATGCACACACACACACACACACACACACATTCATGCATACATAACTAGGGATGGAACAAGAGCAAAATGGTCACATCCCTATATGAGAAGCTGATAACTCTCAATACAGAAATTTATGATTATCATGACCTTTGAAAGGGTTATACATAGATAGAGGGTAGGGGTATGAGTGAACTAATCTGAAGATAAAAACAAATTATTAAGGGAATCAAAGGGATTGTAATGGGATAAAAGGAAAGGATGAGACAGAAAAAAAGTTAAATTATAACATTTGAATAGTCATTAAAACATCTATAGTAGGGGGGAAGGAAAGAGGGAGAGGAATATCATTTGAACATTATTATCAATGGTTCTAGTTCAAAGAGGGATTAACATAATTAGTTAAATTTAAGATTCTAACATGAAAAGACACAGAAATTCATTAAATAGAAGAGAAGGAGGGAGGTAGAGGAGCAAAGTATGAAATTTACTCTCGTTGCTTTGGAGTCAAAGGGGGAATAACATACAATGATAAGTATAAGAATCTATTTTATAATATAGGTAGTAGGAGGGTGAGGAGGGGAAAAAGGGGGGGATAGAGGGGAGAGAAATAGTAGTAAGGGCAGATTGTAGGTAAAGAAGGGGGTCACTGGCAAGGAACACTGAGGGAAGTGGTGCTGAAAAGTGAAACCCTTAAGGCAGGGAAGGGAGAAGTAAGAAACAAAAACATAAACAGGGGAGGGAATAGGATGGAGGGGGAGCGACAGATAGTCATCATTACTGTGAATGTGAAGGGGATGAACAATCCCATAAAACAGGAGATAGGATGGATTAAAAACCCAAATCCTACAATATGCTGTCTACAAGAAACACATTTGAACCAAAGGGACGCCCACAGGGCAAAGGTAAAAGGCTGGATGAGAATATATTATGCCTCAGCTAAAGTAAAAAAAAAAAAAAGCAGGGGCAGCAACCTTATCTCCGATAAAGCAAAAGCAAAAATAGATCTAATTAAAAGACATAAGGAATGAAACTTTATCCTGCTAAAAGGTATCATTAAGAATGAAGCAATAACATTACGTAACATATATGCACCAAGTGGTATAGCACCAAAATTCCTAGAAGAGAAGTTAAAGGAATTAAAGGAAGAAATAGATAGCAAAATATACTAGTGGAGGACCTTAAACTTCCTCGGGGGGCCCCAGCTCCCACCTCCTCCAGTTCATGTAAAATGACTCTAAACAAACTTTGGAGCTACAGAACCCACAAAATGACACAGAGAAGCTAACCTCTTGCTGAAGACAGACCAGTATTCCGGGGCCATTGCACAGTGTTAGGAGCAAAGACCAGTCCTGCAGAAGCTGGAGGTTTTAGCCTCAGGGTGACCACAACCAGCTGGCTGGTTGGAGGGTCTTCAGATCACCAGCAATTTTGATAGTATCCAGAATTATCAACCCATTGATCCTAAGGACCAAGTGAGAGGTCAGTGCAGAGTGGACTTTGGAACTTGGGAGTTTAGGAGTATGGTTGTGCCTTTGCTCCCAGGGCAAAAAGCAGCTGAGGTGTGGTGGCCTTGCAGCCACTACTTTATAGCTCTTAATCTGAAGATTGTAGAGGACCAAGTCACTAGTCTGAGGGTTAATCACTCTTGTTTTTATCTGGTTGGATCTGGATCCCTCTCTAGAGTAGAAGTCCCTAGGTGGATGACCAATTTGCCAGAGAGTGTGGAGACTACAGAGAAGGCAGTCAACTAATAGTTCCAGCAGCTGCAAAAACAAAGCTCCCTCCTCTGGTAGAAGAGTTCTACAGTGGGACCTGGCAGCGCGCAGAGCGCAGGAGCCGAGCCAAGCCCAGTTCCACGTGAGCTGAGGTTTTAGGGCCAGGGCAGCAGGGACAGGGCGGCAGGGCCAGCAGCTGGCTGGATGAACCCCAGAACACCAGGAGCTGTGGCGACTCCAGAATTATCAACATAGACATGCCTAGGACAAAGTAAGAGGTTAGAGTCCTATGGACTTTGGGACCTGTATTTGGGGAATGCGTTAGCTCCCTCCCCTGGGGGCTAGAAGCCACTGAGGAGACACTCCATTTCGTAGTTTTCAGAGGCAGATTCGGCTCCCAGCCTACAAATCGTGGGGAGATCCAGCGATCAGTCTTGGGGGGTAATCGCTCTTGCTTTAACCTCCCTGGATCTGGATTGTGATCTAGGGTGGAAGTCGTGGGGGGGTTTACAGCTTGCCAGAAACGGAAGTTGCCCCCTACACGTTCGGGATGAAAATTCCTCTATCTGGCCTTAAAGCCATAGTGTGCCAACAAGCCCAAACGTCAAGCAATTAAGTGGCAACATGCCAAGGCAAAGGAAACAGAAAAATGCAACCCTAGACTCCTATTTTGGGGGCATAGAGCAGGAAAAGGACTGTGAGGTCAGAAGTCCTGCTCCAAAAGCCCCAGGGGAAAACATGAGCGGGTTGCAGGCCATAGAGGACCTGAAGAAGGACTTTAAAAATCAAATAAGAGAAGTGGAGGAAAAATTAGAGAAATGAGAAGGATGCAGGAAAAGTATGAAATGAGGGTCAACAGCCTGACTGAGGAAAACAACACCTTAAAAAATAGACTAACTCAAATGGCAAAGGAGGCCCAAAAGGGCAATGAGGAGAAGAATGCCTTAAAAAGTCGAATTTGCCAGATGGAAAAAGAATCTCAAAAGTTCACTGAGGAGATTCATTCCTTCGGAATTAGACTGGAACAAATGGAAGCTAATGACTTTATGAGAAATCAAGATGCTGTTAAGCAGATCCAAACAAATGAAAGATTAGAAGGCAATGTGAATTATCTCATGGGAAAAACCACTGACCTGGAAAATAGATCCAGGAGAGACAATTTAAAAATTGTTGGGATACCTGAAAGCCATGATCAAAGAAAGAACCTAGAAATCACCCTTCAAGAAATTCTCTAGGAAAATTGCCCTGATGTTTGAGATCCAGAGGGCAAAATAGAGGTTGAAAGAATCCACTGATAGCCTCCTAAAAAGATCCCAAAAAGAAAACTCCTAGGAATATTATAGCCAGGTTCCAGAATCCCCAGATCAAGGAGAAAATACTACAAGCAGCCAGGAAGAAACAATTTCAATATTGTGGAAACACAATCAGAATAGGACAGGACCTGGCAGTTTCTACACTGAGGGAACGAAGAACATGGAATATGATATTCCAGAGGGCAAAAGAGCTGGTATTGAAGCCAAGGGTCACCTACCCAGCAAAATTGAGTATCTTGTTTCAAGGGATAATATATTCAGTGGAATAGAGGACTTTCAAGCATTCTTGAATAAAAAACAAGAGTTGAATAGAAAATTTGACATCCAGACACAAGAAGCAAGAGATGTCTGCAAGGTAATCAGGGAAAAGAAATCAAAATGAACTTATCAAAATTGAACTATTTACATTGCTATATGGAAAAGCAATAACTGTGACTGATGATATCTTTCTCACTATGAAAATAATGGAAGAAGGGTGTGTGGTCATATGAATACATATGTGAATGTGTGTGTATATGGTTACAGTTATATATGGATAGAGGGCATAGGTTGAATTTGTTGGGAAGGGAGAATACTCAAGGGATGAAACTATGAGGTGAGAAATGAAAGTGGCAAGAGGAGATGGGGAGAGACAGGGTAAGGTAAACTATCTCATGTACAAGAAGCAAGGGGAAGTGGTTGCAAGGGAGGGGGAGATTAGGAAGGCAAAAAAGGCAAAACCACATTCTCATTGAATTTGGTTCAGGGAGAGAATGACATACATACTAAATGGTATATCTCAACATGCAGCAGAATAGGGGGAAGGGGGATGAGAGGAGGGATGATGGATGGAAGGGCATCCTTGGGGTGAGGGGAGTTTGGAAGAACCCACTATAGAAGAGGGACAGGATCATGTAGGGAAAGGACCAGGTGAGGGGTGGGATGAGTGGGAGGGAATTATAAGCAGCCTTGTACAATATATCTACTATGATAATGTTTTGCATATCTAGACATGTACAACATATACTGAATTACTTATCTCCCCAGAGGGAATGGCTGACAAGGGAGGAAGGAAATGGATGTGAAATTAGAGGTCTTAACATTAAATGTTTCAAATATATAAAAAAAATTAGTAATTGTAACTTATGTAACTTTTCTCAGTATGAGAATAGTTGAAAGGAATAGAAATATATGTATGTGTACATATATATGTCTATATAGGAGAATATATGGACATATGAACACATAAGTGAGTATGTCCATGTATATATGTGTACAGGTATGCGTATATAGAAGGCACAGGGCCAGTTGAATAGGAAGTGATCATACTTAAAAGATGAAATAAAGAGGTGAGAGAAGAATATAATGAAAAGTGATGGGGAGGGTTGGAATGGGTTAAATTATCTCATATATCAGAGGCAAGTGGAGACTGTTACAATGGAGGGGAAGCACAGGAAGGCAAAAGGAATGAGTCAACCTTATTCTCAATGAATGTGCCTTACAGAGGGAATTCCATACTTACTAAACAGGGTGTCTTACCCTACAGGAGAGTAGGGGGAAGGGGTTGAGAGGTGGGATGATGAAAGGCAGGGCAGTTTGCGGGAGAAGGGAAGTTGGATGCACCCACTTCTGAAAAGGGATAAGATCAATGTAGAGAATAGAAAGAGTGGTGGGTGGGATAGGATGGAGGGGAATATAGTCAGTCTTTCCCAACATATCCGTTATGGAAATGTTTTGCATAGCTATACATATATAACCTATATTGAATTGTTTATCTTTCCTTTAAGGTTGGGTGATGAGGGAGGTAGGAAAGAATCTGTAATTCAAAGGCTTAAAATAAATGTTTAATATATATATATATATATATATATATATATATATATATATATATAATTATTATTTCACATGTAACTGGGATATAAGATATACAGGCACTGGGGCACCATGCCCTACTGGAAAGTCAGAGGGTTGATGGGAGAATATATGTGAGAGCGTAGATTGGGGGAAGGGATATTCTGTGGGGTTGCTGTTTTGGGGTTTTTGGGCAGGGTAAACATAGAGAGAAAATTTGTAACTCAAAATCTTGTGGAAATGAATGATGTAAACTAAAAATAAATAAACAATAAGCAAACAAACAAACAAATAAATAAATGACAGACTTTCAGGACTTTAAAAAAAACACTTTGAATTCAGTTGAAGATTTGGCATACAAGAGTTAGAGAAATATAAGGTACATACAAATAATGAATTACAAGGGACTCAATAAAGATAAAATATTTACTTTTTATATATGAAAAATGTAAATACTATCTTTTTGATTATTCTTAATAATTACGTGACTTATAAGAAAGAATAGGGTAGACCTGAGTATGACATGACTTCAAAAAGTTAAACCATTGAAGAATAGCTAAAAAGGAATCACATTATGCAAATGAGGTGCAATAGATATAACCAATACAGAATAATTAAATGTAAGAGTGGGCCTATTAATTCTGGAAACCTACTTTCATCATAAATTGTTTCAAGAGCAAAAAATATATTTACATCTAGAATATTATAAATGTCTTCTAAATATAGAATGAAATAAAACTCTAAGGGTATAGGGAGAGGGGAGAGAATAAAGGAGGCATATTTAGAGAGGAAAGTGAGGGAATAGGTCAAATGGGACGTATAAAAGTGTGTTTAGATTTAAGGGAATGGTAGGATAAGGGGAAGATCTTTAGAGGGGAGATTAAGGGAATTGGTTAAAGCGGTATACAACAGGGGTTTTAGGGGAATTGGAGAATAATGGAGGGGTTGCTTAATTGTGGGTAGGTTAAGTAATAGGAGGGCAAGGTAATAGTTATGCATGTATATATGTGTATTTGTGAATACATGTATATGAATATCAATATCTCTATATAAATATATATATATATTCTTATTTGTAGTCTCAGGGTAGCGAGTAGGGTGGAGTCAAAGGGAAAAGAGAATAAAATAAAAAGTTTATAGCAGAGAACAAAAGAAAAACTACAAAGAAGCAAAGAAAAGATGAACAACTTTCAGTACAATGCACAGTATTTCTAATGCAGACTTTCCTGAAGTTAAGTTTTTGCTATATATTATGAATGTTCTGCTATGTTCTGCTGTGCACATGGCATGCTTTGTTATTATTTTCCATTTATTTTTTTAATCTTTATATCTTTATTTTTAGTTGCTGCCAGGTAATCTCTTTTTTTACCTTTTCTTTCCTTATTATGTATTTAATTTAAATACAAAAATATATAGAAAAGTAGTTACATGCATCATCTTCCCATATAAAATATAAATAGTTGAACTTTTTTGAGTTCCTTATGATTTAATTTTTCCTCTTTCATATTTGCCTTTTTATTTTCTCTTTAATCTTGTGTTTGAATGTAAAATTTTCTATTCACCTCTGGTCTATTTTTCAGGAATGCTTGAAAGTCCCCCCCAATTTTTTCTATACAACTCATATCTCTTTCTTTTATTGTTTTTTTTTTATTTCTTTTATTTTTAACTTCTGGTTTACATAATTCATTTTCACCAGATTATGAGTTATGTTTTCCCCCATTTTTTCCCTACCCACCACCCCAGAATAGCAGTCCCATCAGATATCTCCTCATCCAATCTGCTCTCTCCCATATCTTCTCCCATATCCCCTTCAACTTTGCCATTAGGGCAAGGTGAATCTCTGAGCCCCACTGCCTGGACATCTTATGAAACATTTAATTTTAAAACTTTGATTTTCAGATCCATTCCCTTCCTCCCTTGTCACCCACTCCCTCTGAGAAGATAAGGAATTCAGTATGTGTTGTACATGTATAGCTATGCAAAACATTACCATAGTAGATATATTGTAAAAGACTGTTTATATTTCCCTCCCACATGTCTCACCTCCCACCTGGTCCATTCCCTACTTTGATCCTGTCCCTCTTTGATAGTGGGTACTTCCAACCTCCCCTCCCCCCAGAATGCCCTCCCCTCCGTCATCCCCTCTCCTCATCCCCCCTTCCCCTACTCAGGAGAGTGAGGTAAGATATTCCATTTAGTATGTATGTGATTCTCTCCTTGAACCAACTTCAATGAGAATATGCTTTTGCCTTTTTGCCTTCCTGTTCTTCCCCTCCTCTGCAACTACTTCCCCTTGCCTCTTCTACATGAGAGAGTTTACCCTACCCTGTCTCTCTATATCTCCTCTTGCCACTTTACTCTATCACCTCTTGACTTCACCCCTTAAGAATCATCGCTTCCTTGGGGCGGCTAGGTGGCGCAGCGAGCAGAGCGCTGGCCCCGGAGCCAGAAGAACCCAAGCTCGGATCCAGCCCCAGACACCCAACACACAAAGAAAAACGCAGCCGTGTGACCCTGGGCAAGTCACCCAACTCCAATTGCCCTCCAAAAAAAAAAGAATCATCCCTTCCCATAAAATTCAACCTGTGCCCTCTATCCATGTATACCTGTGAACATATGCCATGTACCATTCTTCAATTATTTTCATAATGAGAAAGGTTTCATCAAACACAGTTATTGTTTTTCCATGTAGGAATGTAAATAGTCCAACTTTGATAAGTTCCTTTTGATTTCTTTTCCCTGTTTACCTTCTCAAGCATCTCTTGCTTCTTGCATCTGAATGTCAAATTTTCTATTTAACTCTGTTTTTTTCATCAACAATGCTTGAAAGTCCTCTATTCCACTGAATGACCATATTTTCCCCTGAAACAAGATACTCAGTTTTGCTGGGTTGGTGACCCTTGGCTTCAATCCCAGCTCTCTTGCCCTCTGGAATATCATATTCCATGTTCTTCGATCCCTCAGTGTAGAAGCTGCCATGTCCTGTGCTATTCTGATTGTGTTTCCACAATATTGAAATTGTTTCTTCCTGGCTGCTTGTACTATTTTCTCCTTGATCTGGGAGTTCTGGAGCCTAGCTATAATATTCCTAGGAGTTTTCTTTTTGGGATCTTTTTCAGGAGGTGATCAGTGGATTCTTTCAACCTCTATTTCCCCCACTGGATCTAAAACATCAGGGCAATTTTCCTTGAGAATTTCTTTAAGGATGATTTCTAGGTTCTTTCTTTGATCATGGCTTTCAGGTAGTCCAATAATTATCTCTCCTGGATCTATTTTCCAGGTCAATGGTTTTTCCCATGAGATATTTCACATTGCTTTCTATTCTTTCATTTGTTTGGATGTTTAATACTATCTTGATTTCTCATAAAGTCACTAGCTTCCATTTGCTCCAGTCTAACTCTGAAGGAATGAATCTCTTCAGTGAGCTTTTGAGATTCTTTTTCCATCTGGCAAATTCGACTTTTTAAGGCATTCTTCTCCTCATTACCTTTCTGAGCCTCTTTTGCCATTTGAGTTAGTCTATTTTTTAAGGTGTTATTTTCCTCATTCAGGCTGTTGACTGTCATTTCATACTTTTCTTGCATCTTTTTCATTTCTCTTACCAAATTTTCCCCCACTTCTCTTATCTGCTTCTTAAGGTCCTCTATAACCTGTAGCCAGCTTGTATTTTCATTTGGGGCTTTTGGTGCAGGAGTTCTGACCTCACAGTCCTCCTCCATGCTTTGAGCCTCTCTGCCCCTAAAATAGGAGTCCAGTGTTGAACTTTTTCTGTTTATTTTGTTTCTTTTGCCTAGGCATGTTGCCACTTCTTTACTTGATTTTGGGGCTTTGTTGCCACAGTAGGCCTCTGCCACCAGACAGGGGAGCTTCCGCCCAAACGTGGAGTCTTCACAACTTCTGCCAGTTGTGTGGCCTCTGTAAAGGCTCCACCCACTCTGGCAAGTTGGATACCCACCCCAGACTTACCCCCCAGACCACAATCCAGATCCAGGCATTTTAAAGCAAGAGCAATTAACCCCCACACTGATTGCTGGGCCTCCCTACAATTCACAGACCAGGAGCTAGAGCCACTACTGACGCTTCAAAATGGCTTCTGTGCAGCTGTTTCTTCAGAAGCTTTTCGCCTCCAGGGGAAGAAGCCCCAAATACTTGTCCCAAAGTCCATAGGGCACTAACCCTTCACTTTGTCCTAGGCATATCTGTGCTGATAATTCCGGAATCTCCACAATTGCTGGGGTTCTGGGGTCCCTCCAGCCAACTGAACGCCCAACCGCCCTGGGGCTAAAACCGCAGACCTGGGCTCCGCTCTGCTCCCTGTGCTGTCTGTTCCCAGCACGCTGTGCTGCCTGCTCTCAGAGTGCTGAGCTGGCCACTCCCTGCAGCGCTGCTGGGCTGTTCTCAACAGGAGGTTAGCTTCTCTGTGCAGTTCTGTGGGTGCTGGGGCTCCAGAAGTTTTTCAGAGTCCCCTTTACATTGTTTGAAATTTGTGTGGGGCAGAGCACATTGGAAATGCTGTTTCTACTCCACCATCTTCTCTTTCTTTTATTCCAACAGCAGTTGAAGTTGAAGTTGGTTTTTGACATCCTGGAGGAAAAGAGGAAGCATAAGTGTCTTTATATTTTTTGTGCTGCCATTTTTAGAGGTAGTTCTTAGGATCTGCACATTTTTGGTGGCCCCAAAGTAGTGTGATCAGGGAAAAGGTGCATTTACTGCTCTTCTGGTTTGCACACTGGTCCTTACCCTGCCATAAGTGTTAGTACTTGTTTTGACCAGTCAGTGTGATTTGGAACTGAATATTGACACTGGAGGTGCTAACAAGTGCCATCAGAACCCAGTGCCAACAAGGGGTCCTTTTAATTTTTTCTTGAACTCTGTTACCCTCTCTCCACTGAGAATTCTGGAAGCTGCTTCTTCTTTCTTTCACTGTCCCAGCGTCATCAAAGCCAATGTCTGGTGCTGCTGAAAGGCTCTATGCAACTCCCACTATGACATTACAGCCTTCTCCTCTCGATCTTTTAAGATGTTTTCGCCTGGAAAAATATCTCTCACTGACATTCTGTTGGCTCTGACTCCCCAAAATTTGATTTGTGTGGTAATTTTAAAGTTTTTCAAAGGAGAATACTGGGAGAGTTCAGCTGAGTGTGTACCTGTAACCTTTATTTTTTCCTCTGCACTCCCAGGAAATTCTTGAAGACTCCAAATTGCTGTTCTGCATTTGTGAAAAGGATTTTCATTCTGAGATTTCTCCAAAAAATGAAATATGTCTAAGTCTACCTCCCTCTTTTCCTTTTCCCTTGCCTCAAACACACACACACACACACACACACACACACACACACACACACAGACACACACATACATACACACACAAAAAGTGTGTTTGCATGTGTGTGTGTGTGTGTGTGTGTGTGTGTGTGTGTGTGTGTGTGATTCAATCTACCACTCAGCATTGGGCATTAGTATCTTTACCAATTCTGACTGAAGCCTCCTTCCTAGAGAGCAAAGAAAGTTTTTTTTTTTTTTTTTGGCTTTCTAGAATATTCCTGATCAGAAATAGGTCAGGATCATCAAATAAATAATATAAATTCTGGCATCAGTTCTGGTAATAGAGGGTTTTAAACTGAAGAATCAGAGGCAGCTAAACATACCCTCATGAGAAACAGTAAGTTCAGCCTCAGAAAAGAGTTTGACGAGTAGGGAAAAAGAATGATGTTTGGAGTGGGTGTGGGGTATTAGGCTGAACACTTATATAGCAGGATATCTATGAGTTGCTCAAAGAGCTCTCACAATTGAATGTCCTTGTTTTATGGCAGGTGTGAACTTGTTCTTACACAAAACTGTTTTAGCCTGACAGTCTATCCCCTTTACAAACTCTCCTAAAGCAGTTTGACTCCTTCCTTAATTGGCACGTAATTGGCAAAATTACTCCCTTATGAACTTATTGCCTATAAGAAAGCCAAATATTTTAGAGTTTTATGAATTCCAAGTTTTTTAAATTCATGCTTTTGTCCAGGGAAATCTCATCATATTAGTACCTGTCAGTAAATAAAATGTTTGAACTTATACATAGAAAAGTTAGATGTTTAAATTGTTTCTTCTGAAGTCTATCTATATAATTGAATAGATGAATTGATAATTATTTGAAGTAAAGTACTAACACAAAAATGAACATTTTTCTTCTTTAGGTTAGTAAAACTGAAATCTACTCTGCATACAACTGTGGTTACTTTAGTGTTCAGGCTAAAAAAGCAATGAAATATTTGTTTGTATTTCTTTTAACTGTTTCTATTCATTTTAACTCAAACTTAGGGCAAAAACAGTCATTGGATTGAGATTCACTTACAACTCACCATCACTAGGGAAATAGAAAAGTTTATTTGGAAAGACCTTTGCTTCCAAAGTTTATTCTATTGCTACTCACTGTGTCATGCTTTTTTAACCTTGTGCCATGTCCCTTTTAGTCCTAAAAGAATGTTCCCTAGGGAAAGAAAAAGCAACACAAGACAGATACAAATGTTCATACTTGCAAATGTATTATACTCCCTTGTGAGGACTTGAGATACACAAATCTTTAAAAGTTTAGAGGCTTGTTTTTCTATTATAAGATAGCTATCATTTTATGCTATATTTTGAAAGGCTAATAGGATTCCACTTACTTTAAAGAAAAGCTTTTCCCCCTACTAATATATACACATATATGCCAAATCAAAGCATTCACCTATAAAATTAAATAGTTCTGTCCTTGCTTTTTCAGTCTTAATTCTTTAAAACAACAATGACAACTAATATTTCCATGATGTAGAAATCAACTTAATCTAATTAGCTGGAATTTTATGGTGGCTATTTAAAATTTACATCAGTAATTTAAATATGACAACTGTAAGGTAAACAAGTATTTTATATACTTCTACTCTGTGTATGTGTGGAGGGAGAAGTAGACCCTTGCAGTTCACTTCATAACATAGGGCTTGCCCACTTATGTTTTATCTGGGCTTGAGTGCTTATTCCAGCTGGCCCTCATATTAGTAGGTATAGATTCCCAAGGAAGGACCATGCCCATGTAATATCAATTTGAAATCATTAAGAGACCTAGGAGTGGGGGCTGAGTCAATATGGTAGAGTAGAAATAGAACTTCCATGAGGCTATGGCTCCCACCTCCTCCAATTCATGTAAAAGGTGACTCTGAACAAACTTGGAAGCTACAGAATCCACAAAACGACACAGAAATGTTAACCTCCCACTGAGGACAGCCCAGCAGGCCAGCAGGAAGCATACAGCACAGAGCTCTGGGAGCTGATGCTGGCCTTGCACAGGCCTGAAGACTTCAGATCACCAGGAGCTGTGGTGGTTTCCAGAATTATCAACACATAGATGCTGAGGAGAAAGTGAAAGGACAGTTCAGTGTTTGGGATCCAGTACTTTGGGAGTGCATCTGGCCTTTGCCCCTGGGGAGAGAAGCAGCTGAGGCACAGAGGCTGTGCAGCTGCTGCCATGTATCAGCTTCAGCTCCAGGCCTGAAGATGGTAAGGGGACCAAGCAACTAGTTGGAAGGGTAATCACTCTTACTTTAACCTGCTTAGATCTGGATTGCAGTCTAGGGTGGAGGCCCTTGGTTGCAAAACCTACTTGCCAGAGTATGTGGGGGCTTCAGAGTGGTCACCTAACTAATACATTAAGCAGGTGATAAGATGCCAGTGTTTGGAATGAAGCTCCCCTGTCTGGTGGCAGAGACCTACTGTGTCAAAAAGCCCAAAATTCAAGTAATTTAGTGCAACATTAGCAGGCAAAGGAAACAGAGCAACCCAACTTCACACTACTCTTTTTGAGGACAAAAAAAAGATCAAAGCATGAAAGGAGGAAGACAGTGAAGTCAGAAGTCCTGCAGCAAACACTTCAAAGGAAAAAAAAAGAGCTGGTTATGGCCCATAAAGGACCTTGAGAAGGATTTTGAAAACCAAATAAGAGAAGGGGAAGAAAAATTGGAAATGGAAATGTGAATGATGCAAGAAAATTATGAAATTAGAGGCAACAGCCTGAATGAAGAAAATAACACCTTAAAAAGTGGACTAACTCAAATGGCTAAAAGAGTATCAAAAACAAAATGAGAAGAATGCCTTAAAAAGACAAAATTGCCAGATGGAAAAAGAATCTCAAAAGATCAGTGAAGAGAATCATATCTTCAGAATTAGATTGGATTGGGTGGCTAGGTGACACAGTGAATAGAGTACCAGCCTTAGAGTCAGTGGGACCTGAATTCAAATGCAGCCTCAGACAATTAAAACATCAACTAGCCCTGTGATCTGTGGACAAGTCAATTAACCCCAATTGCCCACCAAAAAGATAAAAAAAGAATTAGATTGGAACAAATAGAAGCTAATGACTATATGAGAAGTCAATATATTATTAAACAGATACAAACAAATGAAAAAAATAGGAGGAAAATGATATCTCACTGGGAAAACCACTGACTTGGAATATAGATGTAGGAGAGATAATTTAAACAATTATTGGACTACCTGAAAGCCATGATAAAAAAAAATTCTGCTAGAAATTCTCAAGGATAATTACCCTGATGTTTTAAGAACCAGAGGGCAAAATAGAGGAGGAAAGGATCCACCAATCACTTCCTGAAAATGATCCCAAAAAGAAAACTCCTAAGAATATTATATCCAGGTTGTGAAATTACCAGATCAAGGAGAAAATTATTACAAACAGACAGAAAGAAAAAAAGACTTGAATATTATGGAAAGACAATCAGGATAACACAGGATCTGGCAGCTGTTACATTGAGGCATGAAAGGGATTGGAATATGATATTCCTAAGGTGAAAGGAGCTGGGATTAAAACCAAGAATAACCTACCCAGTAAAACTGAGTATCATATTTCAGAGGAAAATGTGGCCATTCAATGGAATAGAGGACTTTCAAGCATTCTTGATAAAAAAAAAATCAGAATTGAATAGAAAACCTGATATTCAGATATGTGAAGAAGGAGAAGCACGAGAAGGTAAACAGGGAAAAGAAATCATAAGTAACTTATAAATGTTGAACTAGTTACATCCAAATGATAATTGTAACTTATAAAACTTTTCTCTGTATGAGATTAGTTGAATGGAATAGAAATGTGTGTATGTGTGCATGTATATGTGTGTGTGTGTGTGTGTGTGTGTGTGTGTGTGTGTGTGTGTACAGGTATACATAGATAGAGGGAACAGTACCAATTGAATATGGAGAGATGATACTTAAAATGTGAATTTGAGAGTTGAAAGGGGAATATAATGAGAGGAGATGGGGAGAGAAAGAATGAGGTAAATTATCTCATATAGAAGAAGCAAGGGAAAATGATTACAATGGAGGGGAAGAGCAGGAAGGCAAAAGGCAATGTCTCAACCTTATTCTTATTGAATTTGGCTTAGGGAGGGAATGACATACACACTAAATAGGGTATCTCACCATAGAGGACAGTAGGGGGGAAGGTGATCAGAGAGGGGATGATGGAAGGGAGGGCAGGCTGGGGAGAGGGATGTTGGAAGCACCCACTTTTGATAAGGGACAGGATCAAAGTAGAGAACAGAACAAGCAAGAAGTAGCATAGGTGGGAGGGAAATATATTTAGTCTTCTATAATATATCCACTATGGAAATGTTTTGCATAGCTACACATGTACAAGCTATATTGAATTGTTTATCTTTCCAGTAAGGGTAGGTGACAAGGGAACAAGGGAATGAATCTGCAATTCGTAGCTTTAAAATCAAATGTGTGTGTGTGTGTGTATACACATACACACTCACATATACATACATACATATATGTATGTATGTATGTATGTATACACATATATGTATGTGTATTTAACTAGGAAATAAGATATATAGGAATTGGGGCATAGAGATCCACCATGACCTACTGGAAAGTCAAAGGGGAAAGGGGAGAAGATATTGGAGAAAGCAGATTGGAGGAGGGGATATCCAGTGGGATTGCTATTTTGGGGTGGTGAATAGGGGGAAAATGGGGAGAAAATTTCTAACTCAAAATTTTGTGGAAAAGAATGATGTAAACTAGAAGTTAATAAAGATTTTGGTTAAAAAATAAAAAAGAATCCTAGGTGTAAATCTATTGTTCAGGTAGATGAATGCTCTCTACTCTCTAACATAGCTCCTGAGTCCCTTCTGATGTATTTCTTCTCTTCACAAACTCAGTTTTTCACAATGATATCATTATTAACTCCTAAATATATATATATATATATATATATATATATATATATATATATATGTGTGTGTGTGTGTGTGTGTGTATACATACATATATATATATATACATATATATATATATTTCATAGTAATGCAAAAACCTTAATAATATCTGCTATATATTTAATGTAAGGCAAAAGCAGTAAATATCAAATATCACAGTTCTTTATAAATTTTGTGATACAAATAAATTCATGCGGTATCTGAAGACTCAACATGCTCCTACGGAAATAAAAAACAAAACAGGCAAGTGGCCACAGTGGATAGAAGCCATGGTCTCCTATCATGGAGGTTTAAGTTCAAAATTAGCCTCAGGAACTTACTGAATTGTGACCATTTTCAAGTCTGGTAATGCTGCGTGCCTCAGTTTCCTTATCTGTAAAATGAGAGGAAAATGACAAGGCCCTCTAATATTTTTGCTAAGAAAACCCCACAAGTGTGGTTATGGATTTAGACATGATTGAAAGAAGTGAGCAGTAAAAACAAGAAACTTAGCTTCTATTTGTATTACTGTCTTCAACTATGAAACGAAAATTATAATAGGACCTACCTTCCAAATATGTTGTGAGAATCAAATGACATATTAACTTTAAAGTACTTAGTACACTGCATAGTTAGTGCCACATACATGTTGTTGATGATGTTGATATTGATGATGACAACTCATGTGATTGAAACACTTCACAATTTCCTACTTTATGTCCAATTGTTCTTTATCCCTTTAGGAATAGTCACCATAGGAAACTGATCCTCTACTGACAATAACCCCTTCCCCCACCATGTCAGACTGGTCTCCTACTATACTCGGTTTGTTACTCAATAAAATTTAGTGGAGCAGCTTTTTTAAAAGGGCAAATACTCCTCACATCAAAATTCTTCAATTAGCTTTCCAGAAAATTAAAGGGGGAAAAATTTCTTAGATTTTCACTTTCACCCAATAGGATACTGTTTTCTAATAAGTCACTACTTGTAGTAAAATAGCTTCAGAGTCTGTCTTTCTATTTTGCTTTCCTTTCTTGAAAAAGAGTTGAGTAGCAGAGAGGTGTCATTTCTCTCAAACACAATTTCACAATGGATAATTATCAACTGGGAGGAAACAAGATGAACAAATCAGGTAAATTCTTCCAACATTCTCCTCCAAGAGATAACATATCAAATCAAATTCTAGAGTGGCATAATGAACTAACATATGTCCCAATGTGAGTGATACTGTTCCCTGCAAAATGCTAGAACTATCCAGAGGGAGCAATAATAGCCTTGGGTGCAATTTGTGGGCACTGAATAAAAATAAGGGGGCAGTGGAGTATAAGAAAAGAAGAGAAGATAAGAAAATTTTGAAAAAAAACATTTATTGCATTTTTAATCTGTTGTGTAACAGAATTAAAAGCCATAGTGATTGCATCATTTTCCAAATAAACACACAAAATGCAAATTATATCTGAATAGTCATCAAATCCACCAACATATCTTAACAAGGAAGTGTTGGCAGGCATGAATTGTCAGGAGTCCAACATGCATTTGCAGGAATATGTGTGTGTAATGACTTGTTAACAATATGCTACTATATGGGTATATGACACAATATCATATCATCAAAATTTCAATGCTGGATCCCCCCCCACACACAAATTTAAAATAAATCATCAAATTTAAGATGCAACATAATATATATTTATATCACACAGACATATATTTATAAAAGACACATATAGTGCATATATGCACACACATATTCATGTGCGTATGTACATATGTACACATACATACATGCATTCATGCATATATATGTACATATGAAATTTGACTGACATGGTAAAACAGTCAAGATTACAAATGATTTAAAAACTATTCTGGCAAGAGAAGAAGCTATGATTATAACCAAGAATCACCTATCAAGCAAAGTTGCATATGATCCTTCAGATTAAAAAAATGGATATTTAATGTAATAGAGGACTTGTAAGTATTGCTGATGTAAATAACAGAGGTGAATAGAAAATTTGACATTCAAACACAAGATTCATAGAAAAATACGAAGGAAAATAAGAAAGAGAAATCATCAGGTCTTGATAAGGCTAAACATTTTTACATTCCTATATGGGATGATCATACATATAATGCATAAGAATTTTATCATTATAAAGGCATATATAAGAATTCTACATAGAAGAGAGAGGAGTATGTTGGTAATATTGAGATGATCTCAAAAAATGAAGAGTTGAGAATGAGGAATGCATTAAAAAGAGGGGAAAGGATAAGGAAGGAAGAGAAAATTGTCTCATATAATAAAAGCAACTTAAGGAATACCTTATTATTACGAATATGGGAATGTTTTCCATAACTATACATATATGACCTATATCACATTGCTTATTTTATTAATGAGTGGGGTGCAAGTAGGGGAAATAAATTGGAATTTAATTTTTTAAAGTGAATTCTATTTTATTTTACATATAATTGGAAGAAATAAAACATTTCAAAAAAATATAGGAAATGAATTTGGTATAGATTTAGTATTGGGTTACATAGACCTCAACCACTAATTGGATATGGGGGCATGAGGTCAGAATTAAATATGAGTTCAATGTTCCAAATATGGATTAATTACAAAATGGTCATATAATTAGCTAAAAAATAAACAGGCCAAGAGAAGAGATAGAAAGTTTGGCTTTGATCATATTGTATTTATGATACTGGTTGAAATGTTAAGTTAGATTTCCAGGACAAGAATAGTGCTAGAATCTTCTCTAGACAAAAAAACAAAACAAAAAGTTATCACACTTAACAATTCATTCCTTTGGATCAATTTTAATAAATAGTATATTCACAAAAGTGAATCCACATAGTGGATTAAATTTCCTCTAACTATTTTCTCTGTTAAAAAGAGATAACAGAACATATGCAAAACTTTGTCATCCAGTACAATCCCCTCAATCTTGAGCAAAATAATTCATTACTAATTGGACATATTTCATACTTATCTTGTGATAATTTATGCAGCATCTTTTAAAATGTGATTAGCACATGAAAATTAGATTTCACTAACCTTGGGATTTTTAACCTATAAACAAAATAGCTTTGCAACCAATATTCATTAGTACCTCAGAAATCCCTTGAAAAAATTTGACATCTTTCAGAATGCTTGCTAATTAGTTTCTCTCTGAATATCCCATGTTCCATTTTAAATGGTAGATAGAAAATGGTCTAGTGTTCTTAAAAACCATGCCAGCTTAATTTATACTTTGGACAATTCAATAAGTATCAAAGGGTTCATGTACTGTCTCAACAAAAGATTGTACCTATTGTCCAATAAATCATCTAGCTAAATATGAAAATGGAATAGATGGGTAGTCAGGTGGCAAGTTTGTTCACTCAACAAGCCACCAACTTCAGTCAGACCATCATTGCCTCTATCTTGGATTATTAATTTAATAAACTAATTAGTCTTGTCTCAAATTCCTGGCCACTTTAAACCATCCCTCACATAGCTGAGAAGTAGTATTCCTGAACTCTAAGCTTACCATGACATTCCAATGACAAATGAGCTTCTGTGGCCCCTTTTTAATTCAAGAAACAAATAGGACCTTTACTGTGCATTTAAAGCTGATGTTCAACTTAATTATTCAGGATTGTTTTATATTACCTCTCCTTAAGTGTTCTCCTTTCCAATGAAATATTCCTTCCTCCTGTTCCTCATACTTTGTGTAAGCTTTCTCCTATGTATAAACTCGACTCTTTCTTGATATCTGCATGTTAGAATCCCATGTTTCCTTCAAATCTTAACTCAAATACTGACTCCAGTAGGAAATCTTCCTTGATGTCCTCATGTTCTAGGCCTGAAGTCACTGAATGTTCACTTTGTATATATATATATACATATATATATGTACACACACACATACACATATATGTATGTATGTATATATATATAGTTTGTACTTAGTAAGTATGTATTGTTTTCTGTCATACACAGTAAGTGCCTTTCATACCCAGTGCCTATTTCTGTACCGGCTACAGAGAAGATGCTTAAAAATGCTTAAGGACTGGTTAGTTGATTAAAAATTGAGCTGGGAAAAATAAAATTGTAGCTAACTAGAGAGAAAAAGAAAAAAATAAACAAAAAAGAAGTTACAAAAATGCATTTCTTTCTTTGTTGCCAAAGTAGGACAGTGACTTCATGGCAATCATCTCCTTATACAGTGCTTCTGATAAAATTAAGGGCAGAAATTCATTCTGAAGACAATTGCAATTTATTTAAGAACACCAGTCACAAAAGATGGTGATAGAGAAAAGCTACAATGAAAAACATAAGACTGGGTGTGGAGCCAAGATGGCAGAGTAGAAACAGCTCTTCCAAGGTGCTCCAGCCCACAACACTTCCAAATTCATTGGGACTCTGAATAAACTTTGGAGTGATAGAACTCACAAAAAGACACAGAGAAGCTAACCTCCTGCTGAGGACAGCCTGGCAGCCTGGCAAGGGGCAGCCATTACAGCTCTCTGGAAGCTGAGCCAAGGCCCACATGAGTCAAAGGTTTTAGCCCCAGAGCAGCTGGAGCTGCAGGGGGCTGGAGGGACCCCAGGACACCAACAGTTGCGGAATTTCCAGAATTACCAACACATAGATGCCTAGGACAATGTGAGAGGTCAGTGAAGTATAGACTTTGGGACTGTTTGGATGAGTACAGTCAGCCTCTTTCCCTCAGTGGTGAGAAGCCACTGAATAGCCACAGAACAGCAAGTGCCATGTTGCAGCTTCGGCTCCTGTCCTGCAAACTGTAGGGAGATCCAGCGACCAGTCTGGGAGGGTAATAGCTCTTGCTTTAACCTTCCTGGATCTGAATTAGTGTGGATTAGAGGTCTTGGGGTGTGTGAACAATTTGCCAGAGTGTGGGTAGGCTTCAGGGAGGGCACCCAACTAATATGTCTGGCAGCTGAGAAAACCCCAACATATGGGACAGAAGGACCCCTGGCTTGTGGCAGAGTACTACTGTTGTAAAAAGTGAAAGAGTCAAGTCATTGCGTGGCAACATGCCTAGGCAAAGGAAACAAAACAAACAGAAAAAAAATTCAACATTAGACTTCTATTATGGGGGCAAAGAGGATCAAAGAATGGAACAAGAGGAGGACTGTGAGGTCAGAACTCCTGCACCAAAAGCCCCAAATGAAAATATGAGCTTGCTACAGGATGTAGAGGACCTTAAGA
Source organism: Gymnobelideus leadbeateri (assembly GCA_011680675.1). Taxonomy (NCBI): domain Eukaryota; kingdom Metazoa; phylum Chordata; class Mammalia; order Diprotodontia; family Petauridae; genus Gymnobelideus; species Gymnobelideus leadbeateri. Next base: position 105,209 of record WOXC01009664.1, read on the forward strand.
AGCAGATAAGAGAATTGGGGGGGGTTGGGAAGAGAAATGAGAAAGATGCAAGAAAAGTATGAAATGAGTCAACAGCATGACTGAGAAAAATAACACCTTAAAATAGACTGGCTCTCTTTTGCCCTCTGGAATATCATATTCCATGCCCTTCCATCCCTCAGTGTAGAAGCTGCCAGGTCCTGGGCTATTTTGATTGTGTTTCCACAATATTGGAATTGTTTCTTCCTTGCTGCTTGTAGTGTTTTCTCCTTGATCTGGGAGTTCTGGAACCTGGCTATAATATTCCTAAGAGTTTTCCTTTGGGGAACATTTTCAGGAGGTGATCGGTGGATTCTTTGAACCTCTATTTCCCCCTCTGGGTCTAAAACATCTGGGCAATTTTCCATGAGGATTTCTTTTTTTTTTTTTTTTTTTTTTTATTTTAAAGAGTTATAATTTTATTAGTGGGTAAATAATAATATAAAGAGTATAAGAATAGAGTTCCAAACCCTCTTCCCACTAAATTATAACATATTAAGCCTAAGGGTGGTCAAATATGGTAAAGTTTTTTTTTTTTTATTAATAATAGTATTTATATATATATTTGAAACATTTAATGTTACGACCTTGAATTTCAGATCCATTTCCTTCCTCCCTTGTCACCCATTCCTTCTTGGGATATAAGTAATTCAGTATATGTTGTACATGTCTAGCTATACAAAACATTATCATAGTAGATATATTGTACAAGGCTGCTTATAATTCCCTCCCACTCATCCCACCCCCACCTGGTCCATTCCCTACATGATCCTGTCCCTCTTCTATAGTGGGTACTTCCAACCTCCCCTCACCCCAAGGATGCCCTCCCATCCATCATCCCTCCTCTCATCCCCCTTCCCCCTATCCTGCTGCAGGTTGAGATATCCCATTTAGTATGTATGTCATTTTCTCCCTGAACCAAATTCAATGTGAATGTGGTTTTGCCTTTTTAGCCTTCCTTATTCTCCCCCTCCTTTGCAACCACTTCCCCTTGCTTCTTCTACATGGGATAGTTTACCCTACCCTGTCTCTCCCCATCTCCTCTTGCCACTTTCCTCTCTCACCTCATAATTTCATCCCTTGAGTATTCTCCCTTCCCAACAAATTCAACCTATGCCCTCTATCCATATATAACTGTAACCATATACACACACATTCACATATGTATTCATATGACCACACCCCCTTCTTCCATTATTTTCATAGTGAGAAAGATATCATCAGTCACAGTTATTGCTTTTCCATATAGGAATGTAAATAGTTCAACTTTGATAAGTTCCTTTTGATTTCTTTTCCCTGATTACCTTCTCAGGCATCTCTTCCTTCTTGTGTCTGGATGTCAAATTTTCTATTCAATTCTGTTTTTTTCCTCAAGAATGCTTGAAAGTCCTCTATTCCACCGAATGACCATATTTTCCCCTGAAACAAAATACTCAGTTTTGCTGGGTAGGTGACCCTTGGGTTCATTCCCAGTTCTTTTGCCCTCTGGAATATCATATTCCATGCCCTTCGATCCCTCAGTGTAGAAGCTGCCAGGTCCTGGCTATTCTGATTGTGTTTCCACAATATTGAAATTGTTTCTTCCTGGCTGCTTGTAGTATTTTCTCCTTGATCTGGGGATTCTGGAACCTGGCTATAATATTTCTGGGAGTTTTCTTTTTGGGATCTTTTTCAGGAGGTGATCTGTGGATTCTTTCAACCTCTATTTTGCCCTCTGGATCTAAAACATCAGGGCAATTTTCCTTGAGAATTTCTTGAAGGGTGATTTCTAGGTTCTTTCTTTGATCATGGCTTTCAGGTAGTCCAATAATTTTTAAATTGTCTCTCCTGGATCTATTTTCCAGGTCAGTGGTTTTTCCCATGAGATATTTCACATTGCCTTCTAATCTTTCGTTTGTTTGGATCTGCTTAACAGCATCTTGATTTCTCATAAAGTCACTAGCTTCCATTTGCTCCAGTCTAACTCTGAAGGAATGAATCTCCTCAGGGAACTTTTGAGATTCTTTTTCCATCTGGCAAATTCGACTTTTTAAGGCATTCTTCTCCTCAATGCCCTTTGGGCCTCCTTTGCCATTTGAGCTAGTCTATTTTTTAAGGTGTTGTTTTCCTCAGTCAGGCTGTTGACCCTCATTTCATACTTTTCCTGCATCCTTCTCATTTCTCTTTCTAATTTTTCCTCCACTTCTCTTATTTGATTTTTAAAGTCCTTCTTAAGGTCCTCTATGGCCTGCAACCCACTCATGTTTTCCCCTGGGGCTTTTGGAGCAGGACTTCTGACCTCACAGTCCTTTTCCCGCTCTAGGCCCCCAAAATAGGAGTCTAGGTTTGCATTTTTCTGTTTCCTTTGCCTTGGCATGTTGCCACTTAATTGCTTGACTTTTGGGCTTGTTGCCACACTATGGCTTTAAGGCCAGCTAGAGGAATTTTCGTCCCGAACGTGTGGGGGCAACTTCCGTTTCTGGCAAGCTCTAAACCCACCCACAACTTCCACCCTAGATCACAATCCAGATCCAGGGAGGTTAAAGCAAGAGCGATTACCCCCCAAGACTGATCGCTGGATCTCCCCACGATTTGTAGGCTGGGAGCCGGAAATGCCTATGAAAACTGGCGTGTCTCCTCAGCGGCTTCTAGCCCCCAGGGGAGGGAGCTGACGCATTCCCCAAATACAGGTCCCAAAGTCCATAGGACACTAACCTTTTACTTTGTCCTAGGCAAGTCTATGTTGATAATTCTGGCGTCTCCACAGTTCCTGGTGTTCTGGGGTTCCTCCAGCCGGCTGCTGGCCCTGCCGCCCTGGGGCTAAAACCTCGGCTCACGTGGACCTGGGCTCGGCTCGGCTCCTGCGCTCTGCGCGCTGCCGGCTCCCAGACCACTGCGCTGATCCTTCCTGCAGGGTGCTGGGCTGTCCTCAGCGGGAGGTTAGCTTCTTTGTGTCGTTCTGTGGGTGCTGGAGCTCCAGAAGATTTTCAGAGTCCTTTTTTACATAGTTTGTGGAGAATCTGGGGGCAGAGAGGCTTGGACGAGCTGTTTCTACTCCGCCATCTTGGCTCCGCCCCCCCATGAGGATTTCTTGAAGGATGATTTCTAGGTTCTTTCTTTTATCATGGCTTTCAGGTAGTCCAATACTTTTTAAATTATCTCTCCTGGATCTATTTTCCAGGTCAGTGGTTTTTCCCATGAGATATTCCACATTGCCTTCTATTATTTCAGTTGTTTGCATCTGTTTAACAGCATCTCGATTTCTCATAAAGTCATTAGCTTCTATTTGCTCTAGTCTAATTCTGAAGGAATGATTCTCCTCAGTTAGCTTTTGAGATTCTTTTTCCCTCTGGAAAATTCAGCTTTTTAAGGCATTCTTCTCCTCATTGCCTTTCTGAGCCTCTTTTGCCATTTGAGTTAGTCTATTTTTTTAAGGTGTTATTTTCCTCAGTCAGGCTGTTGACCCTCATTTCACACTTTTCTTGCATCTTTCTCATTTCTCTTCCCAATTTTCTCCCACTTCTCTTATCTGCTTCTTAAGGTCCTCTATGGTCTGTAGCCAGCTTATATTTTCATTTGTGGATTTTGGTGCAGGAGTTCTGACCTCACAGTTCTCCTCCTTTTCCATGCTTTGATCCTCTTTGCCCCCCAAATAGGAGTCTAAAGTTGCATTTTTCTGTTTATTTTGTTTCCTTTGCCTAGCCATATTGTCACTTACTTGATTTTTGGGCTTATTACCACAGTAGGACTCTGCCACCAGAAGGGAGAGCTTCAGTCCCAAACGTGGGGTCTTCACAACTTCAGGAGGCCTCTGTAAAGCCTCCATCCACTCTGGCAAATCGGATTCCTATGCCAGACCTCCCCCAAGACCACAATCCAGATCCAAGCAGGTTAAAGCAAGAGCGATTAACCCCCAGACTGATTGCTGGATCTCTCTAAATTTCGAAGACCAGGAGCTGGAGCTGCCACTGACGCTGCAAAATGGCTTCTGTGCCACTTTCCTCAGCAGCTTTTTGCCCCCAGGGGAGGAAGCCACCGAGGTCCCCAAATACTGGTACCGAAGTCCATAGGGCACTAACCTCCCACTTTGTCCTAGGCATATATCTGCTGGTAATTCTGGAATCACCACAGCTGCTGGTGTTCTGGGGTCCCTCCAGGTGGCTGCTGGCCCAGCCACTGTGGGGCTAAAACCATGGCTCACGGGGTCCTGGGCTCGGCTCCCAGAGTTCTCTGCTGTCGGTTCCCAGCATGTTGTGCTGCCTGTTCTCAGAGAGCTGCAATGGCCTCTCCCTGCAGGGCTGCTGGGCTGTCCTCAGCAGGAGGTTAGCTTCTCTGTGTTGTTCTTTGGTTGCTGGGGCTCCAGAAGTTGTTTATATTCCCCTTTTACATTGTTTAGAAGTGGTATGGGGCAGAGCACCTTGGGAGTGCTGTTTCTACTCTGCCATCTTGGCTCTGCCCCCTGGGATAATTTCTGTATAGCTTTGTTGTGAGGATTATATACGATAAGCTACATAAAAAAAGTTTTGCCAACCTCAAGGAACTATAAGAATACTACCTATTGATTATTATTTTTGTTATTGTTTACATTATGATATGATAGCAAGGAAATCCAATACAATATGACATTCTAATGAAAAGTTTATTCAAGTCTAGTTATGTGATACTGCTGCTCTGTTATTGTATCCTGCTGTAATATTTTATATAATTTTTGGGAGGAGGAGAAGAAGAGAAAATTTTTAACCGTATTGTCTCACAAAACAAAGATGTGCAGAGGTCAAAACTATTCTGCATAAAACTTATATTTACAAACCTAGATCCGCTTAATACACATCATTAGAAGAATATTCATAGATGAAGTCTTGAAGACAAGAAATAGATGTAAATTCAAACAAACCATATGTTTTTTCTATAATGACCTATCTTATCATCAGTCTAGAAACACCATATTTTGATTTGTACAAATCAATAGTCAAAGAGATATTAGAGAACATAAAGTAAAATTGAAAATAGTTCACATTAGAAAAACTACAAAGAAAAAAAGCAACTATCTATGTCATTGGCAGGGAACATGTGGCCTCAAGGCCCCTGATTCTAGGCAATAACCTAATTGTTGAAATCACCGAAGGGTTATTTTATGAAATATCTCAGAGAGGAGTAAGACATGAAATGGACAGGAGAAATCACAATGAAATTATTATCCGACAAGGTGATTTAAAGGACATGTAATTATTTGCCAAAATACCTACTTTTTCAATGTTATAAAATCTCTCTGAGATTTTGCTATGCATGCAAAATAGATATGATTAAAATATGAAAATATAACTAGACTTTTGCAAGTGATTTTATATAACAGAACACATTTTTACAGTTATAATATAGAAAGTACTAGATCCTACAGTGCTTATGGTTTGAGGAAAGAGAGAGAGAAACCCATCCTAAAATCCACAAAAACTGTAGTACTCTAAGAACCTCTTATGAATGATTTTCCGTATTTCACTATACTTCTGAAATAAAAGCAGTTTTACATTAATCAATCAACCACCATTTATTAAGCAGTTACTATGATAAATTGAGAATATTCAAATATTTAAAGGAGTTAAAAATGATCCTCACCTTCAAGGAGCTTGCATTCTAATGGGCTAGATAACATAGAAATGGATGTATACAAAAGAATTTACAGGCTCTTATATGTTCACAATTATGATCTATGTTCCTTAAAGTTGGATAATTTTGTTATAATATAAAACTGGAAGTAATCTTTCTAATAAAACCCCTCATGTCATAAATGTTTTCCCTAAAATGAAATTAAGTGTTTATGATATTTGATTTAGAATATTTTTATTTGTTTATACAGAGATTTTAAATGAAACATTTTCAAGGTTTTATGCCTTATTAATATCATATCTGTACCATTTATGTGCAGACCTCACTATTCCAGGACACTTTTGGAAGCTGGGTTTGATAGAAATACTTATTAATCTATTTAGGTTGGCAGGCTGAGGATAATTAATTTCAGGGACCTTGAGGTAAAGAGCCATATGGTGACTTGTTGCCAACTTTTCCAATGAAAATGTCACAGCTTTAAAGATTCATAATCTCCTAGAATATATCATACAGAAATGTTCCTTCTTGGTTAAGGTGACTCTCTGGTTCATACTTCAATCATGAATCCACATTTTTTCATAACATTAAGCAAGTTATAAAGGCTTGTTGTACTAGGTGGGATGAAAGATGAAAAAGAAGAAATAAAAGCAAATAATGAAAAGAAAAATATCAATTAGTTTCCTTCCATCTGGACTTAAGCCCAGTTCTTTGTAGTCATTTCTCTGGATGTTGCATCTCTCTCCTTCATGAATGTTTCAAGATTGACTTATATCACTGCATTGCTGAAAAGAGTCCAGTCTGTCATAGTTGGTCATCACACATATGTTGTGTCTGTGATTGTATACAAATTTCTCTTCATTCTACTTTTCTCACTCAGCATCAGTTTGTATAAGCCTCTCCAGGTAAATATAAAAACTGCCTCCTCCTCATTTCTTATAGCACAATAAAATTCCATGCATGCATATACCAAAACTAGTTTAGACATTCCCAAATTGATGGGCACCCCCTTCATTTCCAATTCTTTGCATCCATGAAAAGAGCTGCTATAAAGATTTTTGTACATATGGGTCTTCCTGCCTCTTCTATGATCTCTTTGGGCTATAACCCTAAAAGTAGTATTGCTGGGTCAAAGAGTATGAAACTATTTATAGCCCTTTGGGCATAATTCCAGATTCCTCTCCAGAATGGTTAGAGAAGTTCACAAATCCACCAGCAATGCATTAGGGTTCCAATTTGCCCACATACTCTCCAGCATTTGTCATTTTCCTGTTTTGTCATCTTAACCAATCTGACTGGTGAGATGTGGTACCTCAGAGTTGTTCTGATTTGCATTTGTCTAACCAATAGTGATTTGGAGCATTTCTTCAAATGCTTATAGATATCTTTAATTTCTTTTTCTGAAAACTGCCTGTTCTTATCCTTTGACCATTTATCAATTGGGGAATGACTTGTATTCTTATAGATTTGACTCATTCTCTGTATATTTTAGAAATGAGTACTTTATCAGAGACATAGGTTGTAAAATTTATTTCCCAATTTCCCACCTCCCTATTGATCTTGGTTACATTGGCTTTGTTCCTACAGAAGATTTTCAATTTAATGCAATCAAAATTATCCATTTTACATTTTATTATGGTCTCTAATTCTTGTTTGGCCCTAAAGTCTTTTCCTCTCCACAAATCTGACAGGTAAACAATTCCTTGCTTTCCAAGATTGCTTACAGTATCATCCTTTATACCTAGATCATGCACCTATTTAGATATGATGTTGGTTTATTGTGTTAGATAATGGTCTATGCCCAGTTTCTGCCATATTATATTCCAGTTTTCCCAGCACTTTTTGTCAAATAGTGCATTCTTATCTCAAAAACTGGGGTCTTTGGGTTTATCAAAAATAGTTTACTATATTCATTAATTGCTGGGTAGCTTGCACCCAATCTATTCCATTGATCCACTACTCTAGTGCTCTGCCATAACCAAGCAGTTTTGATGACTGCTGCTGTATAATACAGATTAAGATCTGGCATAGCTAGTCCACCTTCCCTAGCATTTCTTTTCATTAATTCCCTTGATATTCTAGACCGTATGTTTTTCCAAATAAATTTTGTTACTATTTTGTCTAGCTCTAAAAAGTAGTTTTTTGGTGAATTGATTGGTATGGCACTGAACATATAATTTAGTTTGGGTAAAATTGTCATTTTTATTATATTAGCTCCACCCAGCCACGAGCAATTGATATTTTTCCAATTAGTTAGATCTGGTGTGAGATGTGTTTTGTCGTTGTGATCATATAGGTCCTGGGTTTGTTTTGGCAGGTACATTTACAAATATTATATAATGTCTACAGTGACTTTAAATGGGATTTCTCTTTCTATCTCTTGCTTTTGAATTTCATTAGAGATATACAGGAATGCCGAGGATTTATGTTGGTTTATTTTATATCCTGCATCTTTGCCAAATTTATTTATTGTCTCAAGTAGTTTTTTACTTGATTCTCTAGGATTCTCTAAGCATATCTTCATATCATCTGCAAAGAGTGATAGCTTGGTCACTTCTTTGCTTAATTTTATTCCTCTGACTTCTTTTCCTTCTTTAATTGCTACTGCTAACATTGTTAGTACTGGATTGAATCAGAGGGGTGATAGTGGACACCCTTGTTTCACTCCTGATCTTATTGAAAATGCTTCTAGTTTATAACCATTGCACATAACACTTGCTGCTGGTTTTAAATAGATGCTATCAACCATTTTAAGGAAGGCTCCATTTATTCCTATACTTTCTATTGTTTTTAATAGGAAAGGAGGTTATATTTTGTCAAAAGACTTGACTGAATCTATTGGGATTATCATGTGGTTTCTGCTAGTTTTATTGTTGATATGATCATTTATACTGATGGTTTTCCTAATATTAAACCATTCTTACATTCCTGGAATAAATCCTAACTGATCAAAGTGTATTATTCTTGTGATAAATTGTTGCAGTCTTTAAGCTAATATTTTATTTAAAATTTTTGCATCTAAATTCATGAGGGAAATTGGTCTATAACTGTCTATCTCTGTTTTATCTCTTCCGGATTTAGGAATCAGTGCCATATTTGTGTCATAGAAATAATTTGCTAGTACTCTTTCTTCACTAATTTTCCCAAATAGTTTGTAGAGTACTGGAATCAACTGTTTAAATGTTTGGTAGAATTCACTAGTAAACCCATATAGCCCTGGAGATTTTTTCCTAAGGAGTTCATTGATGGCTTGTTTGGTTTCTTTTTCTGAGATGGGCTTATTTAGGTAATTCACTTCTCCTTCAGTTAATCTGGGCAACTTGTGTTTTTGTAAAGATTCATCCATTTCACTAAGATTGTCATATTTATGTGCATCCAATTGGGAAAATAAATACTAATTATTGTTTTGATTTCCTATTCACTGGAGGTAGATTCACCCTTTTTATTTTTGATACTCATAATTTGGTTTCTTCTTTTTTTTTATCATATTGACTAAGGATCTATTGATTTCACTGGGTTTTTTTTGTAAAACCAGCTCTTAGTTTTATTTAATAATTCAATAGTCTTCTTAATTTCAATTTTATTAATCTTTCCTTTGGTTTTCAATATTTCTAATTTAGTACTAAATTGGGGATTTTCAATTTGTTCTTTTTCTAGCCTTTTCAATTGCATGTCCAATTCATTGACCTCTCTTCTCTCTGATTTATTCAAGTATGCATTCAGGGATATAAAACTTATCTAAGAACTGAATTTAATGCATCCCACAAATTTTGGTATGTTGTCTCATTATTATCATTCTCTTGAATGAAATTACCAATTGTTTCTATAATTTCTTGTTGACTCATTCTTTAGGATTAAATTTTTTAATTTCCAATTAGTTTTTAGTCTATCTTTCCATGCCCCTTTATTGCATATAATTTTATTGCATCATGATCTGAGAATGATGCATTTAATATATTTGCCTTTATGCACTGAATTGTTAGGTTTTTATGCCCTAGTACATTGTCTATTTTTGACTATGTACCATGCCCTGCTGAGAAGAAAGTAAATTCCTTTTTATTCCCATTCAGTTTACTCCAGAGATCTATCATATATAGTCTCTCTAAAATTCTATTCGCTTACTTAACTTTTTTCTTGTTAATTTTGGTGGTAGATTCATCACATTCAGAAAGGGGGAGATTAAGGTCCCCCACTAGTATAGTTTTGCTATCTATTTTTTCCTCTAATTCCTTTAACTTCTTCTCTAGAAGTTTAGATGGTATACCAATTGGTGCATATATAGTAAGTAATAATATTGTTTCATACTCAATGGTGCATTTTAGGAGGATATAGTTTCCATCCTTACATCTTTTAATTAAATCCGCTTTTGCTTTATCTGAGGTAAGTATTGCTACCCCAGTTTTTTTGTTTTTTTTTTAAACAAATGCTTTATTAACTTCTGTTTTACATCATTCATTTCCACCAGATTTTGAGTTGCAATCATTTTTCCCCCATTATTTCCCTACCCAACCTCCCAGAATAGTAGTCCCACTAGATATCACTTCCTCCAATCTGCTCTCTCCCATACCTTCTCCCATACCCCCTTTGAATTTTCCATTAGAGGAAGGTGAATCTTTGTGTCCCAATGCCTGCACATCTTATCTCCCTATTACAAGCAAAAGAGTATTAATAGTAGTATTTATATATATTTGAAACATTTAATGTTAAGACCTTGAATTTCAGATCCATTTCCTTCCTCCCTTGTCACCCATTCCCTCTGGGAAGATAAGTAATTCAATATATGTTGTACATGTCTAGCTATATAAAACATTTTCATAGTAGATATATTGTACAAGGCTGCTTATAATTCCCTCCCACTCATCCCACCTCCCACCTGCTCCATTCCCTACATGATCCTGTCCCTCTTCTATAGTGGGTACTTCCAACATCCCCTCACCCCAAGGATGCCCTCCCACCCATCATCCCTCCTCTCATCCCCCTTCCCCCTATTCTACTGCAGGTTGAGATATCCCATTTAGCATGTATGTCATTTTCTCCCTGAACCAAATTCAATGTGAATGTGGTTTTGCCTTTTTAGCCTTCCTTATTCTCCCCCTCCTTTGCAACCACTTCCCCTTGCTTCTTCTACATGAGATAGTTTACCCTACCCTGTCTCTCCCCATCTCCTCTTGCCACTTTCCTCTCTCACCTCATAATTTCATCCCTTGAGTATTCTCCCTTCCCGACAAATTCAACCTATGCCCTCTATCCATATATAACTGTAACCATATACACACACATTCACATATGTATTCATATGACCACACCCCTTCTTCCATTATTTTCATAGTGAGAAAGATATCATCAGTCACAGTTATTGCTTTTCCATATAGGAATGAAAATAGTTCACCTTTGATAAGTTCCCCTTGATCTCTCTTCCCCGATTACCTTCTCAGGCATCTATTCCTTCCTGTGTCTGGATGTCAAATTTTCTATTCAATTCTGGTTTTTTTCCTCAAGAATGTTTGAAAGTCCTCTATTCCACTGAATGACCATATTTTCCCCTGAAACAAAATACTCAGTTTTGCTGGGTAGGTGACCCTTGGGTTCATTCCCAGTTCTTTTGCCCTCTGGAATATCATATTCCATGCCCTTCGATCCCTCAGTGTAGAAGCTGCCAGGTCTTGGGCTATTCTGATTGTGTTTCCACAATATTGAAATTGTTTCTTCCTGGCTGCTTGTAGTATTTTATCCTTGATCTGGGGATTCTGGAACCTGGCTATAATATTTCTGGGAGTTTTCTTTTTGGGATCTTTTTCAGGAGGTGATCGGTGGATTCTTTCAACCTCTATTTTGCCCTCTGGATCTAAAACATCAGGGCAGTTTTCCTTGAGAATTTCTTGAAGGGTGATTTCTAGGTTCTTTCCTTGATCATGGCTTTCAGGTAGTCCAATAATTTTTAAATTGTCTCTCCTGGATCTATTCTCGAGGTCAGTGGTTTTTCCCATGAGATATTTCACATTGCCTTCTAATCTTTGGTTTGTTTGGATCTGCTTAACAGCATCTTGATTTCTCATAAAGTCATTAGCTTCCATTTGCTCCAGTCTAACTCTGAAGGAATGAATCTCCTCAGTGAACTTTTGAGATTCTTTTTCCATCTGGCAAATTCGACTTTTTAAGGCATTCTTCTCCTCATTGCCCTTTTGGGCCTCCTTTGCCATTTGAGTTAGTCTATTTTTTAAGGTGTTGTTTTCCTCAGTCAGGCTGTTGACCCTCATTTCATACTTTTCCTGCATCCTTCTCATTTCTCTTTCTAATTTTTCCTCCACTTCTCTTATTTGATTTTTAAAGTCCTTCTTAAGGTCCTCTATGGCCTCTATGGAGCAAGACTTCTGACCTCACAGTCCTTTTCCTGCTCTATGCCCCCAAAATAGGAGTCTAGGGTTGCATTTTTCTGTTTCCTTTGCCTTGGCATGTTGCCACTTAATTGCTTGACTTTTGGGCTTGTTGCCACACTATGGCTTTAAGGCCAGATAAGGAATTTTCATCCCGAATGTGTGGGGGGCAACTTCTTTTTCTGGCAAGCTGTAAACCCACCCACGACTTCCACCCTAGATCACAATCCAGATCCAGGGAGGTTAAAGCAAGAGCGATTACCCCCAAGACTGATCGGTGGATCTCCCCAAGATTTGTAGGCTTGGAGCCGGAGCTGCCTCTGAAAACTACAAAATGGCATGTCTCCTCAGCGGCTTCTAGCCCCCAGGGGAGGGAGCTGACGCATTCCCCAAATACAGGTCCCAAATCCATAGGTCACTAACCTCTTACTTTGTCCTAGGCATTTCTATGTTGATAATTCTGGAGTCGCCATGGCTCCTGGTGTTCTGGGGTTCCTCCAGCCCGCTGCTGGCCCTGCCGCCCTGGGGCTAAAACCTCGGCTCACGGGGACCTGGGCTGGCTCGGCTCCTGTGCTCTGCGTGCTGCCAGGTCCCAGACCTCTGTGCTGGTCCTTCCTGCAGGGCTGCTGGGCTGTCCTCAGAGGGAGGTTGGCTTCTCTGTGTCGTTTTGTGGGTGCTGGGGCTCCAGAAGTTGTTCAGAGTCCCCTTTTACATAGTTTGGGGGGAATCTGGGGGCGGAGAGGCTTGGAGGAGCTGTTTCTACTCCGCCATCTTGGCTCTGCCCCCCCTGTTTTTTTTTTTGCCTTAGCTTAGGCATAATAAATTCTACTCGAATCTTTTGCCTTTACCCTGTGGGAATCCCTTTGTTTCAAATGTGTTGCTTGTAGACAGCATATTGCAAGATTATGGTTTTTAATCCATTCTGCTATCTGACTCTGTTTTATGGGAGAGTTCATCCCATTCACATTCACCATAATGATGACTATTGGTCTCTTCCCCTCCATTCTATTTCCTCCCCTGTTTATGTTTTTGTTTCTTCTTTCTCTCTTCCCCTCCTTGAAGTTTTCCCTTTTGACCACCCCCTTGATCAGTGTTCCCACCTTTTGACCCCCCTTCTTAACCTAGCCTCTCCCCTTACTACTATTTCCCTCCCGTCTAATCCCCCCCTTTAGTCTGCACTTTTAACCCCCCTTACCCTCCCACTGCCTATAAGACACAATAGGTTTTTATACTTATCAGAGTAAGTTACTCCCTGTTTTACTACAAACCAATGAGAGTAAATTTCAAACAGTGCTCCCCTCCCTCCCTCTTTTTCCTCTATTTAATGAATGTATGTGTCTAGTCACATTAGAATCTTAAACTTTACTGATTAAGTTGATCAGTCTTTGAACCAGAACCAGTGAGGATAGTGTTCAAATGATGTTCCTTTCCTCTTTCTTTCCCCTCTACTATAGTGTGTTTTTATACCTCTTTGAATGTCATATTTTACCTTTTCCTATCTCTTCCTTTCCTTTTATCCCATTAAGTGCCTTTGATCACCTTAATCATTTTTTTTTTAAGTCTTCAGGTTAGTGCATTGATACCCACACCCACTATCTATGTATAAACATTTTGAATGTCATGATAACCATAAAAATTTCAATATTGACAGTTATCAGCTCCTCATATAGGGATGTGGGCATTTTGCTCTCGTTGCATCCCAAATTATATACATGAGTGTGTGAGTGTGAGTGTGTGCATATATGCATGTGTATGTGTTTTCCTTGTTTACCTTTTTATGTTTTTCTCGAGTCTTGTAATTGGAGATCAGATTTTCCATTGAGCTCTGGCTTTTTCATCAGGAAAGTCTGGAAGTCCCTTATTTCATTAAAGGACCATTTCCTTGACTGAAAGTTTATTCTTAGTTTTGCTTGATAGTTAATCCTTGGTTTTAGTCCTAGATCTCTTGCCCTACAAAATATCAAATTCCAGTCCCTCCAATCTTTTAATGTAGAAGCTGCTAGGTCCTGTGTAATCTTGACTGTAGTTCCTCAATATTTGAATTGTTTCTTTTTGCCTGCTTGCAGAATTTTTTCCTTAATCTTGTAATTCTGGAATTTGGCTACTATATTTCTTGGAGTTTTCAATTTGGCATCTCTATCAAGAGGAGACTGGTGAATTCTTTCACTAACTATTTTATCTTCTAATTCCAAGACTTCAGGAGAGTTTTCTTTGACAATCTCTTAGAGGATGTTGTCCAGGCTGCTTATTTCATCGTGGTTTTCTGATAGACCAACAATTCTTAAGTTATCTCTCCTGGATTTGTTCTCTAGGTCACTTGTTTTTCCAGGGAGGTATTTTACACTTTCATCCAATTTTTCAGTCTTTATGTTTTGTTTGATTAACTCTTGGTGCATCATAGACTTCTGAATTGTAATTTGATTGATTCTATTTTTTAGCAAATTATAATCTTTGGTTACTTTTTGAAGGTCCTTTTTAGGGAGGTATTTTCTCCAATTACTTCACTAATTTTACTTTTTAAGGATTTGTTTTCTTCAGTGAATCTTTTTTCTAAGTTGGTCACTGCCTCCCTGATTTAGTCTTTAAAATCTTTCTTAAGCTCCTCCAAGAATGCTATTTGGGCTTGAGACAAGTTCATATTTCCTTCTGTGGTCTCAGTTGTGGGTAAAAAGTTCAAGTGGTCCTGTGTATTTGGTTGTTATTGACGTACATAATAATTTTGAATCTATTTTCTTGCCTTCCCCTTCTCCTTCTCAGCTTCTGTAATGGAAATGCAGGTTTAAAGATCTTCCCTGCCCCTAGCTTAAGTGCACCTGGAGCCTGTGGTGGGAGGCTTGTTTTTCAGGGAAGCCCACACCTTGATACTTTGTGATTGGGCAGTGGGTCAAGGAGGTTGTTACAATCTCTGAGCTAGGAGAAGACTATATAAACTCTGAGGAGAGGCTTTGCTTTGGGGCTCACTTTGAGAAGTGTTGTGTGATTTGACCAGATGAGACTCTGGGAAGCCGTTGCTGAGAGCCCCCCGGCTTTGAAAACCCAGATGTTGATGCTTCCCTCTCTGGTAACTGTGATTTGGTATTGATGTATGTAATGTTGGGACAGTTTGGAAGCCTGTCTGTAACTCTGAAGTTCTGTAACTCTGAAGTTTGGGGTGCTGACCTTTTTCCCCTGAACTAGGTAATGTATGTTTGTTTGATTAAAGTAAGCTTGTTAACCCATTTTGAATTGCTTTCCTTTTGAAAAGCAGATCTAAGAACCTGTGTTGGCAGTCACCCTGGGGATATTGGGGTGCTTGCTGCTACAAAATGGCGACGAGGGATGGGATCTGCTGAGTAAAAGGAAAGTATGGGGGCTGGGATAATTGTTTCCCAGTTGTGGTAGCTGTGATTCTGTGGAGCCATGGAGCAGGAGAGAGGAACGGCCTGCATGCTGACTTCACTGAGCTGAGAGCAGGAATGGTGAACTGCCTGCATGGAGACCTGTGGAGAAGCCTGGAGCTGCTGCCTTCTGCTGGAGGAGAAGGAACCCAGGAGTTTGGAGTTCAGCCACAGGACAAGATAAGGACTGTGAGGCAAAGCAGGGGCACTGAATGTGTTTCCTTGTTGCATCCCACAGTTTGGGACCCAGGGGGAGGATGGACTTGTGACTGGTGGGTGGGGTGAAGTGCCATGGACCCCAAGGACCCCACCTTTGGTTTTGTTGCCCAGCTCCCTCTCTGGACTTGGAAGCAGGGGCTGGAGCAGTGTTGTGGGAAGGACACCCCCCCTCCTCCCAGGAGAACTTTATGTGATAATGCTTTGTATTTTGTGAATTGATGTGAAAATGCAATGTACTTTGTTTAAGACCCAGTGGCCACTTTAGTAACTTTAAATGTATCTTGAAAATATGACTTAAGAGATGGTTAGTGCTAATTGAAATGTAAATTGTCTATGCTATGGGCATACTTAGTAAGACTTTACTGAATAAGGTACTGGTTGTACTTTGAGATTTTGTTACAGATAAGAGACTAATTGAGTTAATCAAGACTTTGCCCCATGAGTGGAAGACTTGTACTTTGAAAACTGATGTAACTGATTGAGTTAACTTAAGAGTGACTATTTCTTGATTTTACTGATAAGTGGACTGAGTTAACATTTGCCCCATGAGTGGAAGACTTGGACTATTGTATTTTGAGATTATATTGTGATTTTCTTATGTACCTGGAAAATTTGACCTAAGAGATGTTTAGTGCTAATTCAAATGTAAATTGTGTATGCTATGGGCATGAAAGATCTTGGGGCCGAATGTAATGGAAATGCAGATTTAAAGATCTTCCCTGCCCCTAGCTTAAGTGCACCTGGAGCCTGTGGTGGGAGGCTTGTTTTTCAGGCAAGCCCACACCTTGATACTTTGTGATTGGGCAGTGGGTCCAGAAGGTTGTTACATTCTCTGAGCCAGGAGAAGGCTATATAAACCCTTAGGAGAGGCTTTGCTTTGGGGCTCACTTTGAGAAGTGTTGTGTGATTTGACCAGATGAGACTCTGGGAAGCTGTTGTTGAGAGCCCCCCAGCTTTGAAAACCCAGATGTTGATGCTTCCCTCTCTGGTAACTGTGATTTGGTATTGATGTATGTAATGTTGGGACAGTTTGGAAGCCTGTCTGTTTGATTTGTAAGTTCTGTAACTCTGAAGTTTGGGGTGCTGACCTTTTCCCCCTGAACTAGGTAATGTATGTTTGTTTGATTAAAGTAAGCTTGTTAACCCATTCTGAATTGCTTTCCTTTTGAAAAGCAGATCTAAGAACCTGTGTTGGCAGTCACCCTGGGGATATTGGGGTGCTTGCTGCTACAGCTTCCTTTCTTCCCATTCTGATTTCCTACTTCTTAATTTCTCAGGCTGTGAGCTAAGGGCCTTGTTGTAGACTTTGAATGCTGTACCCTCTGGTTTGTTGCTAAAGCAGAGTCTCAGATAGGTGTGCAGATGCACACAGAGTGGTCTCTGGTGATGGGTTGATCTGACCACTTCAGATTTTTGCCTCTATACCCCTGGGCTATAGCTCAGGCAAGCTTTTCTTGGTAAGGTGAGGTGGGGCTTGTTGGGACCCCTCCCTCTCTTCTCTTCAGACTCCTTGCTGTTTTCGTTACACCCCTTCTTGAAGACTCTGAAGCCTGAGGCTATTTCCACTAATTTAGGATTTCAATCTGGGTGGGAGACTTATCTTTGAGTTTTCTACTTCATGAAGGAGGGATGAGCTATCTGAGGGACTAGAATTTATTTTGCCATTTTAACCCCTGAATATAGAGGCAGGCAATTTCTAAACTTCCAGTCTGGGTGCTGATAGTCCCAGGAGTAGCTGCTTTCTCTGCTGGCGGCCTCGAGCCCTCTCTTACCTGGCTCCAATTATTCCTCCTTTCCCTTTATGAGATGTCTGTGAGATGACTGGGATTTGTCCTTGGTAAGTCAGCCAGCTGGAGCTTCTCTCTCTGGTGTAGTCTGCTTGTTTTCTCTCAAGTCTGAGCTGTACAAACCCTATGTGCTCTGCGCTCCCTCTGTCCAGGCCCACTGGGCACTTTCCTGGGCTGGATTTTGCCACACTATCCAAGCATATTCTGTCACTCCAGAATCCAATCAGTTTTGCTTTTTAGGGTTTACTGATGGGATTCACATAGGAACTTAGAGAAGTTACTGCTTGCTTTCTGCCATCCTGGCTCCACCCCCACCCCTGCATTTTTTTTTTTTTACTTAAGCATGAATCCACATTTTAAAGTCTAAAGAAAATCTATTCTGCTTGTGATTATCACTAACTAGGAGTAGCTACTTGCTTGGATGGATTTTATGGGAACCCTAATAACACTGTCACAGAGGATTTTTTTTTTTTTTAAAGCAATTGGGGTTAAGTAACTTGCTCAAGGTTACACGGCTAGTCATTTGATTTATGCGTGGGTGCTCATTTTCTGAGGCCGGATCTGATCTCGGGTCATCCAAACTCCGAGGCCGGTGGCCTTACTCACTGCGCCACCTAGCCGCCCCTTTAGGGCAATTGGGGTTAAGTAACTTGCCCAAGGTTACACGGCTAGGTTTTTGTTTGTGCGGATTAAGTGTCTGAGCCCGGCGCCGAACTCAGGTCCTTCTGACTTCAGGGCCGGCGCTCTATTCACTGTGACACCTAGCCGCCCCAAGGATTTTTTTTTTAAGGAGAAGTAATTTAGGTATTATTTGACATTTTCCCTAGATTTTGTTAGTACAAATTTCCAATGGATCAGAACAATATGTATAATACTACAAATTTAAAATCAGAGAGAGTTAAGCCATGAAGAATTAAAGATGTTGGGTGTCACTAAACTGTACATTGGGTCAGCTAAGAAGCATAGTGGTTAGAGGAGTGGTATGGGAATTGGGAAGACTCCTCTTCATGAGCCCAAACTCGACTCAGGTACTTACTTGACCTGTCATCCTGAGCAATTCACTTGATGTTATTTGCCTTAATTTCTCATGTATAATAAATGGAGAAGGAAATGGAAAACCCTTTCATTCTCTTTTCCAAGAAAACTGCAAAATGGTTACTGAAGAGTGAGATACAACTAAAAGCACTGAACACAATAGTAACAAATTATACATAAAGATTCCTGAAATACACAAATTAATTTCCTTTTAAATTATAATGTTACCTTGTTTTCTTATACTTTTATTTATTTTGCTAAATATTTCCTAAATATATTTCAATCCAGTTTGGGTAGCACTAAAATATTGTGGGTCACATGCCCTGCTGGCTGTTTGTTTCATACTTCTGGTCTAACATGTTCAATGCTAGTGAGCTGAAATTCACTGAAATTAAATGCAAATTCTTGCATACAGGTTAAAAATTAACTTCACAGGTACAGGATGGTGGCAGAATGATTAAAGACATTTTCTTTGAAAAAATATTGAAATTTTAGTGGACTGAGACCTATATATGAATAAAAAGTATGAAATGTCAAGCAGAGTCAAGATGGCAGAGGAAAATAACACCTTAAAAATAGACTAACTCAAATGTCAAAAGAGGCTCTAAAAGGCAATGAGGAGAAGAATGCCTTAAAAAGATGAATTGGGGGGGGCGGGGCAGTGTCAAGTAGGCGGAGTAGAAACAGCACTTCCTTGGAGCTCCAAGACACACCACTTCAAAATCATGTAAAAGGGGAACTATGAACTACCTCTGGATCTCCTGAACACACAAAATGACACAGATAGGCTAAACTACCACTGAGGACAGTCCGGCAGTCCAGCAGGGAGCAGCCAGCATAGCACTCTGGTAGCCAACAGCACGGCACTCTGGGAGCTGAGCTCAGGCCTTCCTGAGTTGTGGTTTTAGCCCAAGGCTGCCAGACCAGCATCTAGCTGGAAGGACCCCAGAACAACAGAAGCTGTGGGGTTGCAGCATTATCAACACATAGATGCCTAGGACAAAGTCAGAGGTTAGTGCCCTATAGACTTTGGGACTGTTTGGGAGGATTCATCAGCTTCTTCCCCTGGGGGTGAGAAGTTGCTTAGGAGCTATTGCCATTTGTGCCACTGTGCCACTTTGCAGGTTCTGCTCTTGGCCTGTGAACTGTATGTGGATCCATCGACCAATCTGGGGGCTAAGTACTCTTGCTTTACCCTTCTTTGAGCTGGATTGTGGTCTGGGGAGGAAGTCTTGGGGTGTGTGACCAGCTTGCCAAAGAGTGTGGAGGCTTCACAAAAGTTACCCATCCCAGCGTTTGGTATGGAAGTTCCCCTGGCTGGTAACAAAGTCCTACTGTGGCAAATGGCAGAAGAGGATCAAAGAGGCAATGAGGAGAAGAATGCCTTAAAAAGCTGAATTTGGCAGATGGAAAAAGAATCTCAAAAGCTCACTGAGGAGAATAATTCCTTCAGAATTAGACTGGAGCAAGTGGAAGTGTGTGACTTTATGACAAACCAAGATGCTATTAAGGAGTGGGCTGGCTAGGTGGCACAGTGAGTAAAGCACTGGCTGTGGAGTCAGAAGGACCTGAGTTCAGACATGGCCTCAGACACTTAACACACACAGACACACACAGACACACAGACACAGACACAGACACAGACACAGACACACACACACACACACACACACACACACACACACACACACAAAACAGTCATGTGACCTTGGGCAAGTTACTTAATCCCAATTATCCTCCAAAAAAAAAATAGGTGCTATTAAGCATATCGAAATAAATGAAAGAATGGAAGGTAATGTGAAATATCTCTTGGGAAAAACCACTGACCTTGAAAATAGATCCAGGAGAGATAATTTAAAAATTGTTGGACTACCTGAAAATTGACCCTATATTTTAGAACCAGGGGGCAAAATAGAGGTTGAAATAATCCACCAATCACCCCCTGAAAAAGATCCCAAAAAGAAAACTCCTAGGATTATTGTAGACAGGTTTGAGGGTTACCAGATCAAGGAGAGAATATCACATGCAGCCAGAAAGAAACAATTTCAATATTGTGGAAACACAATCAGGATAGTGCAGGATCTGGTAGCTTCTAGATCGAGGGATTGAATGGCATGGAATATGATATTCCAAAGGAGAAAGGACCTGGGATTTAAAACAAGAATCACCTACCCAGCAAAACGGAGGATCATATTTCCTGGGATAATATGGTTATTCAATGGAGTGGAGGACTTTCAAGCATTCTATTTTTTTTCCAAAATGCTTTATGAAATTCTGGTTTACATCATTCTTTTCCGCCAGATTTTGAGTCACAATTTTCCCCACATTTTTCCCCTACCCACCACCCCAGAATAGCAGTCCCACAGGATATCCCGTCATCCAATCTGCTCTCTCCCATATCTCCCTTAATACCTCCTTTGACTTTTTCATTAGGTCAGGGTGAATCTCTGTACACCAATGCTTGCACATCTTATCTCTCAGTTACATGTGAAATGGTATTAATAATAGTGTTTATATGTATTTGAAATATTTAATTTTAAAACTTTGAATCCCAGATCCATTCACTTTGTCCATTGTCACCCACTCCCACTAGGAAGACAAGCCATTCTTTGTATGTTGTACATGTATAGCTATGAAAAAACATTTCCATAGTAGATATATGGTAAAAGATTGATTATATTTCCCTCCCACACATCCCACCCCCACCCCCCCCATAAATTCCCTACTTTGATACTGTCCCTATTCAAAGTGGCTGCCTACAACCTCCCCTCCCCGCACCATGCCCTCCCCTCCATTCTCCCCCCTTTCATCCCCCTCCCCCCTACTCCTCTGCAGGGTGAGATATCCCATTTAGTATGTATGTCCTTCTCTCCCTGAGGCAAATTCAATGAGAATATGCTTTTGCCTTTTTGCCTTCCTGTTCTTCCTCTCCCCTGCAACTACTTCCCCTTGCCTCTTCTACATGAGATAGTTTACTCCCGGCCCTGTCTCTCTCCATCTCCTCTTGCCACATTCCTCTCTCACCTCTTAACTTCACCCTTTAAGTATCTTCCATTCCCACCAAATTCGACCTGTGCCCTCTATCCATGTATACCTGTAAACATATATGCACACATTCATGTATGTATTCATATGCCATTTACCCTTCTTCAATTATTTTCATACTGATAAAGGTTTCATCAGTCAAAGTTATTGCTTTTCCATGTAGGAATGTAAATAGTACAACATTGATAAGTTCCTTTTGATTTCTTTTCCATGTTTACCTTCTCAAGTATCTCATGACTTTTAAGCATTCTTAAGGAAAAAAAAATTGAGTTGAATAGAAAATTTGACATTCAGATACAAGAAGCAAGAGATGTTTGAGCTAGTCCACCTTCCCTAGCATTTATTTTCATTAATTCCCTTGATATGCTAGACCATTTGTTTTTCCAAATATCTTTTGTTATTATTTTGTCTAACTCTAGAAAGTACTTTTATGGTAAATTGATTGGTATGGCACTAAATATATAGTTTAGTTTGGGTAAAATTGTCATTTTTATTATATTAGCTCAACCCAGCCACGAGCAATTGATATTTTTCCAACTATTTACATCTGCTTTTATTTGTGTGAGAAATGTTTTGTAGTGTGATCATATAGATTCTGGGTTTGTTTTGGCAAGTAGATTCCCAAATATTTTATAATGTCTACAGTGACTTTAAATGGGATTTCTCTTTCTATCTCTTGCTGTTGAGTTTCATTAGAAATGTACAGGAATGCTGAGGGTTTATGTGGGTTTATTTTATATACTGCAACTTTGCCAAATTTATTTATTGTCTCAAGTAGTTTTTTACTTGATTCTCTAGGATTCTCTAAGTATATCATCATATCATCTGCGAAGAGTGATAGCTTGGTCACTTCTTTACCTAATTTGATTCCTTTGATTTCTTTTTCTTCTCTAATTGCTACTGCTAGTGTTTCTAGTACCAGATTGAATTATAGGGGTGATAGTGGACACCCTTGTTTCACTCCTGATCTTATTGGAAAGGCTTCTAGTTTATCCCCATTGCATATAATACTTGCTGATGGTTTTAAATAGATGCTATCAACTATTTTAAGGAAGGCTCCATTTATTCCTATACTTTCTAGTGTTTTTAATAAGAATGTGTGTTGTACTTTGTCAAATGCCTTTTCTGCATCTATTGAGATGATCTTCTGGTTTCTGCTAGTTTTATTGTTGATGTGCTCAATTATACTGATAGTTTTCCTAATATTAAACCATCCTTGCATTCCTGGAATGAATCCTACGTAATCAGAGTGTATTATTTTTGTGATAAGTTGTTGGAGTCTTTTGGCTAATATTTTATTTAGAATTTTGGCATCTAAATTCATGAGGGAAATTGGTCTATAATTTTCTTTCTCTGTTCTAGCTCTTACTGATTTAGGAATCAGTACCATATTTGTGTCAGAGAAAGAGTTTGGTAGGAGTCCTTCTTCACTAATTTTCCCAAATAGTTTGTAGAATATGGGAATCAATAGTTCTTTAAATGTTTGATAGAATTCACTAGTAAACCCATCTGGCCCTGGAGATTTTTTCCTAGGGAGTTCTTTGATGGCTTGTTTGATTTCTTATTCTGAGATGGGGTTCCTTAGGTAATTCTCTTCCTCTTCAGTTATTCTGGGCAACTTGTAATTTTGTAAATATTCATCCATTTCACTAAGATTGTCACATTTATGTGCATCCAACTGGGAAAAATAATTCCTCATTATTTTTTTGATTTCCTCTTCTTTGGAGGTAGGTTCGCTCTTTTTATTTTTGATACTCTTAGTTTGGTTTTCTTTTTTTCTTTTTTTTATCATATTGACTAAGGGTCTATCAATTTTGTTGATTTTTTCATAAAACCAGCTCTTAGTTTTATTTATTAATTCAATAGTTTTCTTAATTTCAATTTTATTAATCTCACCTTTGGTTTTCAATATTTCTAATTTAGTACTAAGTTGGGGATTTTCAATTTGTTCTTTTTCTGGCTTTTTCAATTGCATGTCCAATTCATTGACCTCCCTTCTCTCTGCTTTAATTAAGTATGCACTCAGGGATATAAAACTTCCCCTGAGAACTGCCTTTAGTGCATCCCACAAATTTTCGTATGCTGTTTCATTATTATCATTCTCTTGAATGAAATTATCGATTGTTTCTATAATTTCTTGTTTGACCCACCAATTTTTTAGGATTAAATTGTTTAATTTCCAATTAGTTTTTAGTCTATCTTTCCATGGCCCTTTATTGCATATAATTTTTATTGCATCATGATCTGAGAATGATGTACTTAAGATTTCTACCTTTCTGCCCTGGATTGTGAGGTTTTTATGCTCTAGTACATGGTCTATTTTTGAGTATGTACCATGCACTGCTGAAAAGAAAGTAAATTCCTTTTCATCCCCATTCAGTTTTCTCCAGAGATCCATCATATCTAGTCTCTCTAAGATTCTATTCACCTCCTTAACGTCTTTCTTGTTTATTTTGAGGTTAGATTTATCGAGTTCAGAGAGGGGAAGATTAAGGTCCCCCACTAGTATAGTTTTGCTATTTCTTCCTCTAATTCCTTTAACTTCTCCTCTAGGAATTTAGATGCTATACCACTTGGTGCATATATATTAAGTAGTGATATTGCTTGATTCTCGATGGTGCCTTTTAGTAGGATATAGTTTCCATCCTTATCTCTTTTAATTAGATCTATTTTTGCTTTTGCTTTATCTGAGATAAGGATTGCTACCCCTGCTTTTTTTACTTTAGCTGAGGCATAATAAATTTTACTCCAACCTTTTACCTTTACCCTGTGGGTATCCCTTTGTTTCAAATGTGTTTCTTGTAGAGAGCATATTGTAGAATTATGGTTTTTAATCCATTCTGCTATCCACCTCTGTTTTATGGGAGAGTTCACCCCATTCACAGTCAAAGTAATAATGACTATCTGTCTGTTGCCCTCCATCCTATTCCCTCCCCTGTTTATGTTTTTGTTTCTTCCTTCTCCCTTCCCCTCCTTGAAGTTTTCCCTTTTGACCACCCCCTCCCTCAGTGTTCCCACCCAGTGATCCCTCTTCTTAACCTACCCTCTCCCCTTACTACTGTTTCTCTCCCTTCTAGTCCCGCCCTTTAGTCTCCTCTTTTTCACCACCACCACCCCCCCCCTTACCCTTCTGCTTTCTATAGGACGCAATAAGTTTTTATACTTATCGGAGTGCATTACTCCCCATTTGATTCCAAACCAATGAGAGTGAATTTCAATCATTGCTCCACTCCCTCCCTACTTTTCCTCTATTTAATGAATTTATGTGTCTATTCACATTAAAATCTTAAACTTCACTGATTTAAGTTGATCCCTCTTTGAACCAGAACCAGTGAGAACAGTGTTTAAATGAAATGATGTTCCTCTCCCTCTTTCTTTCCCCTCTTCTATAGTGTGTTTTAATGCCTCTTCTGATGGCATATTTTACCTTTTCCTATCTAATCCTTTCCTTTTTCCCATTACAGTCTCTTTGTTCCCCTTAATAGTTTTTTTTTTTTTAGACATCAGGTTAGTGCATTCATACCCTCACCCTCTGTCTAAGTATAACCCTTTTGAAGGTCATGATAATCATAGAGATTTTGAATATTGACAGTTATCAGCTCCACATATAGGGATGTGACCATTTTGCTCTTGTTGCATCCCAAGTAATAAGCATGTGTTTGTGGGTGTGAGTGAGTGCACTTATGCATGTGTGAGTCTGTGTTTCTCTTTTTTACCTTTTTATGCCTTTCTTGAGTCTTGTAATTGGAGATCAAATTTTCCATTGAGCTCTGGCTTTTTCATCAGGAACATCTGGAAGTCCCTTATTTCATTAAACAGCCATCTCCTTGCCTGGAAGATTATGCTCAGTTTTGCTGGGTAGTTAATCCTTGGTTGTAGTCCTAGCTCTCTTGCCCTATGAAATATCAAATTCTAGTCCCTCTGATCTTTTAATGTAGAAGCTGCTAGGTCCTGTGTGATCCTAACTGTAGTTCCTCGATATTTGAATTGTTTCTTTTTGGCTGCTTGTAGAATTTTTTCTTTAATCTTGTAATTCTGGAATTTGCCTACTATATTTCTTGGAGTTTTCAGTTTGGGATCTCTCTCAAGAGGAGTTTGGTGAATTCCATTGATAGCTATTTTATCTTCTGATTCCAGGACCTCAGGACAGTTTTCTTTGACAATCTCTTGGAGGATGTTTTCTAGGCTGCTTTTTTCATCATGGCTTTCTGGTAGACCAATAATTCTTAAGTTGTCTCTCCTGGATCTGTCCTCTAGGTCAGTTATCTTTCCAGTGAGATATTTTACACTTTCTTGCAATTTTTCTATCGTCTTGTTCTGTTTGATTGACTCTTGCTGCATCATAGAGTTTTGAGCTTCAATTTGATTGTTTCTAATTTTTATCGAATTATGGTCTTCAGTTATCTTTTGAAGTTCCCTTTTTAGGGAGGTATTTTCTCCAATTACTTCACTGAGATGTTTTTCCAAGTTGGTCACTGCCTCCCTGATTTGGTCTTTAAAATTTTTCTTAAGCTCTTCCAGGAATGGTATTTGGGCTTGAGACCAGATCATGTTTCTTTCTGTGGTCTTAGGTATGGGTAGAGAGTCTATATTGTCCTGTGTATTTTGTTGTTCTTGCCCTGCATAGTATGCTCGAATAAACTTTCTTGCTTGCCCCTTCTCCTTCTCAGCTTCTTTTTTTTCCCATTTTGACTTCCTGTTTCTTAGTTTCTTAGGCTATGAGTTTAGGGCCTGATCCTTGACTTTGAATACCTCTGCTTGGCTAGTTTATGACTAAGTCAGGGAAGTCAATGAGGGATGTAGATGCATAGGTGTGGGTGCCTCTGAACACTTCAGATTTCTGCCTCTATACCCCTGGGCTATAAGTAGGCTTTTGTTGGTGAGGTGAGGTGGGGCTTGTTGGGACCCCACCCTCTCTTCTCTCCAGACTCCTGGCTGTCTCAGTTACACCCCTTCTTGGAGACTCTCAAGCCTGGGGCTATTTCCATTAACTTGGGGTTTCAATCTGGGTGGGAGACTTATCTTTGGGTTTTCTGCTTCATGAAGGAGGGATGGGAGGATCAGAGCAGCTAGAATTTACTTTGCCATTCTAGCCCCTGTATTATACAGGCAGGCAGTTTTTAAACTTCCTGGCTGGGGGCCACATGTAGCCAGAGAAGCTGCTCTTTCCACTGAGGGCCCAACTCTCCTACCTGGCTCCAATGATCCTACTCGCCTGAGAGATGACTGTGATTTGTCCTCGGTAAGTCTGCAGGCTGGGGTTTTTGATCTCTCTGGTGTAGTCTGCTTGTCTGCTCTTAGGTGTGGGCTGTGCAGACCCCACACGCTCTGCACTCAACCTGTGTGGACACACTGGGCAACCTCCTGGGCTGGACTCTCCCACACTTCGTCTTCCCGTGGGCTCCGTCACTCCGTATTCTGCTCAGATTCACCCTTTGAGCCTTAGTGACTGAGGAGCTCCGGGAGGTTACTGCTTCCTTTCTGCCATCTTGGCTCCTCCTGAAGCAAGTCTGCAATTTTTTTCATCACTGCTCAAGCCTTCCCTTTCAAAAATGGAGTTAGTTGATTTGAGTTTCCTCTTCTCACTTTCTCTTTCTCTCACATGCTGTTGGCATCATCCACCACTACCTGTTTTTTCACTCTGATCTCTGATGTACCATGGACCCTGTGTTTGAAATGTAGAGTCAAACCTCTACTTGTCATAGATTCCCCCACTATCCATAATCTCCCATTGACTATATCCATTGTTCCCTACTGCTTATAGTGCAACTCCAAAGTGCTGGCCATGTTGTTAGAATGCCAGATCTTATGCTTGCCTACAATGCTATTTTATTGAGAATTCACACAGAGAAAGCATTCACATGGTGGTCAGAAGAAGTGATATAAGGACAATCTCTGGGTCTCTCTTAAGAACTTTGGAATTAATTGTGTGAAATGGAATGCCCTGGCACAGGAATGGCCAGCATAGTGAAAACTCACCAGAGGTAGCTCCCAAGAAACATGAGATATGGAAATTTTGAGAACCCAACTCAGATGTTCACACGGAATGTTTGTGGACCTGTGGTAGAGCATTATGAGATCATATTGGTCTGATTAAGCCACAGTTGGACACACTGTGAGTTTAATGTAATGATGTCATTTTGGTCCTCTTTGAGAATAAAGGACAGCAACCATATCAACTATATCTGCTATGCTAATTTTTTAAATGTTTAATTTCTACCCATTGGTTCCTTCCTACTGTCTACAAATAAGCTCAATGTAGGCCCCCATCCTTAAAAAAAAAAAAATATGCCTCATTATATCCTCCTATTTTCACTTGGTATAATCCACAATCTCTCCTTGTCTTCTTGACTAATTTCATTAGATATGATTAAGTGGTTCCTCTACCTCTTCCCTTTTCACTATCTATTATTAATATTCTCTTTGTTTGGGTTTTTGGAGGGCAATTGGGGTTAAGTAACTTGCCCAAGGTCACACGGCTAGGTTTTTGTTTGTGTGTACGTTATGTGTCTGAGGCCGGATGCAAACTCAGGTCCTTCTGACACCAGGGCCTCTACTCACTGCGCTACTTAGACACCCCTTTTATTAATATTCTATAAATTAGGGGCGGCTAGGTGGCGCAGTGAGTAGAGCGCCAGCCCTGGAGTCAGAAGGACCTGAGTTCGGATCCGGCCTCAGACACTTAACACACAAACAAAAAAACCTAGCCGTGTGACCTTGGGCAAGTTGCTTAACCCCAATTGCCCTCCAAGAAGCAAAAAAAAAAAAAATATTCTGTAAATTAGCTAAATACTAAACTGAAATCACTACTCCAAAATTGTCACTCATATATTAATTGCCACAGTCTTTTTGACTTCTTTGTAATAGTTGAATAGAAATACTTTCAAAATATTGAGTGTGCCTTTTTGAACCCTAAACTAATACCAAGAAGTGAATAAAATCCTAACAAAATGCAGGGGGAGGTAGGAGTATACTTCTTCAGTTTTGGTGATTATATATTGATGACTGAAAGGATGTTACATGTTTTATTCTGAAATAAATTTACATCAATATACACACATATATATGTGAATTTACTCATAGTTATTATTCCCCTTTAATATCATGGGTCTCTTGTTCAGGGTAAAAGTTGTCCTATTATCCTTAATACCCTTATAGCATAGGTAGGGGGTAGAGAACCTTTGATCTTGAGGCCACATATGGCCTTCTAGGTCCTTGGGTGAGAAATTTTTACTTATTCCAAGTTTTATAAAACAAATCCTTTTATTATGGAGATTTGTTCTGTGACATGGATTTAGTCAAAGGACCACACTTGAGGACCTAGAGAGCCTAATGTTGCCTGGAGGTTGTAGGTTGCCCATCCTAGGCATAGGTTCTAGAATCCACAGATGTCCAAGAAGTCCATGGTTAAGTTTCAAGGAATCTTTGAAATTGTACTGGAACAAAAAACATCTCTATTTGTACAGACCTTTAACTGAAGCATCACATTTTCTTCAGTTATGATTTAAATTTTCATAAATATGAGAAGGGGTCCATAGGCTTAAATTAATTGTCAAGGGGGTCCATGATGTACATACAAAATGTTAAGAACCCTGCCATAGAATGGCCTGCCTAAGTCTAATCGGCCTTTTTAAAAGCAGTACACCTTCAGCAACCAGTATTTCTACCCTGGGAAACAAGCCAAAACAGGAAATGGCTTTTTGATGGGATAAATCTTAGAGTTCATAGATGTAATGCCACACTGCTATGACTTTTGTATTTTTGAGGGTATGATGGAAGGCACACAAACATTATGATGTAGGAATTGCAGTGTTCAAAGTAGGACAACTCAAGCAAAAAAAAAAATATCTCATAACTTACAGGTGTGATGTCTCACCTATAACTTATCAGAAGCCCTGAAAGCCAGTGAGCAACTGACCCCCATCCATCTCCACATTGCCATTCAGCTATCAAAATGTCTATGAACAGAGAAGTAAAACATGATTTATGGCAAGTTGCAAGATACTAAGCTTGCATACAGCCATGTATAGAGCAGAGATCAATTCATGGTTTACATATTTGTCACAGGACAGTGCATCTTTCAGCCTACCACCTTGAAATTAAGTGTCAGGATGAAAGAAACATATGGCAGTGCAATAGTGGGAAAAGCCACATTTTGATTAGCATGCAGAACTCATTTAGTGCAGCATGAAAGGAAGAAGCCACACATTCTCTTTTGGTCACCACACTACTCCCATGACTTAGGAAATTGAGGCAAAAAGTTAAATCCCACAAAAGAGAAAAAATGGAAAATCATCCAAAATAGATCTTGCTATATGATGCTCAAATACTGAACTTTGACAAACCCTCCACTTTCCATTTCTGAAAGAGAATTTTGTTCTCTTTGATTTATTGCATTCTGGTTAATGTGACTAAATGTCAGTTTATGACACTGTTAGATTGACTTTCTCTGATACAGTCAACCTTCTTTGAATATTTATTTGAAAATCTTCTTAACCTATTCACTTGCTAGGTTAATTTATATCTTATGAGGCAAGCCTGACCAGGGAAGTTGTGAGGGATGCTTTACATGCTCTTGACAACTCATGGATTACTTTCTGAGTAGAAGAGCCATAAATTATTCTTCTCTCTAATCCATTAGGTGACCAATTAGCTTGTAGGAAAATAATCTTTAAAACATCTGGAAGACAAATGTAAACATGATAATTCAGTTGCAAGAGGGACTTCTTTCCATTACATATCATATATCAGGAGGTGAATTTTGTTATTTACAGGAGGTGACTATTAGAAAATAATTATTAATATCAATACAAGGGAATCTATATTAATAGGAACACATTTGCGAGATTGAGTGGGCTGAACACATTAGCTCTCACTAGGAAAGTTCTTCAGAATTAATGATACAAAGAGGTCATATGATGATGGCAAAGTTGGGAACCGAAAGCAAAAAGACTTGTAGGGCAAGAAAAGTATTTTCAATGTGCAGAGGATTGGGATTGTGTTGACAAATAGAGGAGTTAGTATTGGGAAGTAAAATGGCTCAAGATGGAATTATATGAAATCTTACCTTGTTTTACAGAAGGAACACACAGTTACTTAAACAAGGATTTGTATTCAAATCCCACTTTTGAAATTTAATTCCTCTGTGACCGTGGTAAACCATTTACTTGCCCTGGGCCGTATCTTCCTCATCTATTAAATGATACAATTGGACTAAGTGTCCTCTGAGACCCTCTCCAACTATAGATTTATGATTCAATATTCCAGAAAGATTCTATTTAACATACATACATACATACATACATACATACATATGCAAGAATATGTATTATAAGATGAAATAATAAATAAAATTTTGGATCAAACTCCACTTTTCATGCTGATATTCCTTAAAGCATTAGAGGAGATTTGTCATTTTGACTCAGTTTTAGTTTAAAGTTGTCATCATTAGATGTGATGGAGAACATTGTAATGACTTTTGTGTACAAATAGAAAGCACATCAGTGGAAGATAATGTTGTTTTAAAGTTTCTTGTTGGAATCCAGTAGAAGAGTCTTGAAAATGTATTTCCTTGGTTTATTATTTTTTTTTCTTTGATTTAGGCAGATAGATGGTTATGTCGAGTTTCTTCATGTAATAATTTAGACAAAGTCCCAAGGTATGCCAGAGAATGAAGAAGAGACCTAAACATCTGCCATCCTTCTATTGCTGTCCTTTCTAATGTTTCTTGACACTCATTTTTCATTCAGTCATCGTGTTGGGAAGTGGTTTCAGTCTGTTGCTCATTCCTCTCCTGCTATAAATCTTAGAAAAGTAGTTATGTAATTTAAAGTGCATTTATAGGGGGTAGAGAATACATGACAGAGTTAAGGCAAGGAAAACACTGAGCTCATTCCCAAACTCCTTTGTATATTTTATAATAATTAATAAACAAATTATAGAGCAACAAAACCCACACAAAGATGGAGGGAAGCAATATTATAGCCCAAGACACATTAGAAAGTCAACAGGAAAGTTCTGCTCAAAGTTGGCGAGAGTGGAACACAGTCCAACACAGGCCATGGGAATAAAGAAAAGGTCCCAGTAAATCAGGAGCAGGCCATGGGAACCATGGAATCAGCAGTGGCAGCAACTGCCGCCAGACTTCTCAGATCATAGATGGTAAGCAAGGTTGAGCAACTGATCAGAATGTAATTATAAGGGATCTCTTTCCTTGAACTAGGTGGCTTTACCAATACTCCAATATAGGTTACAGATCTAGGTGGTAGTCTCAGGGTGAGAAGAAGCACTAGCACAACAGAGCTTATGGACATAGTGAAGAAGAGAGCGTCCTCAGAGTTCCAGGGCAGAAGAGTGCTTATGGTCACCCACAGATCAGAACATAGACGAGGAGAGTAGTAAATATACTTCTCCTTAGATCATCCTACCTTGAAAGAACTGAAAACTTACAGGTACCTAGAAATAGCTCCAAAAACAATTGTACAAAACTCATAAAGCTTGGGACACTGCACTTCCACCCGGGAGGCAGAGTTCTGATCTAACACAGAGTTAAAAGACCAAGTAATAGACTGAGAAAATGAGTACACAACAGAAAAAATGTTGACCGTAGAAACTTACTACGATCAAAAGAAAGATCAAATCACACACTCGAAAGAAGTTATTAAAATCAAAATTTCTCAAGGGGGGCAGAGCCAAGATGGAGGCATAGAAGCAGGATAAGTCCATGACCTCCCCCCATAACCATCTCAAATACGAATAAAATATGACTCTAAACAAATTTTAGAGCTAAAGGACTCACAAAGTGACAGAGAGAAACAAATTCCCCACTGAAAGCAGCCAAATAGGTCTATAGGAAGGTCCATCATAACATTCTGGGAGTTGAGCATAGCCCAGGGAAAGACCACAAGTTTTAGCCCCAGGGCTGCCCCAACTAGCAGCCGCTGGATTGGGCTTCAGGAGAGGGGATCAATATTAGCTGTGGTGGTTTGCAGAATTACCAACCCAAAAATGTCGATGGAAAAGTAAAAGGTCACTGTGGAATTCTGTTGAAACTGGGGGGGGGGTGGCACTGGCCACAGAGCAAGAAATAGTTAAGGCATGGTGGCCCTGCTGTTACGACCATCTGGCTGCTTCAGAGCTCCTGGATTATAGATTGTAGGTGTTTCAAGCAACCATTCATAGTGTAAGCACTCTTGAATTAACCTGCTTGGATCTCAATCACTGTCTTGGGTGGAGGTCCTAGGGTGTTTGACCAATGAGCTAGAGTTATTGGGGCTGCAGAGAGGATGCCCAACTAATAGCTCCAGCAGGTGTGAAAGCCCCAGCTATTTGGTACAAAGCTCTCCCCTCTAGAAGCAGAGTTCTACTGTGGCAAAAAGCTCAAAAATAAATAATTTGAGTGGCAACATGGGCAAGCAAAGGAAACAAAGCAAGCACAGCAATCAAACTTTAGATTCATTTTTGAGGACAAAAGCATGAGATCAGGGAAAAAGAGGAAGACAATGAAGTCAGAACTCCTTCACCAAAACCTTCAAAGAAAAATATGAATTGATTACAGGGCATGGAGGAGCTCAAGAAGGATTTTGAAAGTCAAGTAAGAGAAGTAGAGGAAAAATTGGGAAGTAAAATGAGAATGATGGAAGAAAATCATGAAAAGAAAGTCAACAACCTAACTGAAGAAAATAACACCTTAAAATAGATTAACTCAAATGGCAAAAGAGGCCCAAAAAGCCAATGAGGAGAAGAGTTTTTTGTTTTTTTTTTAAGCTATTGGGGTTAAGTAACTTGCTCAAGGTTACACGGCTAGTCATTATTTATGCATGGGTGCTCATTTTCTGAAGCCGGATCTGATCTCGGGTCATCCCAACTCCGAGGCCAGCGCTCTTACTCACTGCACCACCTAGCCGCCCCTTTAGGGAAATTGGGGTTAAGTAACTTGCCCAAGGTTACACGGCTAAGTGTTTTTTTGTTTGTGTGGATTAAGTTTCGGAGGCCGGCTCTGAACTCAGGTCCTTCTGACTCCAGGGCCGGCGCTCTATTCACTGCGCCACCTAGCCGCCCCTGAGAAGAGTTTTTTTAAAAATCCAAATTTGCCAGAGGGAAAAGAAATCTCAAAAGCTTACTGAAGAGAATCATTCTTTCAGAATTAGATTTGAGCAAATGGAAGCTAATGACTTTATGAGAAATATTATTAAACAGATGCAAACAAATGAAAAAATACAAGGCAATGTGAAACATCTCATTGGAAAAACTACTGATCAGGAAAATGGATGAAGGAGAGATCATTCAAAAATTATTGGACTACCTGAAAGCCATGATGTAAAAAAAGAAACTAGAAATCATCCTTCAAGAAAATCTCAAGGAAAATTGCCTTGATATTTTAGAACCAGAAGGCAAAATAGAAATGAAAAGAATTCACCAATCTCCTCTTAAAAAGGATCCCAAAAAGAAAACTCCTAAGAATATTATAGCCAGGTTCCAGAATTCCCAGATCAAGGAGAAAATATTACAGGAAGCCAAGAAGAAACAATTTGAACATGGTGGAAACACAATCAGGATAACACAAGATCTAGCAGCTTCTACATTGAGGGCTGGAAGGTCTTGGACTATCATATTCCAGAAGTAAAATGAGCTAGGATTAAAACCAAGAATCACCTACCTAGCAAAACTGAGTATAATGTTTTAGGGGGTAATATGGTCATTCATTCAAATAGAAGATGTTTGTTCAAACATTCTTGAAGAAAAAACCAGAGTTAAATACAAAATCTGACATTCAAATACAAGAACGAAGATAAAGATGAGAAGGTAAACAAGGAAAAGAAATCATAAGGAATTTATCAAATTTGAACTATTCACATTCCTACATGGAATAAATGATAATTTTAGCTTATGAAACTTTTGTCAGTATGAGGATAGCTGAAGGGAAAATAAATGTATCTATATCTATCTATCTGTCTATGCATTCATATATATATATATATAGGAGGCATGAATACATATGTATGTGTGTGTATATGTGTACCAGTATACATAGACAGAGGATCAATTAGGAAGGGATGCTATTTAAAAAATGAAATTAAAAGGTGAGAGAGGAATATAATAAGAGGAGATAGGGAGAGACAGAATAGGGTAAATTACCTCATATAAAAGAGGCAAGGGAAAATTGTTACAATGGAGGGGAAGAACAGGAAGGCCAAAGGGAATGGGTCAACCTTACACTCACTGAATTGAGCTAAAGGACAGAATAGCATACATACTAAATTGTATATCTTACCATTCAGCAAAGTAGGAGGGAAGGGGATAGGAGGGAGGGCAGATTTGTGATGAGGATAGTTAGAAGTATAAACTTTTGAAAAGGGGAAGGGTCAAAGTAGAGGATAGACCAAGTGGGAAGTGGGATATGATGGAAATAAATACAGTCATTCTTTTGCAATATATACACTATGGAAGTATTTTGCTTACTTACACATGTATAGCTTATATTGTATTGCTTATCTTCCCAGTAAGGGTGGGCAATGAGGGAAGAAGGGAAAGAATCTGGAATTCAATGTTTTAAAATCAAATGTTTAAAAAATATTATCATTATCATCATTTTTACATACAACTGGGAAGTAATATATATGTATATATATATATATATATGTATATATATATATATATATATATATATATATAGACACTAGGGTATGGATATGCATCTTGCCCTGTTGCAACATAGAAGGGGGGATGTGGGAGTATACAGGAGAGAGCAGATTGTGGGAGGGGGTATTAAATGGGATGACTGTTTTGGGGTGGTGTGTAGGGGACTGAGAGGGAGAAAATTGGTAACTCAAAATCTTGTGGAAATGAATGTTGTAAACTAAAAATAAACATATATATATATATATATAATATATGTGTATATATATATAATATATGTGTGTATATATATATATATTTTTTTTTTTAAATAAAAACAAAGTTCTCACATCAAAACACTCCAAGAAAAATATGATAAGCAATGATGAGCATAATGCTCTCAAAACACCTTGGATAGACTTACATGAAGTGATGCAAAGTGAAATGTACTGTATACATATTAACAGCAATATAACACAATGTAAATGATGTAACTGTTATCAGTAATAGGATGTTCTGAGAGAACTCAGAAGTCCTCATGATGAAAAGTGCTATCCATCCTCAGAGAAAGAACTGATGGTGTCTGAATACAGATTTTTCTAGACTTTTTTTGTCTATGATTTCTTACAATATGACTATTATTTTTTTTCATGACTACATTATATAACCTATATCAAATTAATTGCTTTCTCAAAGAGAGTGGGATGGGGAAGCAGAGGGGAAGAAAATTTAGAACACAAA
The DNA here is from genome assembly GCA_011680675.1 of Gymnobelideus leadbeateri. Taxonomy (NCBI): domain Eukaryota; kingdom Metazoa; phylum Chordata; class Mammalia; order Diprotodontia; family Petauridae; genus Gymnobelideus; species Gymnobelideus leadbeateri. Next base: position 141,002 of record WOXC01009664.1, read on the forward strand.
TTTAAAAAAAAGTTAAATATTGTTTTCAAATGTAACTGGAGAAAATGAAATGCCAAAAATAAAGTGCATCTATATGTAATGTATGTTAATGGGGATATTAATGGTGACCAAATACCCCAAGAAAAGCCACTTCTAGAAACTAGAAGTAAAGCAACATTAGTTAAAACATTATTCTAGGAGTGGGAACCTGTGGCTTTTTTGAGGCCACATGTGGCCTGCTATGTGGTCAAATGGGGCCCATTGACTGAATCCAAACTTTACAAAACAAATCCGCTTATAAAAATAGTTGTTGTGTAATGTTTGGATACAGTTTGAAGGCTGTACCCAAGGGCCTACAAGGCCACATGTGGGCTCAAGATCACAGTTTTACTCCCTCAGAAACATTTGCCCCAAAAGAGGGTCCAACACTATTGATTGGTTGGATTTGCAGTCTTCTTTTCTTAGTTAGGGTGGGGGGAAATGGATTGTGTCAGATGGTAGTCTTCACAAAGTCTGACTTCTCTTTGTTTCTGTTTTTGTTTCTGCAGATAGAGAAATTCAGCCTGTTGATTTTGTGGTTTTCTTAGAGCACACTCTCATCAGTATTTATTCTCAGAACATCTACACGAAGGCAGCTTGTTGCATTAGCTAATGGGGAATTTGTCACTTCTCTAGGGACTATTCAGCTAGACTATGTTACGTGGATAAGTCAATTAAGACAAGACAGGGGTAATTACAAACATGAATTGATTCCCTTTTTGTACCCTGTGGAGCTACAGAAAACATCTATGTTCTCTAAAGAACCAACTGATTGATCATAAGAGAATTTCCTCATTTGGAAAGTTATATACCTTCACTTAAATCATTGTTTATACAAAATTGAGAGCAATTTTAAGCATATAAGTGCCCATTTTGCTCTGTTGTTACTATTTTGATGTTAATATTTTGCTATACTTGTAGTTCTGTCAAATTAATCTGGTACTCTTAAAACACCGTTTGGCCATAACAAATCATCCCTTCTTCAGGATGATGATGAAGTATACTTACTTCCTCTTAACAGAGATAATGCATTTTCAGATATGGTCAATACATAATTTTGTTTTGCTTTACTTAATGAATACAAGTAGGGCTTTTATATGATGTGGAGTTGTGTTTTCTGGGGAGGTGGTAAAAAGAATATTAAAAAAGGAGAAAAGAAAGGAGAAGCAATGAAACATTTCCAAACTAATAAAGCAGGGGAATATTAACGGACATTAAAAAGAATAGATATTTCTTATTTTTGTTAAATTGAATGCGTAATTTAAAAATTGAACATAAAAATGAACAATAGGATAAAAGTTTGATTCATATAAATTTCTATTTTCCATAATCTTTTGTATTTGAAACATTATGTTAATGATGTCTTAAGAACAATAAAAGGATTTATTTTTTATTTTTTATTATTTTTTTTTTAAAGCAATTGGGGTTAAGTAACTTGCTAAAGCTTACATGGCTAGTCATTGTTTATGCGTGGGTGCTCATTTTCTGAGGCCGGATCTGATCTCGGGTCATCCCAACTTCGAGGCCGGCACTCTTACTCACTGCGCCACCTAGCCACCCCTTTAGGGCAATTGGGGTTAAGTAACTTGCCCCAGGTTACACGGCTAGGTTTTTTTTTTGTTTGTGTGGATTAAGTGTCTGAGGCCGGCTCTGAACTCAGGTCCTTCTGACTCCAGGGCCCACGCTCTATTCACTGCGCCACCTAGCCGCCCCGTAAAAGGATTTTTTAAATTGAGTTAAAGTCTATTCAAATCCATGATAATAAGCCATTGTTTTTTCCCATTGAATTTTTGTGACATAAAGAGTGAGGGGTTACTTATGTAACATTGCTTTGTAGAAAAAAAGGAAAACAACACAAAGTAAAATGAAAATAACAACCTCAAGGTATACACTATCATACTACTCATCCTATGTATAATTTCCCTGGAACTAAGATTGAGGGGAGAATGAGTCCAGAACTCCTCACCTACCCAACATTATACATGCAACCAACAAATCAGATAAACAAATGCTGATATCTAAAAATTGGTGACGATTAAAATCCTGCCAATCCAATTATGACCCTTAAACCTGTTCAGTTTATTGTTATTTTTAATTAATATAATGGAAATTTTTAAAATTTAGATTTAACAACAATTAGCTCATAATTTGCATTTGCCTTTCTTTGATTCATAAATCCAAAGTAAAATTCAGGTAGGAGCAACTATAAATAGTATTCTGGTAAACACTTATGTCCAAACATAAGCTGTACCCTGATATTAAATAAAAGTAGAATCTTTTTTAAATTAAAATTTATGTTTATTTTTAGTTTATATCAATCATTTCCACAAGATTTTGAGAAACAAAATTTCTCCCCTTCTTTCCCTTAACCACCACCCCAAAACAGTGATCTCACTGTATACCACCTCCCTCAATCTGCTCTCTACTATATACTTCCCGATAACCACTCCGACTTTTCAGTAAGGCAAGATGGATCTCTATACCCCAGTGACTGCATATCTTATTTCCAACTTGTGTGTAAAACAATAATAATAATATTAATATTTTTAAGCATTTTATTTTAAAATTTGAATTCCAGAGATTCGTTCCCTTCCTCTCTCATCCCCCACCATTACTAGAAAGATAAGCAATTCAATACTAGTTGTACATGTGTAGCTCCACAAAATATGTCTGTAGTGGATATATTGTGAAAGACTGACTATATCCCTCCCCATCCTATCTTGCCCCTCACTTGTTCTATTTCAAAAGTGTGTGCTTCCAACTTCCCTCCCCCCTAAACTGCCCTCCCTTCCATCATCCCCCCTCCCATCCCTTTCCCGCCTACTGTCTTATAAGGGTGAGATACCCCTTTTAGTGTGTGTATCATTCCCTCCTTAATCCAAATTCTGTGAGAGTAGGATTGACTCCTTCCCTTTGGCCTTCCTGTTCTTCCCCTCCATTGTAACACTTTTCCCTTGCCTCTTCTATATAAGATTATTTGTCCCATTCTGTCTCTCCCCATCTCCTCTCATTATATTCCTCCCTCACATCTTAATTTCACCTTTAAAGTATCATCCCATCATATTCAATTGGTTCTGTGCCCTATGTCTATGTATATCAGTACACATATATACATACACTCATATATGTATACATATGCCCATATACCCTTCTATATAGACATATATGTGTGTGTACACATGTATATAAATTTATATCCCCTTTAACTATTCTCATGCTGAGAAAAGTTTCATAAGTTACAATTATTATTTTCCATGTAGGAATGTAAATAGTTTGACTTTGATAATTTCCTTATGATTTCTTTTCCCTGTTTACCTACTCAAGTTTCTCTTGCTTATTCTATCTGAATGTTATTTTTTTTTTATTCAACTCTGTTTTTTTCATCAAGAATGCTTGAAAGTGGGGGTGGAGCCAAGATGGCAGAAAGGAAGCAGTAACTTCTCTAAGCTCCTCTGTGAATGCCGTCACTAAACCTTAAAATGTGAATCTGAATGAATTCTGGAGTGACAGAATCAACTTGGAGACAGAGCTTGGCAGAATCCAGCCCAGGAAAGTGCCCAGTGTGTCTGTACAGGGCAAGCACAGAGCAAGTGGGGTCTATACAGCTCAGACTTGAGAGCAGAAAAGCAAACTACACCAGAGAGAGAAGAAGCCCCAGCCTGCCAACTTACCAAGGATGAATAGCAGCTACCTCTCATCAGGGGACAGGAGAAATCATTGGAGCCAGGTAAGAGAGGACTTGGGGCCTGCAGCAGAGACAACAGCTTCTCCTGGGACTATCAGCCCCCAGAATAGAAGTTTAGAAATCGCCTGCCTGTAGATCCAGGGGCTAGAATAGCAAAGTAAACTCTAGCTGCTCCCTCTGATTCCTCCTTCATGAAGTAGAAAACCAAATATAAGTCTCCCACACAGAGAGAAATCCTAAGATAGTGAGAAAAGCCTTAGGCTTGGGAGTCATTGAGAAGGGATATAACTGAGGCAGCTAGGAGTTTGAAGAGAAGAGAGGGAGTGGTCCCAACAAACCCCACCACACCCGACAAGCAAAAGCCTTCCTGAGGTATAGTCCAGGGGTACAGAGGCAGAAATCTGAAGTGGCCAGACTACCCCACCTCCACAGACTACTTTGTGCTCATCAGCATAGCTCACTGAGACTGCTATCTTAGCCTCAAATTAGACACTCAGAGGCTACAGCATTCAAAGTCAACAACAATGCCCTTAGCCCACAGCACGAGAAATTAAGAAATAGGAAATGACAATGGGAAGAATGGAAGCTGAGAAGGAGAAGGGGAAGGCAAGAAAATAGATCCAAGCTTATTATGTAGGTCAAAAACAACCAAATACAGAAGACAGCTTGGACTTTTACCCAAACCTGAGACCACAGAAAGAAATGTGAACTGGTCTCAAGCCCAGATAACATTCTTGGAAGATATTAAGAAAGATTTTAAAGACCAAATCAGGGAGGCAGTGACCCATATGGAAAAAAGTTTCACTGAAGAAAACAAATCCTTAAAAAACAAAATTAATGAAGTAATTGGAGAAAATACCTACCTTAAAAAAGACCTTCAAAAATTAACCAAAGATTCACTAAAAATTGGAGAAAATACCTACCTTAAAAAAGACCTTCAAAAATTAACCAAACATTCACTAAAAATTAGAATCAATCAAATTGAAACCCAGAACTCTAAGATGCACCAAGAGTCAAACAAAATATGATGATTGAAAAATTGGAAGAAAGTGTAAAATATCTTCCTTGAAAAACAACTGACCTAGAGAACAGATCCAGAAGAGATAACTTAAGAATTATTGGTCTACCAGAAAGCCATGATGAAAAAAGCAGCCTAGACAACATCCTCCAAGTGATTGTCAAATAAAACTGTCCTGAAGTCCTGGAATCAGAAGATAAAAGAGTTATCGAAAGAATTCACTGGACTCCTACTGAAAGAGATCCCAAATGGAAAACCCCAAGAAATATAGTAGCCAAATTCCAGAATTACCAGATTAAGGAAAAAATACTTCAAGCAGGTAAAAAGAAACAATTCAAATAATCTGGAACTACAGTCAGGATCACACAGGGCCTAGCAGCTTCTACACTAAAAGATCAGAGGAATTGGAATTTGATATTTCATAGGGCAAGAGAGCTAGGACTACAACCAAGGATTAACTACCCAACAAAACTGAGCACAATCTTTCAGGCAAGGAGATGAAATAAGGGACTTCCAGACTTTCCTGATGAAAAAGCCAGAGTTCAATGGAAAATTTGATCTCCAATTACAAGACTCAAGAAAGAAATAAAATGGTAAACAAGGAAAACACACACACATATGTACATGCACATATGCACACTCAAGGACACATGCACATAACTTATTATGCAACAAGAGCAAAATATTTACATCCTTATATGAGGAGCTGATAATTGTCAATATTGAAATTTCTGCGATTATCATGACCTTCAAAAGGGTTATACATAGATCGAGGGTGTGGGTATAAATGAAATAACCTGAAGATTAAAAAAAGCAAAAAACAAAAAACTTTATTAAGGGGATCAAAGGGACTGTAATGGGATAAAATGAAAGGAAGAGATAGGAAAAGGTAAAATATGCCATTCAAAGAGGCATAAAAACACATTATATTAGAGGGGAAAGAAAGAGGGAGAAGAACATTTAAACACTATTCTCACTGTTTTAGGTTCAAAGCAGGATGAACTTAGTGAAGTTTAAGATTCTAATGTGAATAGACACATCAATTCATTAAATAGATGAAAAGGAGGTAGAGAGAGGAGCACGTTTTGAAATCTACTCTCATTGGTTTGGTGTCAAACGGAGAGTAACATACTCTGATAAGTATAAATTTTTATTGTCTCCTACAGGCAATAGGAGGGTAAGGGGTGGGGGGATAAAATGGAGGATAGAAAAGGTGAGATTAGAGGGGAGGGTAATAGTAGTAAGGGGAGAGGGTAGGTTAAGAAGGGGGTCAAAGTGTGAGAACACTGAGTAAGGGGCTGGTCAAAAGGGAAAACTTCAGGGAGGGGAAGAGAGAAGGAAGAAACAAAAACATAAGCAGGGGAGGGAATAAGATGGAGGGGGAGAGACAGATAGACATCATTACTATGAATATGAATGGGATGAACTCTCCCATAAAACAAAGGCAGATGGCAGAATGGATTAAAAACCATAATTCTACAATATGCTCTCTACAAGAAACACATTTGAAACAAAGGGATACCCACAGGGTAAAGGTAAAAGGCTGGAGTAGAATTTATTATGCCTCAGCTTAAGTAAAAAAAGCAGGGGTAGCAATCCTTACCTCAGATAAAGCAAAAGCAAAAATAGATCTAATTAAAAGAAATAAGGAAAGAAACTATATACTGCTAAGAGGCAACATCGAGAATGAAGCTATTTCATTACTTAACATATATGCACCAAGTGGTATAGCATCCAAATTCCTAGAGGAGAAGTTAAAAGAATTAGAGGAAGAAATAGATATAAAAACTATACAAGTGGGGAAACTTAATCTCCCCATTTCTGAACATGATAAATCTGAACTCAAAATAAAAAAGAAAGAAGTTAAGGAGGTAAATAGAATTTTAGAGTGACTAGATATGACAGATCTCTGGAGAAAACTGAATGGGGATAAAAAGGAATTTACTTTCATCTCAGCAGTGCATGGTACATACTCAAAAATACACCATGTACTAGGGTATAAAAGCCTCACAATTCAGTGCCATAAGGCAAGTATATTAAATGCCTCATTCTCCGATTATGATGCAATAAAAATATATGCAGTTAAGGGCCTTGGAAAGATATACTAAAAACTAATTATTAAAATTTTAAATAAAATATTAACTAAAAGACTACAACAACTTATCACCAAGAATAAAACACTTTGATCAGGTAGGATTTATTGCAGGAATACAAGAATGGTCTAATATTAGGAAAACTCTCAGTATAATTGATTATATCAACAATAAAACTAGCAGAAACCACATAATTTTCTCAATAGATGCAGAAAAGGCTTTTGACAAAGTAAAATATCCATTCCTATTAACAATACTAGGAATTATAGGACTAAATGGAGCCTTCCTTAAAATAGTAGATAGCATATATTTAAAACTATCAGAAAGTATTATATGCAATGGGGATGATCTAGAAGCATTTCCAATAAGATAAGCAGTGAAACAAGGGTGTCCACTATCACCCCTCTCATTCAATCTGGTACTAGAAATGTTAGCAGTAGCAATTAGAGAAGAAAAAGAAATCAATGCAATCAAATTAGGCAGAGAAGAGACCAAGCTATCACTCTTTGCAGATGATATGATGATATACTTAGAGAATCCTAGAGAATCAAGTAAAAAACTACTTGAGACAATAAATAAATTTGGCAAAGTAGCAGGATATAAAATAAACCACATAAATCCTTGGTATTTCTGTATATCTTTAATGAAATTAAACAGCAAGAGATAGAAAGAGAAATCCCATTTAACATCACTGTAGACATTGCAAAATATTTGGGAATCTACCTGCCAAAACAAACCCAGGACCTATATGATCACAACTACAAAGCACTTCACACGCAAATAAAATCAGATCTAACTAGTTGGAAAAATATCAATTTCTCGTGGCTGGGTCAAGCTAATATAATAAAAATGACAATTTTACCTATATTAAATTATATATTTAGTGCCATTCCAATCAATTTACCAAATAAATATTTTGTAGAGTTAGACAAAATAGTAACAAAATTTATTTGGAAAAACATACCGTCTATAACAGCAAGGGAATTAATGAAAAGGAATTCTAGGGAAGGTGGACTAGCTATACCAGATTTAAATCTGTATTATACAGCAGCAGTCATCAAAACTGCTTGGTACTGGCAGAGGACCAGAGTAGTGGATCAATGGAATAGATTGGGTGCAAGCTACCCAGCAATTAATGAATATAGTAATCTACTGTTTGATAAACCAAAATACCCCAGTTTTTGAGATAAGAATGCACTATTTGACAAAAACAGCTGGGAAATCTGGAATATGGTATGGCAGAAACTGGGCATAGACCATTATCTAAAACCATATACTAAAATCAAGTCTAAATGGGTGCATGATCTATGTATAAAGGACGATACTGTAAGCAATCTTGGAAAGCAAGGAATAGTTTACCTGGCAGATTTGTGGAGAGGGAAATACTTTATGACCAAACAAGGACTGGTGAGCATTATAAAATGAAAAATGGTTAATTTTGATTACATTAAATTGAAAAGCTTCTGTACAAACAAAGCCAATGTAACCAAGATCAAGAAGGAGGTGGGAAATTGGGAAAGAAATTTTACAACTTATGTCTCTGATACAGGAATCATTTCTAAAATATACAGAGAATGAGTCAAATCTATAAGAATACAAGTCATTCCCCAATTGATAAATTGTCAAAGGATATGAACAGGCAGTTTTTAGAGAAAGAAATTCAAGATATATACAAGCATATGAAGAAATGCTCTAAATCACTTTTGATTAGAGAAATGCAAATCAAAACATCTCTGAGGTATCGCATCTCTCCAGTCAGATTGGCTAAGATGACAAAACAGGAAAATGACAAATGCTGGAGAGTATGTGGGAAAATTGGAACACTAATGCATTGTTGGTGGATTTGTGAACTTCTCTGACCATTCTGGAGAGCAATCTGGATTTAAGCCCAAAGGCCTATAAATACTTTCATACCCTTTGACCCAGCAACACCGCTTCTAGGGTTATATCCCAAAGAGATCATAAAAGTGGGAGCAAGACCCATATGTAAAAAAAAATATTTATAGCAACTGTTTTCATGGTTGCAAAGAATTGGAAATTAAAAGGGTCCCCATCAATTGGGGAATGGCTAAACAAGTTGTGGTATATGCATGTAATGGAATACTATTGTGCTATAAGAAATGAGCAGGAGGTGGTTTTCATATTTACCTGGAGAGCCTTATACAAACTGATGCTGAGTGAGAAGAGAAGAACCAGGAGAAATTTGTATACAATCACAGACACAACATATGTGTGATTACCAACTATGACAGACTGGACTCTTTTCAGCAATACAGTGATATAAGTCAATCTGGAAAGACTCATTAAGGAGAGAAATGTGACATCCAGAGATAACTAGAAATAACTGAGCTTGAATCCTGATGGAAGGAAATTAATTGAACTTTTTTTTTCCTTTTTATTGTTTGGTTTTATTTTTCTTTAACATGTTTCATCTCATCTATTACGATTCACCTTTGTAACTCGACTAATGTCTAATGTGAAAGTATTTGCAGATCCTTTCCTGGACTATATGCCATGGTGGGGGGAGGGGAGAGGGCGGGAAGGTTAATTTGAACTCAAGGAAGTACGAAATTGAATCTTGTAAACTAAAAATAAACAAATAAAAAAAGTAAAAAAAAAATCCTTGAAAGTTCCCTATTCATTGAATGCCCATATTTCCTGCTGAAACACAGTATTTTCTTTTGCTGGGCAAGTGATTCTTAGTTTTAATCCAAGCTCATTTGACCTCTGGAATATCATATTCCAAGCCCTTCCATCCATCAAGGTAGAAGCTGTGAGATCCTGTGTTATTATAATTGTGTTTCCTCAGTATTCAAGTTTTTTATTCTTGGCTGCTTTCAACATTTCTTCTTGATCTCAGACCTCAAGAACCTGGCAATAGCATTCCTAGGAGTTTCCTTTTGGGGATCTTTTTCAGGATGTGATTAGTGGATTCTTTCAAGCTCTATTTTGCCTTCAGGTTCTAAAATATCAACTCACATTTTCCTTGAGAATTTCTTGAAGAATGCTTCTTAGCTTTTTTTTTTTTATCATGGCTTTCAGGTAGTCCAAATAATTTTTAAATTATCTCTCATGGATCTCTTTTCCAGGTTAGTGGTTTTTCCAATGAGATATTTCACACTGCCTTCTATTTTTCCATTTGTTTGTATCTGTTTAATAGTATATTAATTTTTCATACTGTCAATAGCTTCCATTTGCTCCAATCTAATTCTGAAGGAATGATTCTCTTCAGTGGGCTTTTGAGATGCTTTTTCCATCTGGCAAATTTGGCTTTTTAAAGCATTCTTTAACTCATTGGCTTTTTGAGCCTCTTTTGACATTTTAATTAATCCATTTTTAAGGTGTTATTTTTTCAATCATGTTGTTGACCCCATTTTCATGATTTTATTGCATCATTCTCATTTCTCTTCCTAATTTTTTCTCCAATTGTCTTATTTGATTTTCAAAATTCTTCATAAGCTCATCTATGGCCTGTAAGCAGCTTATTCTTTTCTTGGAAACTTCTGGTTCAGGGTTTCTGAATTTGTTGTCTTCTTCCTGTTCCATGATTTGATGTTTTTGTCCCCAAAAAAGGAAATCTGGATATCAGATTTCTTTGCTTGCTTTGCTTCCTTTGCTAGCTCATGATGCCACTCAATTTTTTGACTTATGAGCTTTTTGCCACAAAAGAACTGTGCTTCCAGAGTGGAGATCTTTGTCCTAAATTGCTTGGGTTTTCTCAGCTCCTGGAGTTATTATTTGGGTGCCTCTCAGAAGCCTCCACTGGCTTTAGCACACTGGTTATACACCACAGGACCTCCACCCAAGACAGTGATCCAAATCCAAGCAAGTTAAACCAGAGGAATAATCCCTCAGATTGGTTGCTTGGCCACCCTACAAATTGCAGGCCAGGAGCTCTGAAGCAGCCACACAGTGGCAGCCGTCCTGCTTCAGCCACTTTTCCTTCCATGGTGCAGAGGCAGGACCACACGCCCAGACTCCCTGTTCCCAAAGTTCACTGATCTCTCACATTGTCTTTGGAAGTTATGGCTTGATAATTCTGGAAAACACTACATTTGCTCGTTATCCACTCTTCTGATGTCCCTCTAGCAGCCACTGATTGGATTGCCCTGGGGCTAAAACCTCAGACTCACACTTGGGGCTTGGCTCAGATCCCAATGTTGCTGCCATAGACCCTTCCTGCTGGCCTGCCAGGCTGTCTTCAGGGGGAGGTTTGCTTCTCTCTGTCACTTTGTAGCTCTGCAGTGGAAAGTAGATTCTATAGATTGAATAACTATTATTTCATCTCACCAATTGAATTCTTACTTCAGCTCCACAAAGTGGATCCATATAATGTTCAACAAACATTTATTAAGCATCTACTATGTTCCTTGATAGATAAGCAGCATAGTACAGTGTACAGAGAGCTCACCTAATAAGATGAAGATTTAGGTTCAAGTCTTGCTCCTGACACATAGGTACTGAAGAATCCCTGGACAACTCATTGTCTTCTGAATGCTTTAAATACATCTCCAATACTGAATTTTGTTGAGATTTTACATACCTTCATCAGCAAAAGGAGCTTCCTAAAATGATATAATCAAGATTCCACCTTCTCATTCTATGTACTAGGAAAAGAAAAAAGAAACATGCCTCAAGTAAACACTAAATAATAATAAAATATTAAATAAATAATTTTGAGAGGGAAGAAACCTTAACAAATGTGGTAATGCTCAAATTAAATTAAAAAGTTTCTTTAGAAATAACAAACTGTAGCTGAGATCACAAGAAAAGCAGAAAAGTGGGTGAAAATATTTATAGATATTTTCTCATCTAAAGGTCTCATATTTCAAGTATGTAGAAAACTTTGCCAAATTCATAAGAATGAGTCATTCCCCATTTGATAAATGGTCAAATGATATGAAGAGTTTTCCAATGAAAAAATCAAAATAGCTTATAGTTATATAAAGATATGCTAAATCATTATTTATTAGGGAAATTCAAATTAAAACAACCTTGAGATATCATTTTACACCTATCAGATTGGTTATATTGATTGAAAGGGGAAAGAGACAAGTGTTGGCAGGGATATGGAAAAATTAGGACACTATTTTCTCCTTGATCTGGGAGGTCTGGGATTTGGCTATAATACTGAGAGTGTTTATTTTGGGATCCCTTTTAGGAGATAATCAATGACTTCTTTCAATTTCTGTTTTATCATCTGCCTTTACCATATCTGGGCAATTCATCTCAATGATTTCTGGAAATATGATATCTAGATTCCATTAAAATAATGCCTTTAAGGTCGACCAATAATTCTCAAATTATCTATCCTTGATCTATATTGCTGGTAATTTTTTTTTTCAATGAGATATTTCTCATTTATTTCATTTTTTCACTATTTTTATTTTTTATTGTTTTTTTAATGTCTCATGAAGTCATAATCATCCACTTCTCCAGATCTAATTTTTAAGGAATTATTTTCTTCATGAACTTGTGTACTTCCTTTTCCATTTGGCCATTTCACAGGAGCTTTATTTTTTCAACGAAACTTTGTACATCTTTTTCAATTTGGTTGTCTGATTTTTTAAGTACTTTGCAGTGGATTTCTGTTACTCTTTTACTATTTTTCCTAGTCTGTTTTTTTTTTTTTTTTAAGAAATTGGGGTTAAGTAACTTGCTCAAGGTTACACAGCTAATCATTATTTATGTGTGGGTGCTCATTTTCTGAGGCCGGATTTGATCTCGGATCATCCCAACTCTGAGGCCAGCACTCTACTCACTGTGCCACCTAGCTGCCCCTATTCTGTTTTTTTAAGGTGTTGTTTTCTTGTGCATTTTTTTTGTGCTTCCTTTACAAATATTTCTGTTTTTCCACTTTCTAATTATTTTTCCCTCAACACTTATTTATTTTCCCATTTTTATCCTACCTCACTTATTTATTTATTTGTGTGTGTGTGTGTGTGTGTGTGTGCTTTTTGGAGGGCAATTGGGGTTAAGTAACTTGCCCAAGGTCACACAGCTAGGTTTTTGTTTGTGTGTGCATTAAGTGTGTTAAGTGTCTGAGGCCGGATCCGAACTCAGGTCCTTCTGATTCCAGGGCCTACACTCTACTCACTGCACCACCTAATGGCCCGTCTTATTTGACTTTTAAAAGCCATTTTGAATTTTTCCAAAGACTGAGAGCAACTCACATTTTTCTTTGAAATTTTCATGTAGATGCTTTGATTTTGTTATTTTATGGCACTGTTTTCAGAGATAGTTCTGGGGGTCTAGAATGCAGACACTAGATGAAGTTGTGCCATAAAACAGAAGAATTAAAAAACAAATTTAACTTGAGAGTGTTGAGGAAAAAAAAATCCATTTCGTTTACTCCATTCACAACTCCCCAGTCAGTATGTCACATCTCTCACAGTAGATCATCATTATAGCATTCTTGCTACTGGGCACAATGATATTACTTTTCTTCTCATTTCACTTTACATAAATTCTTATAAGTCTTGGCATTTTTTTTCTTTTTCCTGAAATGATCTCTCTTGTCATTTCTTATAGTGCAATAGTAGTAAATCAAAATTATATTCCACAACTTATTCAGCCATTCCCCCATTGATGGGCTTCAACTCAATTCACAATTCTTTGTCACCAAAAATTGGGTTGCTACAAATATTTTTGTCCACAAAAATCCTTTTCCTTTTTCAATGATCTCTTTGGAGCACAGACCTAGTAGTGAGTGGTATTGTTGGATCAAAGGGTATGCACAGTTTTATAGCTACTTGAATATAGTTCCAAATCATTTTCTAGTAAAATTGGACTAGTTCATAATATCAGGAACAGTTTGTTAGTTTACTTATTTTCCCTCATCCCTTCCAATATCTGTCATTTTTGACAAGTATGAGGGAGTAACTCAGAGTTTTTTTTTTTTAATTTGCATTTCTTTCATAAATAATGGTTAGAGCATTTTGATATGGCTACAGATAGTTTTGATTTCTGTTCCTGAAAACTGACTCTCCATATCCTTTGATCATATATCAATTTATAATTGGCTATTATTATAAATGTGACACTATCCCTTTTATATTTCCAGAAATAAGGACTTTATAAGTAACATTTGCTATAATTATATATTACTTCATTTTCTATATTAACTTTTAGCAAAATGTTTTTTTTTCTGATTACCTCTTTTAATTTGGTTTATTTTGGCTTTTCCTTTGTCTAAAACTGTGATTGCTTCTGCCTGAATCTATCCAACTTTTACCTGTATCTTAAGGTAGGCAGCTCTCAGCTCATCATCCAGCTCTTCATACAGCTACTCATCTAGTTCCTTGTCCAGGTCCCATTCCCTTTTGAAGCTAACAGTGCCCAGTACAACTCAAGCCCTTCACAGTTTTTGTTTCTGGGAAGACAAAGCTTAACAAAGCCAACAAAACATATTGCTCTCACCATCACCAATTCACTTTCTGCCTATGAAAACAACATAGACCCACAAACAAAGTCTGAAAACTCAACAGAATTGTCAGTATAATCCCACAACCTCTGAAACCCTCCCTCTGGATTTCTACAAATAGGAAACAGGAAAATCCTTTTTCAAGGCTTCCAGTAAGAACCCAGTGCTTCTATGCAAAGTATTACAAATGCAAATAAACACAGACAGAACAGACAAACAGAGTGCCAGGATACCACATGTTTTCTCCTCAACTCTTCCACCACAAGTGTTGTTTTCTCAGTTCTTTCTGCTAGTTCCCAGCTTGGGCTTCTTCTTGTATATGGTCATTAGCTCCTCCCTGTTCTTCCTTAACCTCTTCCTTCCTTCCTATTCCTGTCTTTGGCAAATCCCCCCACTATGGATTTCAGAAGTTCTGTTTCTCAAAAAAGACTTGATGTAATCATGGGCAAAAATCAAAAGAAATTTGAACTGAAACAAGATGCTAAATCATTAAATAGCCGAAACAAGGTGCTAAGTACTTCTTTGCTTGCCATTACAAAAACCAAGAAGTAAACATCAGTCCTTTGATTACAAATTCAACATTCATTCTTCTGTATCATAGGGTCAATTGTTTCCACCTTATTGAATGTTATTTCTAGCTTCTTAGATTTAAAGCATCAATCTTATAAAAGGAAAAGGCAGCACATATTTTCTGTTAGAATCATTATTTTAGATAACTTTGGTTTTCTTGTAAAGCACATGGCACATTGTAGGTATATTAGAAGTATTTGTTAATTAAAACTATTCTCCTTCTTTAATTATTTCCTCCTTTCTTTTCATGCATCATTTCTTTCTAAATCAGCAGGCATTCTTTGAAGTTGTGAAGGATTATTTGGGGGGTAGACTATAGGTTAATGTCATTCAATTTACAAGAAAAAATAATATGACATTACATAAAATTAACTTCAAAAATTTAAGAAACTACTGATTGATTAAAATATCATCCTTTTTTGTTTTTTTTTTACATTTTTGGTCTTTATTAATTTGTTTGTTTACTTTTAGTTTACAAGATTCAGTTCCACAATTCCTTGAGTTTCAAATTTTCTTCCCCTTCCTAGCATCACCATGCCCCCCATGACGGCATACAACCAATTATAGTATCTACAAATACCTTCACATTAGACATTAGTCAGGTTATAAAGAAGGATTTTATCAGATGGAATGAACAATGGGAAAGAAGAAACAAAATCAAACAAGAAAAAAAGTGATCAGGTAGTTTGCTTCAATCTAATATCATCCATTTATTTAGGCTAGTTATTAAGCATCAGATAGACCCAGTCCTCTCTAATAACAGGGAGAAGAGGGGAAAATAGTTTGTAAAAATATATTCCACTGTACAGTATTTCTATAAGTAAAATAAAGAGGAACAGAAATAAGAAACGCTATGCAAATGAATTGGTAAACCACTTTAAAGGGAAATTTTTACCTAAAAGGATTTGGTCATGTCTTCAAAGTTCAGCATTTCATATTCTATTTTGAATGATCCATATATGCCTGTTTTAATGATAGGTTTCCTTTCTAGTTCCATATATTCATGTTATATGTAAATCAAATTCAATTTAGTATGACCCATTCAGTAATCACTAATGATGTAGTTCATTCATCTTGTTAATAATATGAGTATAGATCTGTCTTTGGTGTGACCTTTTGCCATCTTTAATCTTTTCGAAAGGATGGGGGTAAAGTCTGTCACTCTGTCAAATTACTGCAATTACTTAAATTGATCTAATAGGGAATTTTTACAGTAAGATAGAATTCTAAATTGCTCCTTTAATGATGAAGTGGTGTTTCTAAATGTTTCAGATATAAGTTGTTTATTTCTGGTGTCAAAACCCAAAATGCAATTAGGTTATTCTAGAATATGGTAAGTACAATTTTGGTTGATAATAAATGGAAGGAAATATATATACAATTTTTAATCTGTTATAGTTTACTTCCTTTTTCTTCCTCCTTTTCTAAGAAAAATGAAGATTTGAGATATTTCATGTACAATCATTCAAAGTTATTATTTTATAATACTTATGTTAGAAATTCTGACAACATGAAGAGCCTGGATATATCTAAAGAAATTTCTTATTTTTCTAGCTCATAGACCCCACCCAGGAAACCATGGAAATTGTATGCATAACATTGTACTTACTCTCTCTGCTACAGTTCGATAAGATTGAAACCCTCTTGCAAAAATGTGGTTTACAATAATAATGAATAAGAGAAGTATAATTGAAAGACCAGGGAAAACAAAACAGAATAGCTGAGGCAAAACAGAAAACAGAGGCAAACATTCTAAAATTATCTGAAATATTTTTGCAAATTCCTTGCCACTTGCAGTTCTGAATAGGTTATTTTTTTTTCCTTTACCTTTTATCTTTGCTTAATGTTGCCAAAAGCTTTGGAACTGTGTTTTTTTTTTTTAATTTTACATTGAGATACTGCTTGTCCTCTCCTCAAAGCTCTCTGTAG
The DNA here is from genome assembly GCA_011680675.1 of Gymnobelideus leadbeateri. NCBI lineage: Eukaryota > Metazoa > Chordata > Mammalia > Diprotodontia > Petauridae > Gymnobelideus > Gymnobelideus leadbeateri. Next base: position 157,738 of record WOXC01009664.1, read on the forward strand.
ATATCAGCTAGCATTTCATGAATATCTTATAATGTCTTGCTGATTCAAATGGTTGCTATTAGCATTACTATATCTCATGGTGCTGAAGGTGTTTATGGTTTCTCATATGTTATGGCTTAGCTCTAACTTTGCAACCACATTGTATTTATTTTTTATTTTTTGTTCCTTTTTGGAGGAGGGTAGGGCTTAAGGGGGTAGGGGTTAAGTGACTAGGTTAAATATTTATGCTTTTTTTTTTCTTCTGGGGTTAAGTGACTTGCCCAAGGTCACACGGCTAGTTTGGTGTTAAGTGTCTGAGGCCAGCTTTAAACTTAGGTCCTCCTGACTCCAGAGCCAGTGCTCTATTTACTCTGCTACCTAGCTACCCTGCAAGCACATTTTAAACAGGCTATGTCAAAACCCTCTGTGGAAGTAAATCTGTTCAAATGGGTACAATTTTCACCACAGGTGGGGATACCTCCATGATTTTGTAAAATGAAAGTGTTTGGTGGCACTGTGGATTGGATGTTGAGCTTGCAGCCAGAAAGACCTGAATTCTGATCTGGTATAAGATAGTTACTATATATAGACCCTAAGTAAATTACTTATCACATTTGCTTCAGTTTCACTACATGTAAAATGTAAATAACAATAGCACTTACCTCCCACAGTTATTGTGAGGACCAAATCAGATATTTGTCAATCCCTTAAAAAAGGAGCTAGAACATAGTACATATCTAATAATGGCTTGCTCCCTTCCCATTTCTCAATATGAGTTTGACCTCCAGAAATTCATATCACAATCACCAGCCCTTTTTCTTGTCATACTGTGCACTTTTTTTTTTCTATTATCTTTCTGTAAATTCTTCATGGAAGACACTGTCAAGGTCCATAGCTTCTTCTTGTTATTGGACTTTGTCTTTTCAGGTTTTGTCTTCTCATTATTTTGATGATGCCATTTATAAAATTTTAAAGCACACATGATTAATGACAATATATTGCAGCCTACTTGTACTCATGTTTTTTCCCTTGATATTTCTATCATTTTTAAGTCAGTTTTTTGAGGTTGGGATAGTCTATAATTTGCATCCATAAAATGTATTTATTTATTAAGGTTCAGTGAAAAACATTATTTTTTTGTTCTACCAAGTCTATTACTTTTTGATGAATCATCAATAACCAGTTTTGTGTCTTATTAGTTATATCTTCCATTCAGCTTTTTGATTATGAATATGTGTTTGCTGATAACAATCTTTTTGTTATACCTAATGTTACCTTGGTTACATTTTCACCCAATAAGATATTGATATTTTCCCCTATCATTTCCTCCTCCCCCCACCCCTTCTCCTCCTCCTCCTCCTCCTAGCTTTGTGTTAAGTGTCTGAGGTTGGCTTTGAACTCAGGTCCTCCTAACTCCAAATTATTTATTCTTCAACACAAAGCTAGTCGTGTGACCTTGCACAAGTCACTTAACCACAAAAGAAAAAAAAAGAATAAATAATTAACATAGTCATACACATTGAATGTCATTTAAATAATGTAATCATTTTCATTTCTCCTTAAATTGTTTTATGCTTGATTTTTAAAGGATTTCCATATTCCATGATACATTCATGTTCAATTATTTTATGTATTCCATTATTGTTTTAAGAATATTTATCCATTTCTTTAGATTTTATATTTATCCATTTCTTTATATTTTAAGTATTAGAGACAAAATGCTCATTATTTCAGTTGTCATTTTTATATTGTGTCATTTTACAGAAACTATTCAAAATATCAATTGAAGATTAAAAGTAAGACTAAGTATGTGGACAGACACGGCCCAAATAACATTCACCTGGAGTATGAAGGTCAGAAGAAACATTCCAATGTGAAAACCCATCAATGTATCATATAAAATAAAAACAATCCCTTATATGAACATACCTTCAGAGCTAAACTTGTTTTGGGAAAAGTGGCATCTCTTTTTCATGGGCTGAACTTTTCTTTTTCCTTTAAGGATTCAATAAGTCAGTAAGTAGATTTTGTTTGGTTGAATGGACTGTGGCTCAATTCTTTGAAATTGTTTCTTGACCATAAGAGGTATAAATATTGCAGTCTATGGGGAATTGGCACTCTAGGTTTGGCAGAACATTCACTGCTGTGTGAGTCAATAAATCTTTCTAACAGAGAACTGTTGCCATAGTCAATGCAGAAAGATGTTATGTGCATCTGTATGAATCAGTGATTAATCACTTTAAGCTTTTAATATTAAATAAATTGCTTTTTATTTCGTTTTTAATGGCCTCAAGTATTTTATTGCATTTAATTCCTTACCTTAAAAGAGTGGACTGGCTAGAGGAACACATGGTCCAGAAAAATAAGGCAAGGTAACATTAACTTTGTTCATGGGTACTGAAATATTGAGAACACTGCTAGCATTTTTACTCTTTAGCACCTAAAAACCATTAAAGAAACTTCTAGTTAATGTCTTTGTACCTCTTCCCCAAGGCTCTCTTGTTTTCCTTTAGTGCCTGGTTGCTTCCAAGTGCTCTACAGAGTTTTCCTAGTACTAGGCTTTCAGGGGCAGTGCCCCATGTTCAGTATCTTCATTACTCAATCTTGTCCTACATTCTTCCATACATATATCCACTCAAGGAATATATATCTATTAACTCCTTAATGTGGGAACTTCATGTTTGATGATGAAATCTAAAGAGCCGATTCAGTTCAACAAGCATTTATTAAGTAATGCATGAAATGGTGATAGATACTTAGGTATTAAAAAAAGAAATAAAATAGTTCCTTCCTTTAAGGACTTAATGTTCCACAGGAGTGGAAATTGGCAATATAACATTTATAGTGATCTTCAAGTACAAGATAATGTGAGGAGCAAGAGCGAACTAACAGGTAAGGAGGTTACAAGAGATTTCTAGTTTTAGGTATTTCTTTGGTGTTTACTATATTCAAGAAACCTGGTTTAAAAGTACAAAAATGCAAAAATCTCAACTCACAGAGGCCTCAGTGATCAGAGTTGACCTTCTTTCTGAGTAATTGGTGAATTGATTGGTTTGGTGCTTAACATCATTGACATGATATAATAGGTGTTCATGATTTATTGAGAATTATGAAGTATCATATAATAAATGTTAATTTTGTAAGAATTGTGTGTAGCTGTAATGTACAATAGAAATAGAAAAAACATGAAAGAGATATGGGAAGGCAAAGATAGATTAGATTAGATATGATTAGATAGATAGATATGATTTCTGAAAGGAGTCATTCGAGATGGATTCCTAACCGATTCCAAACCCTAGGTTTGGAACTGAAAAGTTGGCCTAGATTTCAATGGGAGGATATGCAATGTCAGGCACAAGAAATGGCAGAAAGAAAGACACAACACTGGTCAAATGTTGGACATATTGTGCATACAAGTTTGCTATAGTATAATAGGCAAGGTGAATCATGATGAGAGATAAGTCTGCAAGGCTTCATAAGATGCTAAAGTACAAAGGAGTTACAAATGCCAGATTAAAAAAATTAGCAAGAGACAAAGTAATCATTAAAGGATTTCAAGCAAAATTCTACATAATAAGAGTTTTGTAAACATGAAAATTATCCAGATGGCTAGTGTATAGGGTGGATTGGAAAGAGAAGTATTGGTTTGGGGAGGAATTATGGCAAGGGAAAACAAGGAAGGTAATCTATGGGTAGAAAAGAAAGATTTCCGCTTGCAGAGGCCATGTAAACTGGGGCTGCAGCCGCGGGAGGGACCCAAGTGGAGGCGTCCCTCCCAACTCGCCCCATGCTGACGGCTTCTCCCTGCTGTTCGTGCCCCTGCCCTGGCTATTGGTGTGATGAGTAACATGACAGCACCCAGTGCCCCTAGGGCTGCCAGTGACTCCATGGTGGACTACGTGCTTGGCCCCTTCTTCCTGATCACCCTAGTGGGGGTGGTTGTGGCTGTGATGATGTACATCCAGAAGAAGAAAAGGGTGGACAGGCTCCGGCACCACCTACTGCCCATGTACAGTTACGACCCAGCAGAAGAATTGCAAGAAGCTGAGGAGGAGTTGCTATGTGAGGTGGTGGATCCCAAGGTGGTCCATGGCTGGCACAGTAGCTACCAGCACAAACGGATGCCCCTTTTGGATGTGAAAACATAAATGCCCAGAATTGCTCATTTCTTCAGAGCAGAGCCATCCCCCATTTGCCCAGCAATGTGTGTTTCCCACAGAACAGTCTTTAGTTGGACCTGCTGGCTCAGACGGCACTCCTTTTCCACCTAGGCAAGGCTTTGCCCCACCCCCAAAGGGGCTAAACTCCCATCTCTGCCTTGCTTTTTTTCCCCCATCCTCTAGGCACTTGCATCTTTTGGCAAATCCTGAAACTGGAGGGGAGGCGGTAGGAATTACCTGAACTTGTATTCCTTCTCTTCCTCCTCCCCAGAGATGTCCCAGCACGCTCAACTTTGCCCTTGCTGCTGTCAGGTGCTGGGTTATGGTTTCCTAAGGAGGGATTTGTACAAGAATCCTGTCTCTAGGGATGGCTTTGTTTATATTATACAGTGTATATATATTTTGTAAATAAAATGTTTTGTGGATGGGAAAAAAAGAAAGATTTCCAAGTGAAATAAAAGCCCAGCAGAGGTCTTCTAACATCAGCATATAATAAAAGAAATCAGGGAACTTTTTAAATCCTCACCAGCAATGATCAGCAGCCTAGGTCAAAAATCAGAGAAGTGGTGTCACTAAAGAATTCCTTGAATTACAGATTAATATGTGCGGAAAAGTGTATCCTGAACATAGGAAATGCATGATATTTGTTGAATTGAAATGAAAATGATCAGCGAATTTTAGGAGTCTGGCTTAGAATCCATTGAAATGGTAGATCATACAGCTTCAGAAGATAAGGGACTCCATGGGGATAATGCAATAAATAACAATGGAAGATATCCTATCCTAATAATCTTTGTTTAATAAACCATGGCAAAACAACCTGATGAATGATGATATGCTTACCTTCAGGAATGTGAAAATTTAATGGAGAAATTCTGCAAAAAAGTAATTCCCCGACCCAAAAGAGTTAATCTTCAATGATGGAATTCCAAGAAGAATCTGGAAGGAAGATTCATACTTGAATAGAAACCTTCCAGACTTACCTCAAATAAGCAAACTTTTATTAAGTTCCTGATATTTGCCAGAAATTATAGTAGATGTGGAAGCTAAAAAGGCTAAAGTGAATTAATTCCTATCCTCATAGAACTTAAAATTTATTAATAAGTATTATTTGCAAAATATAAATGATATAAATACATATGAAGCAAATTTGAATGGAAAGTCTTTAAGAAATTTCATACCATGTAGATAACACGCTATTTAGGAAAGAGAAAGAGAAAGGAGGCAGGAGAGAAAGCATTTATACAGCATCTATTACATGCCAGTCACAATGCTAAATGCTTTTACAAATATATAATTTAATCTCGCAACAACCTTGTAAGGTAGATACTGTTACTGTACCCATTTTATAATTGAGAAAACTAAGGCAAATAGACAGGAAAGTTATTTCCCATGGTTATTTACACACACACAAACGCACATTATATGCATACATACATACCTGCATACATAACATCTTCTATATGCAATATTATATAGCTATATTTACACCTATACCTACATATACATAGGCATACATATACATGCATATATATCCATATATATATATATATACATATGTAGAACTATATGCATTTATATATATACAGGTATCTATATCTATATCTATCTATGACAGAGTTTATTAAATGCCAATGTTTGCTTCAGAGGTGTATCTACAAAGTTTTATTGCATTTAGGCAAAAGGAAGACTGTGCTTCATGATGAGGTCATGACATTTATTAGTCTTCAGTAGTAAGTGACCATTGCTGTTACTCTTTGTGATTCCTTTCCTCCCAAAGCCTCCCTGCCATATCTGATAGTCTATGCCTACTCTTGTAAAGTCACCCAAAATTAATAATTTCATGCTCTTTTGGCACATTGATGAGGAGGGTCTCCAGGTCTTCATTAAAATTTTCATCAGGGTAGTCATGTGGGAGTATACCCTCTGATGATATTTTTGATGTTTTGCTAAAAGTGGTAATTGCATTGAAATGAGTCTGTAATTCACTCTTTTTAGTCAACATATAATAACGTCGGCTAGATTAATTTTTATTACAAAAACTATGCCAACTTCACACTTGATTCTCTTCACTGTGACCACTTGTAATGACAAGGAAAATGGTATTTAGTTCCTTGTTTTAGCTCTTCAAGTGCCTTTGAATCTCAATTGTGATTATATCAAGTATTTGTTAGAAACAGAGCCTTATGAAGCCCACAGTGGGAGGAGCTTGCTCAAGACCATAATAGGAGGACATAAGAGGAAGGGTGGAAAAGGAAGGATCTGAGCATATAAATGTTCAAGCATGAGCTGGGACTGAGCAAAAGTGGGGAGAAGGATGTCTGTGGTATTGGCACTCTGTTTTTCTGTGTTGATGTTACTTTGTCAGACCTGTCTGCTGACAGAGGACAATTCTGTTGTCACAGAAACCATGGGGTCATACTACTGTTTTAGAAACCCTGAAAGTGTACTTCCCTGCTGTCTGCATACAGAAATCCCGAAGGAGGGGTTGACTGATGTTTTCAGAGGTCACCTTACTTTACTGATGATTTGTGTTAATTTCTCAGACAGAGACCCTATCTCTTGGTCTGTATTGATTTCACAGGAAGAAATTATTGGTAGTTCAGGCAATGTAGGTTAACATTTTTGTAACTCTAGTAAGCTTGATCTGTGAAATGAGACCAGGAGCTTAACCGGGAGCGGGCAGCTGCCTACCTCTGAATCCAGGTGAATTCAGGTAAGAGCTGGGAGCATGGAATAGGATCCATGGAGTTTGGGGATCAGTCTTGAGTCAAGATAAAAGGACCTTTACTTGGCTGAGGACATTAAGATGATGAGACCTAGGGGTGGGAAAACTTTGTACTTTGTACTTTGTACCCCTTAAGCATGATTGCTCCTGAAGGATGATTGAGTTAAGGATGGTTGGAAGCCAATCTCCAATCAAGATGAAAGAAGACTTTAGATGGATACTTTATATTGATTGATTCAGATTGTGACTTACTGAAAGAAATCTTTTGTTTTAGAATATGTGGTTACTTTAGTAATAAGTTATGATATATTGCTGTGAATGTTGTACTTTAATTTCTATGAATGTTTTGCTTTAGTTCACTGTTGAATAAACAGAGAGTTCACTATATGTGGTCAGAACCTTAACTTTGTTCATAGAATTGTCTTCAAGAGAGCTGCCTGTGTTTGGCTTTACACCACACAAGAAAAACATGCATCCATCTCCAACTTTGGCAAGCTGGTCTTCATTTGCCAGCCTTGTTTCACTCAGGGTTATTATGTTGGATTCCTAAGTTCTCTCACAAGAACTATTCATCTTTCAAGTCTATTGGATTTCATGAAATCTATAAGCATGTGCACACATTTCACGTACTGATGGTGAGTAGAGTCATCTTTGCAGAAGTTTTTGTCTCTTAAACAACAAGCTACAAGCCCTGGCGTTACTTGGTTTGAGAGGCTGCCTTAGGTCCATCCACTGGAAATTTTACCCTTGGGATAGTGAGAGGAGTTGGGCATTTGAGTACAGAAATACTGAGGGAATCTCTGCTGACAAGCAACACCAGACCCGGTTGTGCTGTGAAGAGCAGTGGGGGTAAGAATGCTCCTGGTGAGTGCAGAAGCTGTGGGGTAGAAAGTCCCTGGCTGTGGGCTTTATTGGAGTTTTGGTTTTGATTCCAGGATAGAAGGGAGAACTGAAGATCTGGGGCAAGAGGCACCATTTCCCATATCCCTGGGTGATTACAAATAATTAAGCAATTATCACAAATAATGCAGAGGAAGAAGAGAAAGTATCTAACCACAGAAAACTATTATGGGAATAGAGATGACAGAGGTTCACCTTCACAGGATATATTGAAATAAAGAAACCCCCAAAGAGTACAACCATATGATCACATGCCCAAAAAGAATTCATAGAAAATCTTAGATAAGACTTTAAAAATCAAATGACAGAGACAGAGGAAAAGCTGGAAAGGAAAATAAGAATAATCCAAGAAAAACAAAAAGGGTATTAAAGGAAAGTCAACAAATTAGAAAAGGAGATCCAGAATCTTAAGAATGAATACGACATCCTGAAAATGAGAATTGGACAAAGTGAATCCAGTAAAATTATAAGAGATTAAGAAACGATTAAGCAAAATATGAATAATAAAAAATAAGAGAAAATGAAGCATCTTATAAGAAAAACAATATATTTAGAGCATAGATCAAGAAGAGAAAATATAAAAATAATTGGCATAACTGAAAGTTATGATCAAAAAAAATCTTGAAGATGCCAGAGTAGAAACAGCTCATCCAAGCCACTCTGCCACCAGATTCCCCCCAAACTATGTAAAAGGGGAATCTGAACAACTTCTCGAGCCCCAGCACCCACAGAATGACACAGAGAAGCTAAACTCCCACTGAGGACAGTCTAGCAGCCCTGCAGGAAGGACCAGTGCAGCAGTCTGGGAGCCGGCAGTGCGGGGAGCCAAGCTGGGAGCTGAGCTGGGAGCCGAGCACAGCGGAGCACCTGAGTTGCGGTTTTAGCCCCAGGGTGGCAGGGCCAGCAGCTGGCTGGAGGAACCCCAGAATACCAGCAGCTGTAGCGATTCCAGAATTATCAACATAGACATGCCTAGGACAAAGTGAGAGGTTAGTGCCCTATGGACTTTGGGACCAGTATTGGGGAATGTGTTGGCTTCCTCCCCGGGGGTTAGAAGCCTCTGAGAAGACAAGCCATTTGGTAGTTTTCAGAGGCAGCTCCAGCTCCTGGCCTGCGAACTGTAGGGAGATCCAGCTATCAGGCTTGGGGGTAATCGCTCTTGCTTTAACCTCCCTGGATCTGGATTGTGATATGGGGGGGGGGGGTCGTGAGTGGGTTTCAAGCTTGCCAGAAACGGAAGTTGCCCCCGTCACTTTTGGGATGAAAATTCCTCTATCTGGCCTTAAAGCCATAGTGTGGCAACAAGCCCCAAAGTCAAGTAATTAAGTGGCAACATGCCAAGACAAAGGAAACAAATTGAAGAGAAAAAGGCAACCCTAGAAGAGGGTCAAAGCATAGGGGAAGAGGACTGTGAGGTCAGAAGTCCTGCTCCAAAAGCCCCAGGGGAAAACATGAGTGGGATGCAGGACATAGAGGACCTTAAGAAGGACTTTAAAAATCAAATAAGAGAAGTGGGGGAAAAATTGGAAAGACAAATGAGAAGGATGCAGGAAAAATATGAAATGAGGGTCAACAGCCTGACTGAGGAAAACAACACCTTAAAAAACAGACTAACTCAAATGGCAAAGGAAGCCCAAAAGAAGGGGGTGTGGTCATATGAATACATATGTGAGTGTGTGTGTATATGGTTACAGTTATATATGGATAGAGGGCATAGGTTGAATTTGTTGGGAAGGGAGAATACTCAAGGGATGAAATTATGAGGTGAGAGAGGAAAGTGGCAAGAGGAGATGGGGACAGGGTAGTGTAAACTATCCCATGCAAGGGGAAGTGGTTGCAAAAGAGGGGGAGAATAAGGAAGGCTAAAAAGGCAAAACCACATTCAATCTGAATTTGGTTCAGGGAGAAAATGACATACATAGTAAATGGGATATCTCAACCTGCAGCAGAATAGGGGGGAGGGGGATGAGAGGAGGGATGATTGATGGGAGGGCATCCTTGGGGGAAGGGGAGGTTTTTAATACCCACTAAGATTGACAGGGCAAATTGTCATCTAAACTGTCAAGTAATTAAGCACAACATAAGGCATTGTTTGAGTTTGCATGTATCTATGGGCATGATTTCCCACTGCCACCATCAGTCAACATGGGATCATGACTGCTGAATTGTATCTTCACGTTGTTACATGCTACATTTTATGTGAAATGTGTAAACCCCAAGTTACAAAAGCTGTGTGTGGGAGTTAAATGCACCTTGATAACTCTTATGTTTTTCAATATCATTCAATTTGGCAACATAAAATGTTGGCTTCTAACTCTACTACAACTTTTTAAGCTAAAGTAACTGTAGAAGAGCTATAATTATTTAAATTTAAAATTAACTCTTTCAAAATGGTGAATTGTCTCTTTTTAAGGTAGGTAACGTTACATTGTGACTCTTTTATGGTTGTAGTTGGTTATTTTGTTGATCAGAATTGCTAGATCTTTCACAGGTGTTTGTCTTCACAATATTGCTATTATTATATACATTGTTCTCCTGGTTTTGATCACTTTGCTTTGTATCAATTTGTATAAGTAAATGGAATTGTCTGGAGAAAAAAGAAGCTTGATACAATAAAACAAGAAATGGTCAAAGAAAATTGTCCTGAAGCATTAGAATAAGGGGGTAAAGGAGAAATAGAAAAAATCCTTCAATCACCACTTAAAAGACAGCCTATGAGCAAAACTCATAAAAATATCAGAGTCAAATTCCAAAACCCTGAGCTTAAGGACAAAAAAATTAAAAGCATCAAGATAAAAACAATTTAAATATGATGGTGTCACCATTAGAATTACATAAGACCTAGCAGCTGAGACATTAAAGAACCACGTCTTGAAAATGACATATCAATGAGCAAAAGATCTGCGTCATTGGGTGAAAATACCATACCCTGTAAAATTATGTATTATCCTGAGTGGAAAAAAAAGATATTTGATAAAGTCTCAGACTTTCAAGATTGTTAAAACACGTCCCAAACTTAATAGAAGAATTGATATACAAGAACCAAGAGAAGTATAAGACACGTAATGAAGCCTGATTATAAGGGATTGATAAGTTCAGATTGTGTAATTTTCATATATATATATATAATGCAATACGTATGTCTAGGATTCTTATCAATAATTGGGTAGTTCATAAGAATGACTGGGGCAAACCTGAGTAAGATATTAACTCAAAAAGTAAAACCATTTAGGAACAGCTTTAAAAAAAAGTAATTATTTCATACCAATGAGGTGCAAGAGGAAGAATCGATACAGAGAAATTAGGTGGGAGAGGAGGGTAATTCTGGTAACCTACTTTAACTGGTAATGGGTTTAAGAGGAAACAATACACATATATTTAGAAGAGTATAAAAGTCTTCTAAATTCAGAAGAAATAAAACAATGGGGGCATAGGGAGTGAGGAGAGGACAAGGGAGGGATCTTTAGGGGGGAGGTTGAAGGGATAGGTAAAATAGGAACATAGAAGGGTGTTTAGATTTATGGGAATGAGAGGATGGGGAGGGATCCTTGGAAGGGGGTAGACAAGTCATAGGAGGGCAAGATAGTAGGTAGAAATAAAGTAAAACAGGCAGGAGGGATAGGAAACAAGAGATATACACAAACATAAAAACAAAGATCAGGAGTAGTATAGGTTTGGGAAAAGTATATATCTATAAACGTATCTATATATGTATATGTGTATGTATATATCTAGAGTTATAGAGAAACATACCTAAACTTTATTGTAGTCTTCTGGGGGGTTGGGAAGGGTATATATAGCTATAGAGAAACATATTTAAACTTTATTGTGGCCTTTGGGGAAGTTTGGGAGGAAGGAAAAAAAGAACAATGTAAAAAAGGGCACAGGAGAGAACAAAAGAAAACTCATAAGGAAGCAAAGAAAAGATGAACAATTCCCAATCAAGTGAATATTATTTAGCCTATAAGCTTTCTTGAAATGAATGTTTATGGTTACATATTTTGAATCCTTTTTTATGTTGAGGTATGCACATGACAGGCTTTTTTTTCTTTCTAACTTTGTTTTTAAGTTCCAGTATATTGAAGTTTATGATATGTTTTTGTTTATTTTCTATATTCCATGTTTGTGCTCTGGCATTTGAGTCTAAAATAAAATTTAAAAAAAGAAAGAAAGAAATTGGGTTCTCCAACAGCTAGCCTCACATCATCCATATGTGGAACCATTAGTTACAGGCAATGGAGAAATTTTGAATACTATGGATAAATTCACAATTTGGCAGCATATTTTCCAGGGATGTAAACATAAATGATGAAGCTGATGCATACATTTCCAAATCTAACTCCATTTTGGGAGGCTCTGAAGAAAAATATGGTCAAAAAAGAAATATTAGATTACCTATTAAACTAGAGAAGTAGTATTGGCCTTATTATTGTATGTCTTTGAAAGCCTGTAAACCAACACCATGACAGGAAATTGAATTACTTGCATTTGACTTCTATTAAGAAGATTCTGAAGCTCAGCTTTTAAGATAATATACCAGACACTGAGATTGTTTTTCCACACTAAACTGTCAAGTATTAAAAGTCTATTACAGAGAGTGCACACCAATGGGCTTGAAGTGGCAGTTAGGTTCCCTGACCACATTGTTCAAATGCTAAATATATGCTGGCTAAAAAATCATTATATGAAAAACTCAAGATAAACATATAAATGATAGTCAGAAGTGATACAAAGAAATTTTCAAGGTCTCTTTGAAGAAATTTGGAATCCATTGTGTAACTAAGGAGATGTTGTCAAAAGATCACTCAGGATGGCATACCTGCAACAAAGAAGTCACTGTGCTCTTTGAGTGAAGCAGTATTTCAGTAGCTCAAAAGAAATGTGAGTTGCACAAATTTAGAGACATCTCCACGCCAAAGATTCATATGGACTGTTTGTGCTTGATATATGGTAGAGTTTTAGAAGCTTGTGTTGATCTGATAAGGCAGTCAGACACATTGCATCTTAATTCTAACACAGTGATATTATATTGTTCTTTGAGATTAAGGACAGCAACATCTATATACATATGTATGTGTATATGTATGCATTGAAGTATGTGTATATGTATTTACAAATGTCTTTCTATATTCCGTGTTTGTGCTCTGGCATTTGAGTCTAAAATAAAATTTAAAAAAAGAAAGAAATTGGGTTCTCCACCAGCTAGCCTCACACCATCCATATGTGGAACCATTAGTTACAGGCAACGGAGAAATTTTGAATACTATGGATAAATTCGCACCTTGGCAGCATATTTTCTAAATCTCCACGTTTCCTAAATGAGCACTGTTTCAATTAAAATCTATCTATCTATCTATCTATCTATCTATCTATCTATCTATCTATCTACCTATCTATTCTTACATAAATGCAAGTATATTAACACATACATACACACAGAGAGAAAGAGAATATGGTTATCAACTTACCATTTTAAATTCTTATAAATCATAGAAAATCAAAATATTTTTTACTGAAATTAAAAACTTGCTGAGGGTGGAAATAAACTCTTGTTATTTGTTCCTCCACTCAACCATCCAACAGTCAATATTTTTTTTCCAAATAATTTATTAACTTCTGGTATACATAATTCATTTCCAAAAGATTTTGGTTCCAATTTTTTCCCCATTTTTGCCCTACCCACCACCCAAGTATAGCAGTCCCACAGGATATCCCCTCATCTGTGCCTGTACATCTTTTCTCACAATTACATGCAAAATAGTATTGATAATAGTATTGATAATAGTATATATATATATATATATATATATATATATATATTGGAAACACAATTTTAAAAGTTAAAATTCCAGATCCATTCCCTTCTTGACTTGTCACCCACTCCCACTGGGAAGATAAGCAATGCAGTATGTGTTGTCCATGTATAGCTATGCAAAACATTACCATAGGAGATATATTGTAAAATACTGGCTATATTTCCCTCCCACCCATCCCACTCCCAACTTGGTCCATTCCCTACTTTGATCATGTCCCTCATCAAAAGTGGATACCTCCAACCTCCCCTCACCCCGGCATGTACTACCCTACATCATTCCCTCTCTCATGCCCCACACCCCTACTCTCCTGCAGAGTGAGATATCCCATTTCATATGTATGTTATTCTCTCCCTGAGTTGAATTCAATGAGGATATGGGTTTGCCTTTTTGCCTTCCTGTTCTAAGCCTCCCCTGCAGCCACTTTCCCATGCCTCTTCTATATGAGATAGTGTACCCAACCCTGTCCCTCCCCATCTCCTCTTGCCACTTTCCTCTCTCACCTCTTAACTTCACCCCTTAAGAATCATCCCTTCCCACCAGATTCAAGCTGTGCCCTCTCTCCATGTATACCTGTAAATATATATACACACATTCATATATGTATTCATATGCTCATATAGCCTTTCTCAATTGTTTTCATAATGAGGAAGGTTTCATCAGTCACAGTTATTGTTTTTCCATGTAGGAATGTAAATAGATCAACTATGAGAAGTTCCTTTTGACTTCTTTTCCCTGATTACCTTCTCAAGCATTTCTTGCTTCTTGTGTCTGAATGTCAAATTTTCTATTCAACTGTGGTTTTTTCCTCAAGAATGCTTGAAAGTCCTCTATTCCACTAAATGACCGTATTTTCCCCTGGGGAAAAAATACTCAGTTTTGCTGGGTAGGTGATTCTTAGTTTTAATCCCAGGTACATTAACTTGTGGAATAACATATTCCATGCCCTCCAATCACTCAATGTAGAAGCTGCCAGGTTCTGTGCTAATCTGATTGTGTTTCAATAATATTGAAAATGTTTCTTCCTGGCTGCTTGTAGTATTTTCTCCTTGATCTGGGAATTCTGGAACCTGGCTATAATATTCCTAGGAGTTTTCTTTTTGGGATCTTTTTCAGGAGGTGATTGGTGGATTCCTTCAACATCTATTCCTCCCTCCATGTCTAAAACATCAGGGCAATTTTCCTTGAGAATTTCTTGAAGGATGATTTCTAGGTTCTTTCTTTGATCATGACTTTCAGGCAGTCCAATAATTTTTAAATTATCTCTCCTGGATCTATTTTCCAGGTGAGTGGATTTTCCCATGAGCTATTTCACATTGCCTTATATTCTTTCAATTGCTTGTGATTGTTTAAGAGCATCTTGATTTCTCATAAAGTCACAAGCTTCCATTTGCTCCAGTCTAACTCTGAAGGAATGAATCTCCTCAGTGAACTTTTGAGATTCTTTTTCCATCTGGCAAACTTGGCTTTTTAAGTCGTTCTTCTCCAGATTGCCCTTTTGAGCCTCCTTTACAATTTGAGTTAGTCTATTTTTTAAGGTGTTATTTTCCTCAATCAGGCTGTTTATTCTCATTTCATAGTTTTCCTTCATCCTTCTCATTTCTCTTCCTGATTTTTTCCTCCACTTCTCTTATTCGGTTTTTAAAATCCTTCTTAAGGTACTCTATGGCCTATAACCTGCTCATATTTTCATTTGCGGCTTTTGGTGGAGTAGTTCTGATGTCACAGTCTTCCTCCTGTTCCATGCTTCAATCCTCTTTGCCCCAAAATAGGAATCTAATGTTGAATTTTTCTTTTTATTTTGTTTCTTTAGCCTAGGCATGTTGCCACTTAATTACTTGACTTTTGTGCTTGTAGCCACAGTAGGACTCTGCCTCCAGACAGGGGAGCTGCTGTCCAAAACGTTGGGGTCTTCTCAACTTCCATAGGTATTAGTTGGGAGCCCTCCCTGAAGCTCCCATACACTCTGGCAAGCTGGACACATACCCAAAGACCTTCACCCTAGACTGCAATACAGACCCAGGGAGGTTAAAGCAAGAGTGATTACCCCCAGACTTATAGCCAGATGCCCCTAAAGTTGACAGGCCAGGAGCAGAAGCTGCAACTGAAGTTGCAAAATGGTAGCAGTGCCAGGGCTCCTCAGCTACTTCTCACCCCCAGAGAACGAAGCTGATGTGTTCCCAAATAGTGGGCGCAAAGTCCATAGGGCACTGACCTCACAATTTGTCCTAGGCATCTACGTGTTGATAATTCTAGAAAGGCCACAGCTGATGGTGTGCTGGGGACCCTCCAGCCACCCTGGGGCTAAAATCTCTGACTCATGTGGTCTTGGGCTGGGCTCCCAGAGCACTGTGCTGGTCACTCCCTGATGAGCTTCTGTGCAGTCCTCAGCAAGATGTTACCTTCTCTGTGTTGTTCTCTCGGTTCTGGAGCTCCAATGGTTGCTCATAGTCTCCCTTTTACATAATTTTGAAGTGGTATGGGATGGAGTGCTGTTGAAGTCCTGTTTCTACTCTGCATTCTTGGCTTTGCCCCCTAATATTATTTTTTTTATATAGTTTTCTTTTTCCTGTACTACAGATATTTGTGAGCATCTATGTAGGAAAGATGAAAGCAAATAAAAATTAGATAAAGGACATCAATGAAATAAATTATACTAATGAGCTAATATTTGTCCTACTTAAAGTAATAATTCCATTAGCTCTAGAAGAAAGTATACAAAATATAATAATGGACAGTGAGGACAATCTAGACAGAGATAAAATTTTTGCAAATTTCTTTCCTAGATATCTATCATGAGATTGTGTATTACATAATAACCTTTTCCTTGATAAATTGTCTATATAATATTTATTTTGTCCTCAGAATAAATAATTCAAAATTTTTTTTGACTATACCATCAGAGAAAACTGTGGTGTTTTCTACTTCTATGAAGCATTCTGGGATGACATCTATTATGTTTCAAAATTACAACTTTATTCATAAATTAACATTGAATTTTTCAGCCTTTCAGTTCCTCACTCATGATCATTAAAAGTTATCAAATTCGGGGCAGAGCCAAGATGGTGGAGTAGAAACAGCTCATCCAAGCCTCTCTGCCCCCAGATTACCCCCAAACTATGTAAAAGGGGACTCTGAAAAACTTCTGGAGCCCCAGCACCCACAGAACAACACAGAGAAGCTAACCTCCCTCTGAGGACAGCCCAGCAGCCCTGCAGGAAGGACCAGCACAGAGGTCTGGGACCTGGCAGAGCGCAGAGCACAGGAGCCAAGCCAGCCCAGGTCCCTGTGAGCCGAGGTTTTAGCCCCAGGGCGGCAGGGCCAGCAGCCGGCTGGAGGAACCCCTGAACACCAAGAGCTTTGGAGACTTCAGAATTATCAACATAGACATGCCTAGGACAAAGTAAGAGGTTAGTGTCCTATGGAATTTGGGACCTGTATTTGGGGAATGCGTCAGCTCCCTCCCCTGGGGGCTAGAAGCCTCTGAGAAGACACGCCATTTTGTAGTTTTCAAAGGCAGCTCCGGCTCCCAGCCTACAAATCATGGGGAGATCCAGCGATCAGTCTTGGGGGGGTAATTGCTCTTGCTTTAACCTCCCTGGATCTGGATTGTGATCTAGGGTGGAAGTCGTGGGTGAGTTTACAGCTTGCCAGAAATAGAAGTTACCCCCCACACATTCGGGACGAAAATTCCTCTATCTGGCCTTAAAGCCATAGTGTGGAAACAAGCCCAAAAGTCAAGCAATTACGTGGCAACATGCCAAGGCAAAGGAAACAGAAAAATGCAACCCTAGACTCTTATTTTGGGGGCATAGAGCGGGAAAAGGACTGTGAAGTCAGAACTCCTGCTCCAAAAGCACCAGGGGAAAACATGAGCAGGTTGCAGGCCATAGAGGACCTTAAGAAGGACTTTAAAAATCAAATAAGAGAAGTGGAGGAAAAATTGGAAAGAGAAATGAGAAGGATGTAGGAAAAGTATGAAATGAGGGTCAACAGCCTGACTGAGGAAAACAACACCTTAAAAAATAGACTAGCTCAAATGGCAAAGGAGGCCCAAAAGGGCAATGAGAGAAGAATGCCTTAAAAAGTCGAATTTGCCAGATGGAAAAAGAATCTCAAAAGTTCACTGAGGAGATTCATTCCTTCAGAGTTAGACTGGAGCAAATGGAAGCTAGTGACTTTATGAGAAATCAAGATGCTGTTAAGCAGATCCAAACAAACGAAAGATTAGAAGGCAATGTGAAATATCTCATGGGAAAAACCACTGACCTGGAGAATAGATCCAGGAGAGACAATTTAAAAATTATTGGACTACCTGAAAGCCATGATCAAGGAAAGAACCTAGAAATCACCCTTCAAGAAATTCTCAAGGAAAACTGCCTTGATGTTTTAGATCCAGAGGGCAAAATAGAGGTTGAAAGAATCCAAAGATCACCTCCTGAAAAAGATCCCAAAAAGAAAACTCCCAGGAATATTATAGCCAGGTTCCAGAATCCCCAGATCAAGGAGAAAATACTACAAGCAGCCAGGAAGAAACAATGTCAATATTGTGGAAACACAATCAGAATAGCCCAGGACCTGGCAGCTTCTACACTGAGGAATCAAAGGGCATGGAATATGATATTCCAGAGGGCAAAAGAACTGGGAATGAACCCAAGGGTCACCTACCCAGCAAAACTGAGTATTTTGTTTCAGGGGAAAATATGGTCATTCAGTGGAATAGAGGACTTTCAAGCATTCTTGAGGAAAAAACCAGAATTGATTAGAAAATTTGACATCCGGACACAGGAAGGAAGAGATGTCTGAGAAGGTATTCAGGGAAAAGAAATCAAAAGGAACTTATCAAAGTTGAACTATTTACATTCCTATATGGAAAGGCAATAACTGTGACTGATGATATCTTTCTCACTATGAAAATAATGGAAGAAGAGGGTATGGTCATATGAATACATATGTGAATGTGTGTGTATATGGTTACAGTTATATATGGATAGAGGGCATAGGTTGAATTTGTTGGGAAGGGAGAATACTCAAGGGATGAAATTATGAGGTGAGAGAGGAAAGTGGCAAGAGGAGATGGGGAGAGACAGGGTAGGGTAAACTATCTCATGTAGGGGAAGTGGTTGCAAAGGAGGGGAGAATAAGGAAGGCTAAAAAGGCAAAACCACATTCACATTGAATTTGGTTCAGGGAGAAAATGACATACATACTAAATGGGATATCCCAACCTGCAGCAGGATAGGGGGAAGGGGGATGAGAGGAGGGATGATGGATGGGAGGGCATCCTTGGGGTGAGGGGATGTTGGAAGTACCCACTATAGAAGAGGGACAGGATCATGTAGGGAATGGACTAGGTGGGGGTGGGATGAGTGGGAGGGAATTATAAGCTGCCTTGCACAATATATCTACTATGATAATGTTTTGCATAGAGGACCTTAAGAAACAGATAAGAGAAGTGGGGGAAAATGGGAAGAGAAATGATACTGATACAAGAAAAGCATGAAATTACATTCAAGAGCCTGGCTGAGGAAAATAACTTAAAAAAAGACTAACACAAATCGCAAAAGAGGCTCAGAAAGGCAATGAGGAGAAGAAAGCCTTAAAAAGCCGAATTTGCCAGATGGAAAAAGAATCTCAAAAGCTCACTGAGGAGAATCATTCCTTCAGAATTAGACTGGAGCAAATGGAAGCTAGTGACTTTATGAGAAATCAAGATGCTGTTAAACAGATCCAAAGAAATGAAAGAATAGAAGGCTATGTGAAAT
Source organism: Gymnobelideus leadbeateri (assembly GCA_011680675.1). Lineage (NCBI taxonomy): Eukaryota > Metazoa > Chordata > Mammalia > Diprotodontia > Petauridae > Gymnobelideus > Gymnobelideus leadbeateri. The sequence goes on from WOXC01009664.1 coordinate 177,083, forward strand.
ATCTCATGGGAAAAACGACAGACCTGGAAAATATATCCAGGAGAGACAATTTAAAAATTATTGGAATACCTGAAAGTCATGATCAAAGAAAAAACCTAGAAACCATTCTTCAAAAATTCTGAAGGAAAATTGCCCTGATGTTTTAGACCCAGAGGGGGAAATAGAGGTTGAACGAATCCACCAATAGCCTCCTGAAAAGGATCCCAAAAAGAAAACTCCTATGAATATTATAGCCAAGTTCCAGAACTCCCAGATCAAGGAGAAAATACCACAAGCTGCCAGGAAGACACAATTCCAATATTGGGGAAACACAATCAGAATAGCCCAGCACCTAGCAGCTTCTACATTGAGGGATCGAAGTGCATGGAATATGATATTCCTGAGAGCAAAAGAGCAGGGACTGAAACCAAGTATCACCTACCCAGCTAAACTGAGTATCTTGTTTCTGGGAAAAATATGGTCTTTCAGTGGAATAGAGCACTTGCAACCATTCTTCTTTTTTTTTAACTTTTTTTATTATTAAACAAATGCTTTATTAACTTCTGGTTTATATCATTCATTTCCAACAGATTTTGAGTTACAATTTTGCCCCCATTGGTCCCTAACCACCAACCCAGAATAGCAGTCCCACTAGATATCCCCTCATCCAATCTGCTCTCTCCCATATCAACTCGCATACCACCTTCAACTTTGCCATTAGAGCAAGGTGAATCGCTGAGACCCAATGCCTGGACATCTTATGAAACATTTAATTTTAAAACTTCAATATTCAGATACATTTCCTTCCTCCCTTGTCACCCACTCCCTCTGAGAAGATAAGCAATTCAGTATGTGTTGTCCATGTATAGCTATGCAAAATATTATCATAATAGATATATTGTAAAAGACTGCTTATATTTCCCTCGCACCCATCTTACCTCCCACCTGGTCCATTCTCTACTTTGATACTGTCCCTCTTTGATAGTGGGAATGTCCAACCTCCCCGCCCCCAGAATTCCCTCCCATCCATCATCCCCTGTCTCATCCCCCTTCCCCCAACTCTCCTGCAGGGTGAGATATTCCTTTTAGTATGTATGTGATTCTCTCCTTGAGCCAACTTCAATGAGAATATGGTCTTACCTTTTTGCCTTCCTATTCCTCCCCTCCCCTGCAACTACTTCCCCTTGCCTCTTCTACATGAGATAATTTACCCCACCTTGTGTCTCCCCATCTCCTCTTGCCTCTTTCCTCTCTCACCTCTTAACTTCATCCCTTAAGACTCATCCCTTCCCATCACATTCAACCTATACCCTCTATCCATGTTTACCTGTAAACATATGCCCCATATAACCTTCTTCAATTATTTTCACAATGAGAAAGTTTTCATCAGACACAGTTATTGTTTTTCTATTTAGGAATGTAAATTGTTCAACTTTGATAAGTTCCTTTTGATTTCTTTTCCTTGATTTTCTTCTCATGCATCTCTTGCTTCTTGTGTCTGAATGTCAAATTTTCTATTCAACTCAGGTTTTTTCCTCAAGAAGGTCCTGTATTCCACTGAATGACCATATTTTCCCCTGAAACAAGATACTCAATTTTGCTGGGTAGCTGACCCTTGGCTTCAATGCCAGCTCTTTTGCACTCTGAAATATCATATACCATCTCCTTCGATCCCTCAGTGTAGAAGCTGCCAGATCCTATGCTATTCTGATTGTATTTCCATAATATTGAAATTGTTTCTTCCTGGCTGCTTGTAGTATTTTCTCCTTCATCTGGGAGATCTGAAGCCTAGCTATAATATCCCTAGAAGTTTTCTTTTTTGAGATCTTTTTCAGGAGGCAATCTGTGGATTCTTTCAACCTCTATTTCCCCATCTGGGTCTAAAACATCAGGGCAATTTTCCATGAGGATTTCTTGAAGGATGATTTCTAGGTTTTTTCTTTGATCATGACTTTCATGCAGTCCAATAATTTTTAAATTGTCTCTCCTGGATCTATTTTCCAGGTCAGTGTTTTTTTCCCATGAGATATTTCACATTGCCTTCTATTCTTTCATTTGTTTGGATCTGTTTAACAGCATCTTGATTTCTCATAAAGTCACTAGCTTCCATTTGCTCCAGTCTAATTCTGAAGGAATGAATCTCCTCAGTGAGCTTTTGAGATTCTTTTTCCATCTGGCAAATTTGTCTTAAAGCATTCTTCTTCTCATTGTCTTTCTGAATCTCTTTTGCAATTTAAGTTAGTCTATTGTTTAAGTTGTTATTTTCCTCAGTCAGGCTGTTGACTGTCATTTAATACTTTTCTTGCATCTTTCTCTTTTCTCTTCCCATTTTCCCCCCACTTCCCTTATCTGCTTCTTAAGGTCCTCTATGGCCTGTAGCCAGCTTGTATTTTCATTTGGGGCTTTTGTTACAGGAGTTCTGACCTCAAAGTCCTCCTCCATGCTTTGATCCTCTTTGCCCCTACAATACAATAGGTGTCTAATGTTGAATTTTTCTGTTTCTTTTGTTTCTTTTCCCTAGGCATGTTGCCCCTTAATTACTTGATTTTGGCTTTGTTGCCACAGTAGTACTCTGCCACCAGACAGGAGAGCTTCTGTCCCAAAACGTGGGGTGTTCTCAACTTCTGCAGATTGGTTGGCCTCTGTAAAGCCTCCACCTGCTCTGCCAAATTGGATAGCCACCACCAACTTCTCCCTAGACCACAATCCAGATCCAGGCTGTTTAAAGCAAGAGCAATTAACCACCAGACTGATTGCTGGTTCTCTCTACAATTCGCAGCCCTGGAGCCAGAGCTGCCACTGACCCTGCAAAATGGCCTTTGTGCTGTGTTTCTTCAGCAGCTTTTCGCCCCCAAGAGAGGAAGCCATCGAGTTCCCCAAATACTGGTAACAAAGTCCATAGGGCACTAACCTCTCACTTTGTCCTAGGCATATATGTATTGATAATTCTGGAATCTCCACAGCTGCTGGTGTTCTGGGGTCCCTCCAGCCAGTTGCTGATCCAGCTGCCCTAGGGCTAAAACCTCAGCTCACTTGGGCCTGGTTCCCATTGCGCAGTGCTGTCGGTTCCCAGCATGTGGTGCTGCCCACTCTCAGAGTGCTGAGCTGGCCGCTCCCTGCAGGGCTGCTGGGCTGTCCTCAGCAGGAGGTTAGATTCTCTGTGTCATTCTGTGGTTGTTGGTGCTCCAGAAGTTGTTCAGATTTTCCTTTTAGATAGTTTGTTGGTTGTTTGGGGCAGAGCACCTTGGAAGTGCTGTTTCTACTCACTTTCAAGCCTTCTTGAGGAAAAAAACAGAGTTGAATAAAAAATTTGACATTCAGACACAAGAAGCAAGAGATGCTTGAGAAGGTAATCAGGCAAAAATAATCAAAAGAAACTTTTCAAAGTTGAAGCATTTACATTCCCACATAGAAAAACTATAATTGTGTCTGATGAAACCTTTCTCGTTATGAAAATAATTGAAGTAGGGTATTTGGACATATGAATATATATGTGAATGTGTGTGTATATGTTTACAGGTATACATGGATAGAGTTCGCAGGTTGAATTTGGTGGGAAGGGATGATTCTTAAGGGGTGAAGTTCAGAGGTGTGAGAGGAAAGTAATAAGAGGAGATGGGGAGAGACAGGGTAGGGTAAACTATATCATGTAGAAGAGAAAAGAGGAAGTAGTTGCAGGGGAGGGGAAGAACAGGAAGGCAAAAATGCAAAACCTTATTCTCATTGAATTTGTCTCAGGGAGAGAATCACATACCTACTAAATGGTATATCTCACCCTGGTGGAGAGTAGGGGGAAAGGGGATGAGAGGGGGGATGATGGAGGGGAGGGCTTTCGAGGGGGAGGGTAGGTTGGAAGTACCCACTATAGAAGAGGGACAGAATCAAAGTAGGGAATGGAGCAGGTCAAGGGTGGGATGGGTGGGAGGGTAATATAAGCAGTCTTTTACAGTATATCTACTATGGTAATGTTTTGCATAGCTATACATGTACAACAAATACTGAATTGCTTATCTTCCCAGAGGGTGTGGGTGATAAGGGAGGAAGGGAATCGATCTGAAATTCGAAGTCTTAAAATGAAATGTTTCAAATGTATGTAAATACTATTATTAATACTATTTTGCATGTAATTGGGAAACAAGATGTTCAGGCCTTGGGGCTCAGGCATTCACCTTGCCCTAATGGTAAAGTTGAAGGGGGTATGGGAGAAAATATGGGAGCGAGCAGATTGGATGAGGGGATATCCAATTGGACTGCTATTCTTGGGTGGTGGGTAGGGAAAAATGGGGGGAAATGTAACTCCAAATCTGGTGGAAATGAATGATGTAATCCAGAAATTAATAAAGCATTTGTTAAAAAAAAAAAGTTATCAAATTCCAAAGTGTGTTTCTCAATCGGAACCCTGCAGAGAGATGATTTACCCTTCTCTTCAAGAACAAAATGCCTCTCTTTGTTTGCTACTCCAAATATACCTTGTTTTTTTTTTACTGCCAAAACAATTGCAAATAATGCTTCTAATGTTATCCATTATAATCCATGTTTTTCTTAGCATAGTCTGGTTTTCTTTTATTTCTGTTTCTTTTCCACTTCCTTTCACATGTCCACTTAATACCTGGGTTTAATTTTTTCCCCTACAGCATTTTAGTTGTACCCTTCCCTATAAAAATAAATATAATTTTGTTCTTTCTTCTCAATTATCATACTCTTTTCAATTCCTTTTGAACATTTTGTCTTTCTTTTTACCTATTATTTCATTACATTCTAATCTATAAATGCCTGGAAATGTCATTAAAATCTGGCTTCTTTATGGGTCTATCATTAGTGATAAAATTGAGTAGAGGGTTACCTGAAAAGATTCTGAAGGCCAGAAGCAGGAAGCTCAAAGATGAACTGTACAGTTGAAAATTTGATTCAACTTAGGGCACATATCTTTTAGAGTTTGGATGCCAAGATCAAATTTTCCTTGAATTTAAACATAACCTACACACATTCATATCACATCCATGGCCAGCATATCACTCCACTTATTGAGGTACTTAGCTTACAAGATACAAAACACTGGTCTTGGAATCAGGAGACTTTGGCTCTAATACAGCTCCAAAATTTGCCAATTACATGACAATAGTGAAGACAATATATTTTTGACACTCTGGTTTCCTCACCAACAATATACAAATATACACATGTGTTTGTATGAGTGTGTGTATACATATATATGTGTGTGTGTGTTTACATATATTTATATGTATATAGGTGTGTGTTCAAATATATGTGTTCAAATGAACACATACTCTCCTCCACAAAACTTATCTTTGCAGTTCATCAGAGGAATATTGGGAAACTTCCATTTACCTATTACCATATGAAAATTATTCAGAGGAGTTTCAGAACAAGCTATTAAAAAGAAACACACAGAGACAACTTGAATGCAACGTATATTGAGCTTTTCATATTCAAATGAGAAAAAAAAATTACCCTGGCATAATTGTGAAGTCCACAATTCCTATTCCTATCTAAAGTACCTTTCTCCATTTGTTATTGGTTCCTGGTCAAGATCTGATAGTAGATAACTTTCCAATCTGTTAAGCAAATGTGATCATTGTGGGCCTTTAATGACTCATTATTGGAATTTGCTAAATTTAGCTATGTCTTCTGTGGACAACTCTTCTTGAGTTAAAAACATTATGGAAATTTAGCCATAATGGCACAAAAATCCACTGAATTAAACTTCTTAAAATGCAGAATTGTCCAAATGGAAAAGGAATTTCAAAAATTCATTAAGGAAAGGCTTTCTATGTTTCTTGATGTCTTGTGGAGTCATTGCTTTTTAATTTTCCAATTCTAATTTTTAGGGAATTAATTTCTGAAGTGAAATTTCAAACCTCCTTTTCATTTGAACAATGCTTCTTTTTAAAGGAAGCTTTTCATGGGGCAGTAGGTGATGCAGTGTATAGAAGATTGGCCCTGGAGTCAGGAGGACCTATCCTGCCTCAGACACTTATTACAAAACTAGCCATGTGACCCTGGGCAAATCTCTCAACCCCAATCTCCCTACCTTCCCTTCTCCAAAAAGAAAAAAAAAAGGAAAAACTGATTTTACATGTTATTGATAGAAAAATAAGATCATCAATAACATGTAAAACCATTTTTATTCATTAAAGATAACATTTGAGTTCCAAATTATCTCCTTCCCTCTCTTCCTGCTCCCATAGAGAAAGTGAGCAATTAAATATAAGTGATTAACATGCCATCATGCAAAACAAATGTCCATATTACTCATGGCATGAAAGAAAACACAGATTAAAAAAAGGAGAGAACTAAGTCAAATCTATAAGAATGTATGCTATTCTCCAATTGATTAATAGTCAAAGATGTGAACTTAGTTTTCAGATTAAGAAAGCAAAGCTATCTCTAGTCATATGATAAAATGCTCTAAATCATTATTGATTATAGAAATACAATTTAGAAAATAACTTTGAGATCCAATCTCACATCTTTCAGATTAGCTAATAGAAAAACAAAATGAAAGATGTTGAAAAGTATGTGGGAAAATTGGGACACTAAAATTCTATTGGTGAAATTGTGAACTGACAAAACCATTCTGGGGAGCAATTTTGTAACTATGCTCAAGGTCTATAAAAACGATCTATCTTTAGTATGCTTTCCATCTTGGGGTGGGGAGGAGAAGAGAGGTGCAGAGAAAATTTGTAGCTAAAAATCTTGTGGAGTAGATGGTGTAGTAGAAACAGCACTTCCACAGCATTCCAGCCCACACCACTTGAAAATTTTGTAAAAGGAAACTCTAAACAACCTCTGGAGCTCCAGAAGCCACAAAACGACATAGAGAAGCTAATCTCCCACTGAGGACAGCCCAGCAGCCTGGCAGGGAGAGACCAGCACAGAACTCTGGGGGCCCAGTCCAGAATCCCATGAGTCAGAGGTTTTAGCCCCAGGGTGGCAGGACCAGCAATCAGCTGGAGGGACCCCAGAACAACAGCTGCTGTGGCTTTTCCAGCACTACCAAAATATAGATGCCTAGGAAAAAGTGAGAGTTTAGTGCCCTATGGATTTTGGGACCAGTACTTGGGAACACATCAGCTTCTTTCCCTGGGGGTGAGAAGCAGCTGAGGAGCCCAGGCACAGCTGCCGTTTTGCAGCTTCAAGTGCAGCTTCAGCTCCTGGCTTGCAGAATGTAGGGGCAACCGGCAATCAGTCTGGGGAGTAATTGCTCGTGCTTTACCCTTCTTGGATCTGGATTGAGGTCTGGAGTGGAGGTCTTGCAGTGTGTGTTCAGCTTGCCAGAGTGTGTGGGGGCTTCAGAGAGGCCACCCAACTAATACATCTGGAAGTTGAGAAGACGCCAACGTTTGGGACAGAAGCTCCCCTGTCTGGTGGCAGAGTCCTACCGTGGCAACAAGCCCAAAAGTCAAATAATTAAGTAGGCAGCATGCCTAGGCAAAGGAAACAAAACAAACAGAAAAAATCAACATTAGGCTCCTTTTCTGGGGGCAAAGAGGATTGAAGCATGGAACAGGAGGAGGACTGGAAGGTCAGAACTCCTACACCAAAAGCCCCAAATGAAAATACGAGTGGGTTAAAGGCCATAGAGGACCTTAAGAAGGATTTTAGAAACCAAATACGGGAAGTGAAGGAAAAATTGGGAAGAGAAATGAGAAACATGCAAAAAAAAGCATGAAATGAGAGACAACAGCCTGACTTTGGAAAATAACACCTTAGCAAATAGACTAACACAAATGGCAAAAGAGACTCAAAAGGGCAATGAGGAGAAGAATGCCTTAAAAAGCCGAATTTGCCAGATGGATAAATCATCTCAAAAGCTCACTGAGGTGATTCATTCTATCAGAATTAGACTGGAGCAAATGGAAGCTAGTGACTTTATGAGAAATCAAGATGCTGTTAAGCAGATCCAAACAAATGGAAGAATGGAAGGCAATGTGAAATATCTCATGGGAAAAACCACTGACCTGGAAAATAGATCAAGGAGAGATAATCTAAATATTATTGGACTACCTGAAAACCATGGTCAAAGAAAGAACCTAGAAATCATCCTTAAAGAAATCCTCATGGAAAATTGCCCTGATGTTTTAGACCCAGTGGGGGAAATAGAGGTTGAAAGAATCCACTGATCACCTCCTGAAAAAGATCCCAAAAAGAAAACTCCTAGAAATATTATAGCCAGGTTCCAGAATTCCCAGATCAAGAAGCCAGAAAGAAACAATTTCAATATTGTGGTAACACAATCAGAATAGTGCAGGACCTGGCAGCTTCTACACCGAGGGATCGCAGGTCATGAAATATGATATTCCTGAAGGCAAAAGATCTGGGATTAAAACCAAGAATCCCCTACCCACCAAAACTGAGTATCTTGTTTCAGGGGAAAATATGGTCATTCAGTGGAACAGAGAAATTTCAAGAATTGTTGAGGAAAAACAGTATTTGAATAGAAAATTTGACAGACACAAGAAGCAAGAGATGCTTAAGAAGGTAAACAGGGAAAAGAAATCAAAAGGGACTTATCAAAATTGAACTTTTTACATTCCTACATGGAAAAACAATAGCTGTAACTGATGAAACCTTTCTCATTATGAAAATAGTTAAAGAATGTTTTATGGGCATATTAATACATATGTGAATGTGTGTATATATGTTTAGAGGTATACATGGATAGAGGGCACAGGTTGGATTTAATAGAAAGTGATGATACTTAAAAGGTGAAATTAAGAGGTTAGACAGGGATATAAAGAGAGGATATGAGGAGAGACTGAAAGGGGTAAACTATATCATATAGAAGAGGCAGGGGGAAGTGGTTGCAAGGGAGGGGAAGAACAGGAAGGCAAAAAGGCAAAACCACATTCTCACAGAATTTGGCTCAGGGAGGGGATGACATGCTTACTAAATGGGATATCTCACCCTACAGGTTAGTAGGGGGGAGGGGCATGATAGGAGGTACGGGCATGAGAAGGGGGATGATGGAAGGGAGGGCATGCTGGGGTAAGGGAGGTTGGAAGCAACCACTCTTGAAAAGTGCCAGGATCAAAGTAGGAAATGGACCAGATGGGGTTGGAATAGGTGGGAGGGAAATATAGCCAGTCTTTTACAATATATCTTCTATGGTAATGTTTTGCATAGCTATACATGTACAATGTATACTGAATTGCTTATTTTCCCAGCAAGAATGGGTGACAAGGGAGGAAGGGCATGAATTTGGAAATTGAAGTTTTAAAATTAAATGTTTCAAATATATGTAAATAACATTATCTGAAATTCTAGGTCATAAAATTAAATGTTTCAAATATGTAAATACTATTATTAATACTCTTTTGCATGTAATTTTGAGAGATAAGATGTGCAGGCATTGGGGCACAGAGACTCACCTTGCCCTAATGGAAAAGTCGAGGGGTTATGGGAGAAGATATGGGAGAGAGCATACTGGATGAGGGGATATACTGTGGGACTGCTATTCTGGGGTGGTGGGTAGGGGAAAAATGGGGAAAAATTGTAATTCAAAATCTGATTGAAATGAATGAGTTGAACCAGAAGTTAAAAATAAATAAATAAAGAAAGAAAGAAACAAATAAAAATCATGTGGAAATGAATTTTGAAAACTAAATATAAATTAAACATTTAAAAATTTAAAAAAATAAAAAGATTTTAGTACATAAAAAAGAAATGGATATATTCTTTTAGCCAACAACAATATTACTAGGTCACTATGCCAAAAAAGACATAAGAATAAAAAGGCAAAGGTCCTCTATGCACAACAATATTTATAGAAGTTCTTTACTCGTGACAAAGGATTAGGAATTGAGGGGATGCACATCATTTGGGGAATGGCTGAACAGATTTTGCTCTGTCATTTATATGTAATACCATTGCGCTATAAGAAATGATGAGAAAGGTGCTTTCAGACAAACCTCAAAAGACTTGCAAGAGCCAATACAAAATGAGATGCACTGTGTACACAGTAACAGCAATATGGTAATATTGTCTGCTGTGAATTGCTTAACTATTCTCAGCAATACAAGTATCCAAGACAACTCTGAAGGACATTATCGTGAAAAATTCTATACACCCCAGAGAAAAACAGATGATGTGTGAATAAAGAATGAAGCATCCTTTTTTTTTTACTTTAGATTTTTAGGTCTTTATTTTTGTCTGTTTTCTTTTACAACAAAATTAGTATAGAAATGTTTTACCTGACTACACATATTTAACCTATATCATATTGCTTTCCTCATTGATGAGGATAGAAAGGGAGGAAATAAAAGAGAGATATCAGAAACAAAAATTTAGAAAACAAATATTAAATGTTATTTTCACCTTGGGAAAAATAAAATACTAGATAATTTTTCTTAAATTAAAAGCACAAAGGTTATTATTTCCAAATATTTTCAAATTAAAATTTTGCTTTTAAAAATTACTGTAGAGGCAGCTAGTGAGTAAGAGTGACAGCCCTGGAGTGAGGAGGAACTGAATCAGTTCTGGTCTCAGAAAATTAGTACCCACACAAAATAATAACTAGCTATGTAACCTTGAGCAAGTTACTTAACCCCAATTGCTTAAAAAAAAATAAAGAAATAAAAAAAATTACTCTAATGACAATCATATTATCATCAGTACTGATCCTATCTAGGTACTACATGGAAATACATTTTTTTATCTCATTTCTATTTTTTCCTTACATGGATATCTATTTCTTTATTGTTTCCTGAGCTTTATGTAGTATGACTGAAGGTTTAATTTAGAACATCAACAGAGGCCTGGTAAAGATTTCATCGAAATAAAGCTCTTTATAGTTTAGAAAAAGGAAAATTTCCCCAAATTAATCTTATAATTCACAAGAAGGAAATTTTTTGTTATCAAAAATCAAGCAAAATCATCTGTTCCTCTCTAATGTAACAGGTAAAGTTATTTCCAGTAGGCTTTAAACTCTTTGAAAAAAGATACTAATTTGGTTTTGTCTTTCCTCCTCTTATTTCTAGAACAATATTAGGAGAAAAATAAGTTAGTCTTTGTTGAATTGAATTGAATTTCATTCATGATAAAACCTCAAATAAATGCAATTTAAATATTTAGATGCCCAACTGACTTGTTGTTGGGGGAGGGTATCTTGTTATGCTCCAATTTTAAGATACAACAATAAAAATTAGAGAAAACACATATAACACAAAACTCTCTTTGTATGCTTCTCAAAATTGCCAAAGTGAAAATCATTAAAAACTGTTTAAAAATTGGTAGAAAGCCAATTTAATTGGGCTCACACACAAATGCTTACAAACACACACATAATCATGGAAGTCTGTTGGGGAGTGGCCAGGTTTAGAAATGTATTTTAATAAGACAATTAAAAAAAACATTTATGCTATAGAACAAGCACTTTGTTAGTGTTGTACTTTAGAAAAATCTCTGTTTAGAAAATGAATAGGAGTGACAAAAGATTGAATGACTGTAATTTTTACAAATAATGAGGAAAAGATAATTATACATATGGGTGAGTGATTTTGTTTTCCCTCTTATTTACTTAATTAATTATTCATACATAGTCATGTTAAAAAGGATGGCTCTCTGTAGAAAGAGAGGGAAAATTGTGCTTGTAATCAATATATAAGTATTTATCAAAGGCCTGCTGTGTAACAGGTACTATGGTCAGTGATACCAATATAAAGTATCAAACCATTCCTAATGAAGTAAATGTTATATAAAAAACAGAAGAATAAAGTTGATATCTCAAAAATTAGAGTGGTAGATAAGAAGAGAGAGAGAGAGAGAGAGAGAGAGAGAGAGAGAGAGAGAGAGAGAGAGAACAAAATATGTGAGAACCATTACACATTTAACCTGTCTTCTAGACTTTTTAGTTGTATAGTGCTCTGAAAACTTGATGATCAGAGTGTGGATTTTGAGTCAACACATTACACTAATGAATAACAAGAAAATTTAATAAAGACCGATATACTATAGTAATTAATGCAATGGATGAATGGAATAATTTTAGAAATGTTTTCAGGGCTGAATCAAGATGGCAGAGTGGGGTGGAGTCAAGATGGCAGAGTACAAAAAGGACCTCCATGCAGCTTCAGGTTCCACCTCCCCCAATTCATGTAAAAATGACTCTTGAAAAACTTTGGAGCTATAGAACCTACAAAATGACAGAGAGAAGCTATCCTCCCACTGAGGATAGCCCAGCAGGCAAGCAGGAAGCATCCAACAGAGAGCTATGGGAGCCAGGCCCAGCCTCACAATTAGCCTAGAGTTTTAGCCTCAGTGCTGCCTGACCAGCCACTAGGTGGAGGGACTTCAGATCCCCAGAAGCTGTGGCAGTTTCAAGAATTATCAACTCATAGATGCTAAGGACAAAGTGAGAGGAGAGTGCAGTGTGGAATTTGGGACCTGAGAATTCGGGAGTGCAATACAGCCTTTGCCCCCAGCATGAGAAGCAGTTGAGGCTCCACTGGGTGCAGCCACCTGCCACTTGGCCGCTTCAGATCTCCTGGTCTGCAGATTGTAGGGGGACCAAACAGCTCGAAGGGTAACAATCCTGCTTTAACATATGTGGATCTGGATTGTGGTCTAGAGTGGAGTTCCAGGGTGTGAAAACAGTTTGCCAGTGTTTGGGGAGGCTAGAGAGGCCACCAAATTAATACATCGAGCAGCTGTGAAAACTGCAGCATTTGGAATAAAGCATTTCTGGTAGCAGAGTACTAATGTGGCAAAAGGCTTAAAAATCAAATAATTGAGTGGCAACGTGAGCAGGCAAAGGAAGCAAAGCAAAGAGAGCAATGCGACTTTATACTCCCTATTTTGGGGACAAAAAGGATCAAAGCATGGAACAGGAGGAAGACAATGAAGTCAGAAGTCCTACACCAAAAGCTTCCAAGAAAAATATAAGATGTTTATAGGCCATAGAGGAGATTAAAAAGGATTTTGAAAATCAAATAAGAGAAGGGGAGGAAAAATTGGAAAGGGAAATGAGAATGATGCAAGAAAATTATGAAATGAGTGTCAACAACCTAACTAAAGGAAATAACACCTTAAAAAACAGACTAACTCTGATGGTAAAAGAGGCTCAAAAAGGCAATGAGGAGAAGAATGCCTTAAAAAGCCAACTTGGTCAGATGGAAGAATAATCTCAAAAGCTCACTGAATATAATCATTCTTTCAGAATTATATTGGAGCAAATGAAAGCTAGTGACTTTATGAGAAATCAAGACACTATTAAGCAGATCCAAACATAAGACAGAATTTAAGGCAATGTGAAACATCCAATTGGGAAAACTACTGAACTGGAAATTAGATCTAGGAGAGAGAATTTAAATATTATTAGACTACCTGAAAGACATGATCTAAATAAGAGCCTAGAAATCATCCTTCAAGAAATTCTCAAGGAAAATTGTCCTGATGTTTTAGACCCAGAGGTCAAAATAGAGGTTGAAAGAATCCACCAATCATCTTCTGAAAAGATCCCAAATACAAAACTCCTAGGGATATTATAGCCAGGTTCCAGAAGTCCCAGATGGAGAAGAAAATATTACAAGGAGCCAGAAGAAAGAATTTCAATACTGTGGATAAACAATCAAAATAACTCAGGAACTTTCAGCTTCTACACTGAGGAATAGAAGGACTTGGAATATGATATTCTGGAGGTCAAAGGAGCTGAGATTAAAACCAATAATCCCTTACCCAGCAAAACTGGGTATCATGTTTCAGGGGAAAATATGGTCTTTTAGTGGAATAGAGGGCTTTCAAACATTCTTGATGAAAAAAAAATTATTGAATAGGAAATTTGACATTCAGATACAAGAAGCATGAGAAGGTAAAGAGGGAAAAGAAACAATAAGTAACTTATCAAAGTTGAACTAATTATATTCCTACATGGAAAAATGATAATTGTAATTTATGAAACTTTTCTCAGTATGAGAATAGTGGAAGGGGATAGAATTATATATATGTGTGTGTGTGTGTGTGTGCATACACACATATATGTACACATGCACATGTATATATGTATGTATACATCTAAACATACATGTATGCATATGTATATACATATATGTATATGTGTGCATACATACATATATACATATATTATGGGTATATGAATACATATGTCAGGCTGTGTATATATATATATCTACAGGCATACACAGACAGAGAGAACAAGACCAATTGAATAAAAAGGGATGACACTTAGAAAGTGAAATTAAGAGGTGAGACATGAATGTAATGAGAGACAGAAAGGGGTAAATTATCTCATATAAAAGAGGCAAGGGAAAATGGTTACAATGGACAGGAAGAACAGGAAGGCAAAAGGAAAAGAGTCGATCTTTTTCTCATTGAATTTGGCATAGGGAGGGAATGACATACACACTAAATCCTTTATCTCACCCTACAGGTGAGTAGAGGGGAAGGGGAAGAGAGGGTTCATAATGGAAGGGAGGGCAGGCTGGCAGGGAGGGAAGTTGGTAGCACCTACTTTTTAAAAGGGACAGAATTAAAGTAGAGAATAGAACAAATGGGGATGTGGGATAGGATGGAGGGAAATATAGCCATTCTTTCACAATATATCCACTATGGAAATGTTTTGTACAGCTATACCTATAGAACCTATATTAAATTGCTTATCTTCCCAGTGAGGGTGGGTGATGAGGGAGTAAGGAAAAGAATCTGGAGTTCAAAGTTTTCAAATCAAACGTTTAAATATATATATATATATACACACACACACACACACACACACACACACACACACACATATACACATATATATGTGTGTGTGTGTCTGTGTGTGTATTATGATTATTATTTTTATATGTAACTGGGAAATGAGATATACAGGCTCTTGTTTAGTGGTTAGGGAAAAATGGGGAGAATATGTGTAACTCAAAATCTTGTGGAAATGAATAATGTAAATTCAAAAATAAAAAAAGAGGAAAAAATAGAAATATTTTCAATAATGTATAAAATAAAAAAGAGCCTCCTGATTGACTTGGAAAAAACTAGAATGTTAAGTTTATTTGAACAACCTTTCAATTTTTTTTTATTCCATTAAACTAAATATTTATATTATACTTAATTATTCATGCAATTATAATAATGGCATCCATTATATGGTGCTCTTACATTACAAAATAAAACTATATCATCACCCTTGATCCTTCAACATCCTGAACGTGGTAGATACTGGAGATATCATAACCCCATGTTAGAGATTAGATAATTGATCTTACAGTTACATTCTGTGGACTTATCTTTCTTCCTTCTCTTTCTACCTATCTTTTGCTTATTTTTTCTTACATAACCTTAATTACTGAATGGGCTTTGCCTCAGTCAAGCTAAGACCACAGAAAGACCATAGCTTAAAAAGACCAAGTTCTCCCACTGCATCTATGGACATCTCCAGTTATCCTGACATTGTCATTGGGTCTAGATGACTCTGAAGGAGAAAGTAGGGTGAAATTGAGGTTGGTGACTTTCCATAGCCCTCCCTCATTTAAATCCAATTCACCTGTAAGTCATGGTGTCACTTTCCTGATTTTGTGGTCCCCTTTGACAATAAATTACATGCAACAATCACCTTTTTTATTTATAGTACTGATACATGCACATAAATCTGTATGCATGTATGTGTATATGTGTGTTGTATTCCACTAAAATCCTATTCTAATAAATCATTGTGGCACTTAAGTAACAAAGGATTTGGATTCCCAAAGGAACATATCAACAGTATAAGAGCTCTGGAGGTTCTAACAAGGTAAAAAGCCTTTGGTGATAATTCTAATTTTTTCTTGTCTAGGGATAATCTAGTTTGGTACAGAGAAGAGTATAATTTTGGACTTCATCACTAGATTATTCTTACTCAGTAATTCATGTAATTATCTACTAATAAAAGTGTGGAGGGCATGATTAGAGATTGGAATTAGTGGAAGGATTAGAAACATCAATGAAATCATAGGTCCTAGAGATATCAAATGATAGTGCAATAGGATCATAGTTTTAGAATTTATTGTCATATAGTTCAGCCTTTACTAATTTTCTAGATGAGAAAAATAAAGATTAGAGAATTAGCCAAGGTAGGAAGAGGCACAGTATAGATGTGAACTCATGTGCTGCATCTCTTCCTTTAGCACTGATTTGACTAATTCTACTTTATCATGCTACTTTCTACTGTGCATACATACATACACTCTGTATACACACATAGTTCTTTATTTATACTCTACTTACCTATTTATCTTTATTTTTCACAAATAAACTTTTCAAATGGTGGGAGTTAGGAGATAAAAATAGAAGTAGCTTTACCATCAGATTGACTATATCTTAGATTCTCTGCCAGGAGCTTTGATGATATAGGAGGGAATAGCTAAAACAGACTTTTGGATAAGGTGTGGATTTCAGTTGTTCATGGATCCCTGTATTCCATTTTAATGAATTGCCATGTCAACTGTAGTTTAACCACAGAAATTAATTAATATGGTTTGTAAACATTTTTCAATCTCTACTTTCTCATGGATTTCTGGAAAGTTTTTATGAGATATGACCTTTAAATATATTGCCTTATTCAAATATGCTTACTGAAATACTAGGCATAAGATTTTGTACGTTAGGAAGTCTGCAAAAAACAGATATGTTTCCAAAGAGTCAAAATGAAGATATAGGGGTGGCTAGGTGGCACAGTGAGTAGAGAGCTGGCCCTGAAGTCAGAAGGACATGAGTTCAGATCTGGCCTCAGACACTTAACGCACACACAAACAAACCTAGCCGTGTGACCTTGGGCAAGTTACTTAACTCCAATTTCCCTCTAAAAAAAAAAGCAAAAAAATGAAGATATATAGGAAAAAAATAAAATAGCAGAACAGAACAATTCTGATTGATAAAGGTCATAGGAGTAAGACCTGGAAAGGACTTTAGGCATCACTTAGTCCAATCCTGTCATTTATTGGTGAGGGTTATTTTGTTCCAGAAAACTTTAATAATTTAATGAGATTATTGTTCATTTAATTGATAATGGAACTCAGGCTTTCTGACCCCAAATCCACGGATTTTTTTTTCTTTTTCAAATATATATCTATACCATGGTATCAGAGTATATAGAATGAGGAATTATTAGAAAAAATGAGTTAACAGCAATAAGGTATACTGATTCAAATCAGTAGCACACAAATATCCAAGAAGAGAATAAAGCAAAAAAGAAAAATCAAAAAAAAGCAAAAATCAAAATGCCACGTGGTTATAAACCATGAGGTTTTTTAAGTGTTTATAAAGTGATAGAAACCTGTAGCTCAATAGTCAGTCAAAAGGATATGCACCAAACTTAGGGGAAGGGTAAGTAAAAGATTCAGAATTTTAGTGTTAAGAAAAGACTATCATACCACTCATTACATCCAATATTTTTGATCAAGACATTTTAATGGGCATAAAGGCATCCTACACTCTGGAAATTTATAAGTTGTAAGAGAAATAAGGAAGAAAGATAGATAGATAAAAATAAGTAAGGTCTATTAAATGCATAAAAGAAGTACCAAAAAAAAATCCTTAGGGGAATCTGAGATCAGAGAATACATTTGATTAGGGGTATTAGAAAAGATTTCATTCAATAAAGTGACACTTTTGTTTGATCAACTATCTTCTGTCATAGACAGCAGAATTAAAGAAGGCTTGGAATTTATTATCAAAGGTGCAGTGTTCATTGAACCTAGTGATGTAATGTTATCACTACCTAGGCCTATTGCAATATGCCCTGCCTTATACTTTAAAAATGTAAATCATTAGTTTACAACATTCAGTTCCAAAAGTTTTTGAGTTCCAAATTTTCTTCCACATACACTCTCCCCTTTCCCCCTGCCTGGTGACATGGAATCGAATATGGGTTCTACAGATACGATCACCTTAAATATTAATCAAGTCAATGGAATGAATAACAAGGAAGAAGATACAAATCAAAATGAAAAAGAGACAGCATAAGTAGTTTGCTTCAATTTGCATTCAGATTCCATGAGTCTTTTCATCATGAGCCTTTGCATCATGAGTTTTTTCGAGTTGTCTTATAACCTTGCATTGCTGAGAGGAGCCCAGTCTATCAAAGTCAGTCATCAAAGAACCAATGTGTCTGTACTTGTGTACAATGTTCTCCTGGTTCTGCTCCCCTCACTCAACATCAGTTTTTATAATTGTCTCCAGGTTACTTTGAAGTCCATCTACTCCTCATTTTTATATCACAATAGTATTCCATCACATTCATATACCACAACTTGTTCATCCATTCCCCAAATGAAGGGCATCTCCTTGATTTCCAGTTTTTTGCCAACACACACACACACACACACACACACACACACACACACACACACACACACAAAAAAAACATGCTATAAGTATTTTTTTTTTTGGAGGGCAATTGGAATTAAGTAACGTGCGAAATGTCACATGGCTAGGTTTTTTATTTATATATTTTTTATTTTTTTATATCTTTTTTTAAATTTTTATTTATTTATTTATTTTTAGTTAAACAAATGCTTTATTAACTTCTGATTTACATCATTCATTTCCATCAGATTATGAGTTACATTTTTTCCCTACCCACCACCCCAGAATAGTAGTCCCACTAGATATCCCCTCATCCAATCTGCTCTCTCCCATATTTTCTCCCATATCCCTTTCGACTTTGCCATTAGGGCAAGGTGAATCTCTGAGCCCCAATGCCTGGACATCTTATGAAACATTTAATTTTAAAACTTCGATTTTCAGATCCATTCCCTTCCTCCCTTGTCACGCACTCCCTCTGAGAAGATAAGCAATTCAGTATGTGTTGTGCATGTATAGCTATGCAAAACTTTACCATAGCAGATGTATTGTAAAAAGTCAGGCTGTTGACTGTCATTTCATACTTTGCTTGCATCTTTTTCATTTCTCTTCCCAATTTTCCCCCACTCCTCTTATCTGATTCTTAAGGTCCTCTATGGCCTGTAGCCAGCTTGTATTTTCATTTGGGGCTTTTGGTGCAGGAGTTCTGACCTCACAGTCCTCCTCCATGCTTTGAGCCTCTTTGCCCCTAAAATAGGAGTCCAATGTTGAACTTTTCTGTTTATTTTGTATCATTTGCTTAGGCATGTTGCCACTTAATTACTTGATTTTGGGGGCTTGTTGCCACAGTAGGACTCTGCCACCAGACAGGGGAGCTTCCGCCCAAACGTGGAGTCTTCACAACTTCTGCCAGTTGCATGGCCTCTGCAAAGCCTCCACCCACTCTGGCAAGTTGGATACCCCCCTCCCAAACTCCCCCCCCAGACCACAATCCAGATCCAGGCAGTTTAAAGCAAGAGCAATTAACCCCCACACTGATTGCTGGATCTCCCTACAACTCACAGACCAGGAGCTAGAGCCACTACTGACATTGCAAAATGGCTTCTGTGCAGCTGTTTCTTCAGCAGCTTTTCGCCCCCGGGGGAGGAAGCCACGTGTTAACCAATTGCTGGTCCCAAAGTCCATAGGGCACTAACCTCTCCCTTTGTCCTAGGCATATCTGGGCTGATAATTCTGGAATCGCCACAATTGCTGGTGTTCTGGGGTCCCTCCAGCCGGCTGGAGACCTGGCCCCCTTGGGGCTCGGTTCCCAGTGTGCTGTGCTGCCTGCTCCCAGAGCGCTGCGCTGGCCACTCCCTGCAGGGCTGCTGGGTTGTCCTCAGCAGGAGGTTAGCTTCTCTGTGCCGTTCTGTGGGTGCGGGCGCTCCAGAAGTTGTTTGGAGTTCCCTTTCACATTGTTTGAAATTTGTGTGGGGCAGAGCACATTGGAAATGCTGTTTCTACTCCACCATCTTCAAGGCTAGGTTTTTTGTTTGTGTGTGCATTAAGTGTCTGAGGTTGGATCCGAACTCAGGTCCTTCTGACTCCAGGGTCAACACTCTACTCACTATGCCACCTAACCGCCCCCTGCTACAAGTATTTTATACATTCTTCTCCTCCTCCCACTTGTATGATCTCTTTGGGATAAAACAGTACAAGTGGTATTGCTGGGTGAAAGGGTATGCACATTTTTTTTTTCAAAGCAATTGGGGTTAAGTAACTTGCTCAAGGTTACAAGGCTAGTCATTATTTATGTGTGGGTGCTCATTTTCTGAGGCTGGTTTAGATCTCAGGTCATCCCAACTCCTAGGCCAGTGCTCTTACTCACTGCGAGACCTAGCCACCCCTGGTATGCACATTTTTATAGCCCTTTTGGCATAGTTCCAAATTACTCTCCAGAATGATTGGATCAGTTCACAGCTCTACCGCCAAGGCATTAGGGTTCTAATTTCCCACATTTTCTCCACCATTTATCATTTTTTCTGTTTTTTAAATCATTACATTTAGAGCTGGCCCCCCAAAGATACCTTAGTGCAGAATCAGATATGTCTTGGGGCAGAGCCTGTTGGCCTCAGAACTCAAATGCCAGCCTTATAAGGGTAACCCATATCGAAAGAACTCTGGAGCTGACTTAGTTAAAAGTCTTATCTCGAAGAGGTCTTTATTGTTCAGGTCCACTGATATCAGGGTAATTATCTGAAGTCCTGGCTCAGGCCTCTTTGGCTCCCCACACTCTGGTCTTCTCATAAAGAATGCTTTAAAGTCCTCTATTTAATTGAATTATCATATATTCCCTTGAAGCATTACACTCAGTTTTTCAGGGTAGGTGATTCTTGTTTTTAATCCTAGCTCCTTTGACCTCCAGTATATTATATTCCTAGCCCTGCAGTTCCTTAATGTATAAGCTATTACATCTTGTGTTATCCTGATTGTGTTTCCACAATACTGAAATTGTTGTTCCTGACTGCTTGTAATATTTTTCTCCTTGACTTGGGAACTCTGGAATTTGGCTATAAAATCCTAGCAGTTTTCTTCTGTGGATCTTTATCAAGAAGCAATCAGTGAATTCTCAGTTTGTATTTTGTCCTCTGGTTCTAGAATTTTCCTTGAGAACTTCTTGAAATATGATTTCTAAGCTTTCTTTGATCATGGCTTTCATGTAGTCCAATAATTTTTAAATTATCTCTCCTGGATCCATTTTCCAAGTTTTTTTTTTTTTCCAGTGCAATTTTCACATTGCTATCTATTTTTTTCATTCATTTGGATCTGTTTTATAATATCTTGATTTCTTATAAAATAATTATCTTCCATTTGCTCTAATCTAATTTTGATGGAATTATTCTCTTCAGTGAGTTTTGGAAATTCCTTTTCCATTGTGTCCAATTCAAAATTTTAAGGCATTCATTGGCTTTTTGGGCCTCTTTTGCCCTTTGATTTAGTCTATTTTTTAAGGTTTCATATTCTTCAGTATTTTTGGGGTCTACTTTAGGAGATTGTTAACTTGCTTTTCATTATTTTCTTGTGTTCTTCTCATTTCTCTTCCCAAATTTTCCTTTACTTCTCTTACTTGATATTCAAAATCTTTCTTGAGTTCCTTCATAGGCTTGGATGACTTCATATTTTTATTTGGCGTTTTCTTGCAGGAGTTTTGACTTTGCTTTCTTCTTCTGTTTCTATGTTTTGATCCTCTTTGCCCCCTCAAAAAGATTCTATAGTCTGATTAAAATTCCTGTTTGCTCTTCTTGACTTTTGAGCTCTTTACCGCAGTAGAACTCTGCTTCCAGAATGGAGATTTCTGTGTCCCAAATTGCTGGAGATTTTGTGTAGCTTTTGTCAGAGCTATGAGGAGGGCACCCTCTCAATAGCCACCACAAGCTCTGACAGCCTAGCACTCCTCACGCCAAGACTGCCACCCAAAGCTGCCACCAAGATCCAAGCAGTTCAAAACAAGAGCAATTCCCCTTTCTATGGTCATTTGTTTCCCCTACTATTTGTAGACCAGGAGCTACAGAGATAGATAAGTAGCAACAGTTGCAGCTGCTGTGCTACCATCACCTCTGCCACCCTGGGGGCTTGGTCTTTGCTCTTCTCTCATGCATTTCCAATTTTCATTCTCTGTTTTGGCTCTTCCCAATTTCTTTGGCTGTAGTCTAGGCTCTTTGCTTTATGACATATCAAATTCCACTCTCCCTACTCTTTTAATGTAGTAGCTGTCAGGTCCTGTGTGATCCTGACTGTATTTCAGCAATATTTGAATTGTTTCTTTCAGGTGGCTGCACTATTTTCTCCTTGACGTTATAATTCTGAAATTTGGCTACAATATTCCTTGGGGTTTTCAATTTGGGATCTCTTTTAGGAGGTGAACAGTGGCTTTTTTCAATGACCATTTTGCCCTCTGGTTCTAGTACCTCAGAGCAGTGTTCCTTGATAATTTCTTAGAATACTGTGTCCAGGTTATTTTTTTCCTCATGCCTTTCTTGTAGACAAATAATTCTTAAATTATCTTTCCTGGATCTATTATGCAGGTCAGTCATTTTTCCAGTGAGATATTTTACATTTTATTCTATTTTATTTTCAGTTTTTAGATTTTCTTTGGATGATTCTTTTTTTTTTTCCAAATGCTTTATTAACTTCTGGTTTACATCATTCATTTCCACCAGATTTTGAGTTACAATTTTTTTTTACCCATTTTTCCTCTACCTACTACCCCAGAATAGCAGACCGACAGGATATCCCCTCATCCAATCTGTGCTCCCCCATATCTTCTCCCATACCCCCTTGGACTTTTCCATTAGGACAAGATGAATCTCTGTGCCCCAATTCCTGCACATCTTATGTCCCAATTGCATGCAAAATAATATTAATAGTAGTATTTATATACATTTGAATCATTTAATTTTAAAACTTCGACTTCCTTGGGGGGGCAGAGCCAAGATGGCAGAGTAGAAACAGAACTTCCAAGGCTCTCTCCCCCATACCACTTCCAAACCATGTAAAAGGTAGACTCTGAACAACTTCTGTGGCTCTAGAAACCACAGAACGACACAGAGCATCTAGCCTCCCGCTGAGATCAGCCCAGCAGCCTGGCAGGGAACGGGCAGAAGAGCACTCTGGGAGCAGACAGCCCAGCACCCTGGGAGCGACCTGCACAGTACTCTGGGAGCAGAGCCCAGGCCCATGTGAGCCGCGGTTTTAGGCCCAGGGCGACCCGGGCAGCAGCCAGCTGGAGGGACCCCAGAACAATAGCAGCTGTGGTGATTCCAGAGTTATCAACACAGATATGCTTGGGACAAAGTGAGAGGCTAGTGCCCTATGGACTTTGGGACCAGTATTTGAGGAATGTGGCAGGCTTCTTCCCCTGGGGATAAGAAGCCATTGAGGAGACAAGGCACAAATGCCATTTTGCAGGTTCAGTTGCAGCTTCAGTTCCTGGTCAGCAAACTGTAGGGAGATCCAGTGATCAGCCTTAGGGATAATCACTCTAGCTTTAACCTCCCTGGATGTGGATTGCGGTCTGGGGTGGAGGTCTTGGGGGTGGGTAGCCAGCTTGCCAGAGTGTGTGGAGGCTTCACAGAGGCCACCCAAAAAATACCTCCTTAAGTTGTGAAGACCCACACATTTGGTACAGAAATTCCCCTGTCTGGTGGCAGAGTTTTACTGTGGCCACAAGCCCAAAAGTAAAATAAGTAAGTGGCAACATGCCTAGGCAAATGAAACAAAATAAACAGAAAAATTCAACATTAGACTCATATTTAAGAGGCAAAGAGGATCGAAGCATGGAATAGGAGAACTGTGAGGTCAGAAATCCTGCACCAAAAGCCCCAAATGAAAATATGATCGGGTTGCAGGCCATAGAGTACATTAAGAAGGATTAAAAAAAAAACAAATAAGAGAAGTGGAGGAAAAATGGGAAGAGAAATGAGAAGGATGCAGGAAAAGTATGAAATGAGAGTCAACAGTCTGACTGAGGAAAATAATACCTTAAAAATAGAGTAACTCAAATGGAAAAGGAGGTTCAAAAGGGCACTGAGGGGAAAAATGCCTTAAAAAGCCGAATTTGCCAGATGGAAAAAAGAATCTCAAAAGCTCCCTGAGGAGATTCATTCCTTCAGAGTTAGACTGGAGCAAATGGAAACTAATTACATTATAAGAAATCAAGATGCTGTTAAACAGATCCAAACAAATGAAATAATAGAAGGCACTGTGAAATATCTCATGGGAAAATTACTGACCTGCAAAATAGATCCAATAATTTTTATATTATCTCTCCTGGATAGTGGTGTTTGCTGGAGGGCTGTGGAAGTGCTGTTTCTACTCTGCCATCTTGGCTCCACCCCTTTTTGAATGATTCTTAATGCCTCATTGGGCAACTTGTCCTTCAACCTGTCCAATTCCACATTTTAAAGATTTGTTTTTCTCAGTTATTTTTTGAAACTCCTATTCCACTAGGGTGGATATTACTTTCAAGTATTTATTTTTTCTAGTCTTTTTTTACCTCCTTCTCCATTTGTGTACTTGTACTTTTTAGGATTTGTTCTCTTTGATATATTTTTTTTCATTTTGTAAGTAGTATTTTTAAATAATTGTTCAGTTTTTCTTCCACTTCTTTAATTTGAGTTTTCAAATACTTCTTGAACTCTTCTAATAATGGTTTTTGGACAGGAGACCACTTCATTTTCCCTATTGATCCTTCAGATTTAGGTATAGTTTCAAGGCGGATCTCGTTTGAATGTGAACCTCACTCCTTCCTTTTGCCATAATATTATTCTAAAGTCTTTGTTTTTCTAATTTGTTTTTTTACCCACTGTGGTTTCTTATTTCTTTGACTTTTTAAGTGAATCTCTGCTTCTGGGGCACATAGGGTTCTAAGCCATTCTTCTTTTACTGGGGACTAGGTGTCTGGTTATTCGTTTTGTGTGCTGTGGTTTCTGAGTGCCTAGACTGAGGCCGAGTCCAGGTCTTTCAGTGTTTCCCCAGTTCTACACTGAAATTCAAGGGGGATAGTAGCTAAGATGGTGGAAAGGAAGCAGTAATCTCACTAAGCTCCTTGGTCACTAAGTCTCAAAGGGTGAATCTAAGCGGATTCCAGAGTGATGGAGGCCACTGGAAGACAGAGTGTGGCAGATTCCAGCCCAGGAGATTGCCCAGTGTGTCAGGACAGGAGGAGTGCAGAACATGTGGGGATTGCACAGCTCAGACCTAAGAGCAGACTACACCAGAGAGAGAAAAAGCCCCAGCCTGCAGACTTACCAAGGATGAATCGCAGTCAGCTCACCTTCATCTCATGAAGGGACACTAAGGGTCATTGGAGCCAGGTAGGAGAGTAGGGCCCCCAGTGGAGAGAGCGGTTCCTCCAGCTGCATTTGGTGCCCAGCCTGGAAGTTTAGAAACTGCCTGCCTGTATAATACAAGGGCTAGAATGGCAAAGTAAATTCTAGCTGCTCAGATCCTCCCATCCCTCCACCATGAAGTAGAAAACCCAAAGATAAGTCTCCCACCCAAATTGAAATCCCAAGTTAATGGAAATAGCCTCAGGCTTAGGAGTCTCCATGAAGGGGCATAACTGAGACAGCCAGGAGTCTGAAGAGAAGAGAGGGAGGGGTCCCAACAAGCCCCACCTCACCTCACCAACAAAAGCCTACTTATAGCCCAGGGGTATAGAGGCAGAAATCTGAAGTGGTCAGAGGCACCCACACCTATGCATCTACATCCCTCATTGACTTCCCTGACTTAGCCATAAACTAGCCACCCAGAGGTATTCAAAGTCAAGGATCAGGCCCTAAACTCATAGCCTGAGAAACTGAGAAACAGGAAGTCAAAATGGGAAAAAAAGAAGCTGAGAAGGAGAAGGGGAAGGCAAGGAAGTCTATTCGAACATACTATGCAGGGCAAGAACAACCAAATACACAGGACAACAATTGATTCTCTACCCACACCTGAGACCACAGAAGGAAACATGATCTGGTCTCAAGCCCAAATAGCATTCCTGGAGGAGCTTAAGAGAAAATTTAAAGACCAAATCAGGGAGCTGGTGACCAAATTGGAAAAAGAAAATACCTCCCTAAAAAATAACTTCAAAAACTAACTGAAGTGGGGCAGAGCCAAGATGGAGGAGTAGAAAGAGCATGTACAAGGTCCTCTGCCCCACAGGACTTCCAAACAATGTAAAAGGGGACTCTGAACAACTTCTGGAGCCCCAACACCCACAGAACTACAGAGAGAAGCTAACCTCCTGCTGAGGAGAACCCAGCAGCCCTGCAAAGAGTGGAGATTGTAGCACTCTGAGATCAGGCAGCACAGCAAGCTGGGAACCCAAAGCGCAGGGCTCTGGGAGCTGAGCCCAGGCCCAAGTGAGCTGAGGTTTTAGCCCTAGGGCAGCTGGGGCAGCAGGAGGCTGGAGGGACCCCAGAAAACCAGCAGCTGTGGCGATTCCAGAATTATAAGCACAGATATGCCTAGGACAAAGTGAGAGGTTAGTGCCCTATGGACTTTGGGACCAGTATTTGGGGAAGGCATCGGCTTCTTCCCCTGGGGGTGACAAGCTGCTGAAGAAATGCAGCACAGAAGCCATTTTGCAGCGTCACTGGCAGCACTAGCTCTTGGTTTGCAAAATGTAGGGAGACCCAGCAATCAATCTGGGGGTTAAACGCTCTTGCTTTAAACTGCCTGGATTTGGATTGTGGTCTGGGGGGGAAGTTTGGGGTGGGTATCCAATTGGCCATAGTGGACAAAGGTTTTACAGAGGCCACCCAACCTGTGGAAGTTGTGAAGACCCCAAGTTTGGGCAGAAGCTCTCCAGTATGGTGCTCAACAAACCAATGTCCTTCCTTTCATGTATTTTGTGATAATAGGCTTGAAAAGTAGAATTTATAAAGGGAGGCAGGTAAGGAAACATTTGCTCAAGGGAACAATAGTATAATCTAGAGTCCAGAGATGGAAAAGCACTAGGTTGTGTTCATAAAAAAGTTATCAAATGGTGCATTTTGACTTAGATTAAAATATTAATAGGATCTATGGTTAAAAAAGACAGGATAAAACATTTCAGATTAGAAAGGACCAAAGAGGCCATCCAGTACAATCCCTCTTTTTTCAATATGAAGAAAATGAGGTTCATGGAGTTTAAGTGCCTTATCCAACAACTCACAAGTAGCAAGAGTATAAGCTTTAGAGGCACAGGGATTGGGTTCAAATGCTACTGCTATGGCTTGTATGACCATGGGAAATTCATTTTATTTCCCTTACACTCACTATTTCGTGATTTGTAACATGAGGGCATTGAAATAGATGGCTTCTGATATTCCTTTCTTTTCTAGATCTAGGATTCTTATGAACCAAGTTGCTCTGACTCTAGAGTTAATACTTTTGTTGAAGCACCACACTAGCTGCCAGTAAAGGTTGGGTTATACCATGAAGGGCCACAAAGACTAAATTAGCCTGGGAATTTTACTCTCAGGAGGCTCTAAACATGATTGGATTGAGGCTTCAAATTAGAAATAGTCAAGAACTACTGGATAGAGCAGAAAGGGAAGGGACAGAGAGAGAAACTACATCTAGGACTTTATAGGACCTTGGGTGGGCATCTTAAATTGTAAGTTCTAAGAGAGAGAGAGAGAGAGAGAGAGAGAGAGAGAGAGAGATCATATATATATATATATATATATATATATATATATATATATATATATGTTATAAAATATTTTTGAGATACCCTGTTTTGCAGAACTAAGGGCCATCAAGAAAGCTGTGCCCTGATCTTGGTATAACAATAATCCTTTCTGCTCTGGAATGGCCTAACCCCTTGTCAATGTGTATTACTTGGACCAGCATCAGGTGTTGACTTCTGCTAGCTCCACCTGTTTCTCATGACCATCCATCACATGTTCACAATCCCTGTTTCTTATATTATACTCCTATTCCCATCATAGAACTCTGGTTCTGTACTTAAATGTAATTATGACGTCCAAGACTTTAGAAAATGATTATTCCCATGGGATTCAAAAATGCCTGTATTGTCTCAAGAAATGCCAACCACAGGAACAGTAACTCAAGACCAAAAAATTATTATGTCATAATCTAACCACATGTGGTTTTATATAAGACCTACCTTTGGTCCAGCATGTTGAACCTCTCCTTCTTAGAAGGTGAGGGTTTCCACTTTCAAGTGTCATTTTCCTCACTCTGAAATTAAATAAACTTCTGTTTTCGTCCTGACTCTCTAAAGTGGTAATGGGTTCTAAAGAACCCTTGTATTGGCTTCACTTTTGGGTTAAATGTTAAAACCCGGGGCTTGTCAATCCCACTTGTGGGGTGGACCTATTGAGGTAAATAGAAGGGGTTGAAATTGGAGGAACTGATTCTGTGGATAGAGAATCCCAGGCAGAGAGATGCCAGAAGAGCTTTTGGGAGCAGCATTATGGAGGAGAGAGAGAGAGAGAGAGAGAGAGAGAGAGAGAGAGAGAGAGAGAGAGAGAGAGAGAGAGAGAGAGCAAGAGAAGACTGCCAGCTGAAGCCACCCAGACTGCTGAGGGCCAGTTGGAGCTGCCCAGGACTTTGGAGAGCTGCCACCCAGAGCTGCCAAAAACTGAGGAGCATGACTGTGGTGCTGATATTTTTTTCTGTCTGTTTTGATGT
>WOXC01009665.1:5000-117500 GCA_011680675.1 Gymnobelideus leadbeateri
GAATGACAGGCAGAGTAATGTGTTATTATTGGAGTGATAAATTCTGGAAAGCAATTTGAAATTATGGAAAGTAGTTAAAATGCTCAAACTCTTTGATTCAGAAATTCTACTGTTAGGCATATACTTTAAAGAGATAATTAACAAAAAGACTCCATATCACCAAAATATTTACAGCATCACTTTTTGTAAGGAAAAAATATTAGAAATCAAAATAAATATTCATTGACTGGGAAACAAACAAATTGCCACACATGAATGTAATGAGATATTACAGTGATGTAAGAAATAAAGACTTAGATGAATTCAGAGAAGGATGAAAAAACTAACATGAATTGATGCAGAGTGAAGTAAGTAGAGTCAAGAAAACAATCTGCATATCAATTGCAACTATATAAATGGGGGGAGAAAATTTAAAAGAAAGCTTATAGAAAAAGAATGTTGAAAAATTACAAAAAGAACAAGCTTTGCCCCAGATACCCTGTGCTCCTTTACAAAGGTGTCATTTCCAGAGGTGTAGAACATTACATATCAGATATTTTTGATGAATTATTTAATTTTACTTATAATGAGGGAGGTCTTTTTTTGGAAGAGGGAGGGATACAGGGAGAATTATTATTATTTTTTTTTTTTTTTTTTTGCTTTTTGGAGGGCAACTGGGGTTAAGTAACTTGCCCATGGTCACACGGCTAAGTTTTTTTGTTTGTGTGTGTTAAGTGTCTGAGGCCGGATCTGAATTCAGGTCCTTCTGACTCCAGGGCCGGCGCTCTACTCACTGTGCCACCTAGCCTCCCCTACAGGGGGAATTCTAAGCAATATGTTGGTTTTTGGTTTGTTTGGATTTTTTTGCTTTTTGGAGGGGGAAGGCAGGGCAATTAGGATTAAGTGACTTGCCTAAGGTCACACAGCTAATGTGATAAGTGTCTGAAGCCAGATTTGAACTCGGGTCCTCCTGACTCCAGGGCTGGTGCTCTATTCCCTGTGCCACCTAGCTGCCCCAATTCTAGGCAATATGAAAACAAAAGAGATAAATAAAAACCTATTTTTAAAAGAAGAGTTAAATGTAGTAGATGTTCTGAAGGAAGAATTGACCTTATGTGATATCACTGAATGAAGAGGAATTGTTCACAGAAACAATTAAGGTTTGTTTTAATATATGTATACTTTCTATTCAACATATCCAATAAAATTCAAGAACTATGTTTTTAAAAAGGAAGTGATGAGGTTCATGAAGTATGAAGAAAAAAGATTTTGTCAGTGATTCTCTAGCATTTTTCTGGAAGTAGGGTAACTTTATTCTGGAATCATAGACTCGTTTATTTAGATAGAACTATCACTAACAGGTAAAAAGACAATTTGTTATGTTACCATAGCTTGATAGAAATATCTGTTTAAAAACCCAACTCCTTGTGATTTATTTTATGCTCATGAAGCAAATTTCTAATCTGTAATTTGTTTTTTCTTGAATAGATGAGAATGGAGTGTCTAGGACATTGTTAAGTATGTCTAGCATTAAGAATCTGTATATTTGTATTTTGGTTTATATGTCAGGTTATTTTGAATTTTGTTAGTGTAATTCAGACCTTAGCGGTATCAATTCTTTATAAATGGATAGTTTTGTGTT
The DNA here is from genome assembly GCA_011680675.1 of Gymnobelideus leadbeateri. Lineage (NCBI taxonomy): Eukaryota > Metazoa > Chordata > Mammalia > Diprotodontia > Petauridae > Gymnobelideus > Gymnobelideus leadbeateri. Next base: position 6,622 of record WOXC01009665.1, read on the forward strand.
TCTGAACATGTGAAATGAGCCCCTATTTGGGCATGTTTTAACTCTACCAAGAAAGAACAGTCACCCATTGAATTCCACCTGAAAAACAAAAAAACAAAACAAAATTCACTTTATCTTAATTATTTAATTACCACATTGTACTTTAATGAATTGATATTTCTGACCTCATTTAACTCCTATATATCTCTATTTTGTTTTGTTTTGTTTGCATGTCTGTTTTTTTTTTTTTGGGGGGGGGGATCTGGAATTGTTTAGACATCTTCAATTAGGAATTAGAGAACCTAGGGAGTTCAGTGGAGCCTGGGTGGAATGGGGTGAGGGCAGGTGGCACTGCTATTGGTCATAATTGAGCTGCATTGGAGACCAAGGCCATGGGAGTTTCACAAGTTGATGGTCTTTGAATCCAGGGCATTAGAAAAAGGAAGGGAAAAGGATTGAGAACACTTTGATTGAGGCACTTATTTGAGGGAAGAGTGAGTGACCTAGAGGCCCATAGATGACAGGACAGCAAAAAGGATCTGGGCAGGATAGCATGAGTTTTAAAAGAGGAGATCTGATGACTGAATGATAGAAACAGAAAGAGGGTCTGAAAATATCAGTGGTGAACAAGTAGCATGCCAGCTCTTCCTCCTGGTCCAGCCTGTCAGGAGGTATGCTAGAAGGAGCAGCTGGCCTGAGAGAGGATGACAAGAGATGCTGTGTTTTCATGAGAAAGCTAAAAAGCACAAAAAGATGGAAGGAATATGAAAGGAGAGGATCTAAAAGTATTCATTTAGAGCTGGAAGGCCTTGTAATTCATGTAGTATAACCCTCTGATTTTAATAGTATTTTTTTTTCCAATTACACATAAAGACAATTTTTAACATTCATTTTTTAATTTTTATTTATTTACTTTGTTAAGTATTTTTTTTTTGTTTTTTGGAGGGGGAAGGGCAGAGCAATTGGGGTTAAGTGACTTGCCCAAGTTCACATGGTTAGTAAGTGTTAAGTGTCTGAGGTTGGGTTTGAACTTAGCTCCTCCTGACTCCAGGGCCAGTGCTCTATTCACTGTGCCACCTAGATGCCCCTAACATTCATTTTTTAAATGAAATTTTGAGTTCCAAATTTTCTCCCTCCTTCCTCCTTAAGATGGTAAGCAATTTGATATAGGTTATATATGTGCATTATTGCAAAACATTTCCATGTTAGTCATGTTGTGAAAGAAGATCAGAACAAAAAGAAAAAATACAAAAAAATAAACCAAATGATCATAGTTGACCATCACACAACATCGCTGTTTACTGTGCACAGTGTTCTCTGGTTCTGATCACTTCACTCAGCATCAGTTCATATAAGGCTTTCCAGGTTTTTATGAAGTCTGTTAATCATTTCTTATAGCACAATAACATTCCATTACATTCATATACCAAAATTTGTTTAGTCATTCCCCAATTGATAGGCATCCCCTTAATTTCCAATTCTTTGCCACCACAGAAAATGCTACTACAAATATTTTTACATGTGTATGTCCTTTTCCCTTTTTTATGATCTATCTCTTTGGGTAATCCTCTGATTTTAAAGATGAAAATAAGACAGAATGTAAAAATATGACTTGCCCATGGTCATAGAGGTAATAAAGACAGAGTCATGTCCTCAGATTTTAATTCCCATAATCTTTGCCCTGTCCCACCACAGAGGAAGTTTCTTGAGATAGGCAAAAAAGAGAAGGAAGGCAAAGGAAGATAGTAATTAAGGACTGGATTGAGCTGTTTTCTGGGCTTTGGTGGGAGGTTAGTGTTAGACATTGGAGACAGCTGCAAACCATTGTACCTGCACTTCACCTTTACCTCTGATGTACCCAGATCATCCTGCACTGATCTCTGACATCCAGTGTGAATATGGCCCCAGATAAAGTGGTTTGGTTTGTTTTTTTTTTCCTGAGATTAGAAGGCAAAATTCACTCCAGGGAAAGGTGCCTTAGAGAGGGCAATGGGTAAAAAAATCTCCTCACCCTCAAGGAATCTGCTTCCAGGATATCATCATCTAGGGCTTAGTTCCTATCACTAGTGCTGGTCTGAACCCTGATCTTGTTATGGAAATTCCCCTTATGCATTTAATCTATAACTTTTAATCTTAGAGAGTTGCCTGGGACATTAAAGAGGATGAGTGACTTGGTCATGGTCATATAACTCATAGGTGTCAAAGGGAGGATGATTCCAGGTCTTTTTGAGGCCAAGGCTTCTGTTTACTATGCTACCTTACATGGTTAAATTTGATCCATTACAGTCATGGTAGAATGTCAAAAAGAAAGTAAATCTCTGTATTTGAGGACCATGTCACTCCGTAGTTAAAGAAATAAATTTTGAAATATGTTTGTACAAAGTACTCAGAAAAGCCTTTCTCTTCTGTGTGTTCAATGGGTTCTCCTAATGTATTTCTATAATGTGTATGCTTTTATAATTTTGACATTACAAATCCTGTACTTGATGGAACATCAAATAACTTCTTAGAAAAAGAGCACGTGAATGAACACTGAGCAAAAAATTGAAGGCACTTTCAGCAATCCTCATGAACTTTCTCTGAGAAAATGTCTTGGATCCCTCTCCTTCCATCTAGAGTCAAGATTTATAGTATTTTTCCTGGTAATATCTAGGTCTAAAATGTTTATTTGGAAGGCAACAGAGACAGCTTTTATCCTTGTTCTTGAAGTTAGAAGTCCTCTACACCAGACTATACTGTGGTGAGGTCAGAATTCTACCCTTATATGGTTTGTTAAGATCTCTTCCCTGACGTTTACTGTGCTTGTTAAAGAAATATGTGGTAGGAATAGAGAGCATCTACCTCTGCCTATCTTTAAGACGTTACTTAGGGGGAGGCTAGGTGGCATAGTGAATAGAGCACTGGCCCTGGAGTCACGAGGACATGAGTTCAAATCCGGCCTCAAACATTTGACATATATACTAGCCATGTGACTTTGGGCAAGTCACTTAACCCCAATTGCCCTCCAAAAAGGAAAAAAAAAGACTTGGGAAAAAAATTACCGAGAATGCTGGGGTGATAACAAAATTCAATGGGATTCTGGGAAAAAGAAGTTTCTAGGGGTCCAGCAAAGTCAGCTGAGGATGAGCTATGGTGGTAGGATTTTAATGGGCCTGTTGGAGTTGGGGGCCCTAGGGGTTGGTGGGCCCATGGTGGTGCAGCGTAATGACTAAGATGATGTGGTGACCTTCAACCAGGATCAGTGAGTAGCCTCAGACTAGTTAACAACACCATCTCATGCCTGGACCATTCCAGTAAACTTCTGGTTGGTTTTCCTGCCTCAAGTCTCTTTCATTCTAGACCCTTCTCAATGCTTACCTGTAAAACTGATCTTTCCAGAGCACAGGTATGACCATTTCAGCCCCCTATTCAATAAACTCCAGTGGCTCCCTTTTACCTCCTGCATAAAATGTAAGATCTTCTGTTTGGATTTTAAAGCATTTCACACCCTGGCCCCCTCCTACCTTTTCAGTCTTCTAAAACTTTACTGCTCTTCACATATTCTGCTATCCAATGACACCACCCTCCCAACATTCCATCTCCCAGCTGTGCATTTTCATCAGTTTTACTGACTACCACACATGCCTGGAATCCTCTCCCTCCTTGTCTCCACCTCCTGACTTCCTTCCTTGGGTTTCTTCAGGTTTCTCATAAAATTCTGCCTTCTTCATTAAGCCTTTCCCACTCCTCCCTAGGTATTTTCTCTTTGTTGATTATGCCCAGTTTATCCTGTGTATAGCTGGCTTGTACATAGTTGTTTGCATATTGTCTTTTCCATTAGAATGTGAGCTCTTTGAAAACAAGGGCTATCTTTTTCCCTCCTCTATATCCACAGCCCTTAGCACTATGCGTGGCACATAATAGGGACTTAATAAATGCTTATGGAATAGACGATTTCTCAGTACACCCAAGGAAAGATAGATTCACCTACTGCTGGTAAAGAATCCAAGGGACTTCTTTTGTCTGTTGCTTCAGGCTTAGGCAAAACTGTAAGGAAGTGACAGTGGGTAGGATTTCTCTAATTGTTTTACATTCATTGTCCTTGTTATCTGAAATGTGTATATAAATTCTAACAGCCATTTATACTAATGACAGCTTTTTTGTTGTGGGTACAATTCGCAAAAGAGAGAGAAAAGGTTTCTCCTTTTAAAATGTAGGGTTTTTTCCTTCTGAGTATTGTTAAGCTCTGCTCAGAACCAAAGATACAGAGCCATAGAGGGCTGACAATATTACCTATTAACTTTACAAAAGTAGTCCTAGACTTGTTTTCTTTCTCTTAAAAACAAAAACAAACAAAAAGATGAGCCAGAAAACACCTCATTGTGAGTAACAAAAATTGTTTTCACTTCAATCTAAGAAGCTTTGGGGAGCTAGGCCTCTTTTTCACAAGGCTTCCCACAGGCTTAGAGAAATTTATCTAGTTCTACTTAATTCCAAAGTAGGGTCAATAGGTGGAAGATGTAAAAGAAGTCCATTTGGGACCAATATATTTCTATTTATGTATTTCATATATATTTTATATGTATATATATATTTAATTTTAAATCTTAAGAATAAGGGCTAAGCAAAAGTGAAATGGACTATTGTGAGAGATAGTTGGTTACCACTGCCTAGAGGTCAAGTGAATATTGAATGAATACTTGTTAGAGACATTGTAAAGGGGCATCTTGGTCCAGAATGGATTTGGCTAGATGACCTTTGAGGTGACTTAGTTCTGAGATTTTGTGATTTTTCAGATTCTTAAATGGTTGGCAAGATGATGTTTTATAACCTACAGGTAGCATCACAGTAGAAGAGATTTGAAAGAATGAAAAAGACAGATAGGAAGTATATTTCAATAAACATTATGAGTCTACTACATGGAAAACATTGTGTTGTGTCTAAGGAATGGAAAGGCAAAAGTGGCAGCTGCTTGGAGTAGAAAATAGAAGTACTGGACTTAGAATCACCAAGACCCAGTTACTAGCTGGGCAACCCTGCTCAAGTCACTTAATCTCTCTCAATCTAAATTTCCTTATTTGTAAAGTGGGGATGATAAAACACCTACATCAGAAAGCTGTAAGGATCAAGTGAGATAACATGTTAAAGGTTTATAAACCTTAAATATTGTATAAATATTAGATATTGTAATTAAACAATCTCTGCCTTCCTGGGGATTACATTCTTTAAGCCCCATAAAAGGTTTATGAACTTTAAAGTGTTATATAAATGTTAGATATTGGTAACTGAACAATCCATGCCTTCATGAAGATTTCTTCTTTTGGGTAAAGAGGATATAAAATGTATACTGAGGAGTAAATTAAAGTCAATTTGAGAAGACAGAGAGCATGTATACCTGGAGGAATCAGCAGCAGCTTCCTATGGTACCTGACCTGATCCTTGAAAGTAGTTTAAGATAGAACACCAGGGATAAACTTCAGCTATGGGTGGAGGGCGATGGAGGAGAGGGCAGACTATGTGATAGATGGAAGTATGGCACGGAATACAGAAATGTTGAATTCTCAGAACTGCTAGTGGACCAGTTTGGTTTTAACTTAACATGCACAAAGGGGAGGAACATAAAATAAGCCTGGAATGGCATTTAAAGATAGATTATGGGGAGCTTTAAATGGCAGAGTGAAGAGATTTTTAAAAATTAGATTCCAGAGGTAGTGGAAAGCAATGAAGGGATCCTCCCCAAGCCACTTTATGACAGTCTTCTAGGTAGTGTGAAAGAAACATTTGTTCCTTAATATCGATGATTCATTAAAAAAGGGAGAGAGAAATAACTTTGCAAAGCATGAGAAAGGCATAGAACCTTGGAAAATTTCTTTGGGGGTCCTTGGTACTTAGTTGGACAGCATGACTTTGAGCACTTTAAAACTTATAGGGAGGAAAGGAAGGGCAGAGTTCCATATGGGATGCTGGGGGATAAGTGAGGAGAAAAATGACTCAAGTGGTCATTTCTGGCCCTATTATCAGTCATGATGGATGGGTGGTAGAGAGGCAGGAGGAGAAATGTCTATTTAAAGCTAGCAATTAAGAAAGTATGTCTAAGTACAGAGAAAATGGCAGTGCCAATTCTGACTGTTGATGTGTCTGATGAAGCAGGACTACTTCACCTACAAACTGACACAGCTGCATTAATGTGGCTTTAAATAGCAGTTCTCATCTGCCTATGATGGAGCTGTGAAGGAGAGTGCCTCATCACCTGTGGGCTTATAAATGTAGATTATTCCCTTTTGACTAGAAATCATTTCTACCTGGATTCCTCCTCCAGTGTTGAATCCTGGCTTTCCATTGTCTCCAAAACGAGCACTAAATGCCAATTTGTTGTTTTGGCTTCGGCTCTCTTGGTATGTTGGGTGATCCTGAGGTACATTAACCTTATGCTTTTTTAATTTCCACTTGTACTTTTTTTAAAATGCCAAGTGTAATTGCGGTGATTTGCCCAATTGCTTTCATGTACATGTAGTCAGACAGGTTTATGATGCTGGGATACACGAGTCACTGAGCAAAATTAAGGCATCATTATCTAAGACTATGACTGTAGCTTAGTTATAGGAGAAAAAAATTGCAGGTGGGAGAGATCTGATTCTGAACTTAAAGAGACCTTGCCACACAGGCGCATTCTAAATATATCCTACCACATCAGAAATCCTATTGAATCTAGTTATGCTTTCTCTGCATTTCCTTTCACCAATATTGCTGAATATCAAGATCACTGGGTGTTAAGAGTTCCATTCTCTTGTAGTTGTAAATTAAAACATATTTTCCTTTTTCCCCCTCAGGAGGAAATGATAGCAACCACGTGTAAATTTATTTATTTTTCACTAGGGAGGCACTGAATAGGAACTATTTTCTGATAAAGGATAATAGAGGCAAAAGCACATTGAGGAAAAAAAATATTCTGCCTGCTTTCTGAGAGTTGTGCCCTATGAAAGTAGCTGCATTGCCATCTCTATGTTTTGAGGTTGTTCCTTCATGATCGGGTCTTCAACTGGGAACCATGATTTATGATGTCCTCAGAGAAAGGCGATGACAGGGAGACAGAGGCTCATCATAATGAACTGGCTAATCGCAACAAAGATAAGGTACCTATGATGATCTGCTTGTTGTACAGTTCCCTTTTTTACATTATATTATACTGAAGCTTCTAGAACAGTGGTTTCTAGCCAGTGGAACAATTATAGCTTTCCAATAAGACTTTGGGTGCAGACTGATCCCAGGGATCCTTGAATCCATACTTTGACCAAGAATCACCATTTTGATCTTTAGTTAGGTCCTACAAAATATATTGTGTAAAATTTTAAAATGCACAAACAAAACCTGTGCAGCCAAGATTAGAAGGAAAGCAGGAAATAGGGGGAGGGGTTTGTTACAGCAAGTTTCTCTGATAAAAGTCTTGTTTCTTAAATATATAGAAAATTGAGTCACATCTATAAGAATACGAGTCATTTCCCAATAAATGGTCAAAGGATACAGGTAGTTTTCAGAAGAAGAAGAAATCAAAACTGTCTACAGTCAAGGAAAAAGAATGTTCTAAATCACTGTTGATTAGAGAAATGCAAATTAAAATAACCCTGAGGTAATATCTGACACCTAGCAGATTGGCTAATATGATAAAAAGGAAAATGACAAATGTTTGATGGGATGCAGAAAAAATTGGGACACTAATGCACTATTGGTGGAGTTGTGAATTGATTCAACTTATTCTGGAGAATGATTTGGAACTATGCTCAAAGGACTATAAAACTGTGTGTACCCTTTAACCCAGCCATACCATCATTAGGTCTGCATTCCAAAAACATTTTTTTAAAGGAGAAAGAACCTATACATGCAAAAATATATTTTTTTTAACAAATGCTTTATTAACTTCTGGTTTACATCATTCATTTCTGCCAGATTTTGAGTTACAATTTTTCCCCATTTTCCCCCTACCCACGATCCCAGAATAGCAGTTCCACAAGATATCCCCTCATCCAATCTGCTCTCTCCCATATCTTCTCCCATACCCACTTCGACTTTACCATTAGGGCTAGGTGAGTCTCTGTACCCCAATGTATGCACATCTTATCTCCCAATTACATGCAAAATAGTATTAATAATAGTATATATATATATATATATATATATATATATATATATATATATATATATATATATATATATATATATATTTGAAACATCCATTCCCTTCCTCCCTTGTCACCCACTACCTCTGGGAAGATAAGCAATTCAGTATGTGTTGTACATGTATAGCTATGAAAAACATTACCATAGTAGATATATTGTAAAAGACTGCTTATATTTCCCTCCCACCCATCCCACCCCCTACCTGGTCCATTCCCTACTTTGATCCTGTCCCTCTTTGAAAGTGGGTACTTCCAACCTCCCCTCCCCCGAGAATGCCTTCCCCTCCATCATCCCTCCTCTCATCCCCCTTCCCCCTACTCTCCTGCAGGGTGAGATATCCCATTTAGTATGTATGTCATTCTCTCCCTGAGCCAAATTCAATGAGAATATGGTTTTGCCTTTTTGCCTTCCTGTTCTTCCCCTCCCCTGCAACCACTTCCCCTTGTTTCTTCTACATGAGATAGTTTACCCTACCCTGTCTCTCCCCATCTCCTCTTGCCATTTTCCTCTCTCACCTCTTAACTTCACCCCTTAAATATCATCCCTTCCCACCAAAATATTTTTAGCAGATCTTTTTGTTGAGGCAAAGAATTAGACATTGAGGGGATGCCCATCAATTGGGGAATGACTGAACAAGTTGTGGTATATGATTGTGATGGAATATTATTGTGCTACAATAAATGAAAAGCAGGATGCTTTCAGGGAATAAAACCACTTGGAAAGACTTACATGAATTTATACAAGGTGAAGTGAGCAAAACCAGAGAACATTATACACAGTAACAGCAATATTATAAGATGACCAACTGGAAATGATTTAAATATTCTCAGCAATGCAACAATTCCAATGGACTAATATGAAAAATGCTATCCACCTCCACAGAAAGAACCAATGAAGCTTGAATATAGATCGAAGCATACTTTTTTTTTACTTCAAGATCTGTGTTTTCTTTCACAATATGTCATATAAGGAAACATATTTTTTATCAAGGAGGGGGGAGACGAAGAAGGGAAGGAGGAAGTTTGGAACGCATTTCAAACTCATTTTTTTAAAAAAGTGAATGATAAAATTTGTTTTTTCATGTAACCAGAAAAAATATTTAAAATTTCATGGCAAAATATGCACAAACATATATATATATATATATATATATATAGAGAGAGAGAGAGAGAGAGAGAGAGAGAGAGAGAGAGAGAGAGAGAGAGAGAAAGAGAGAGAGAAAGAGAGAGAGAAAGAGAGAGAGAGAAACTCAGCAAAATAATTTTTCACAAATGTACTATACACATACACATATAACTATTTTCAAATATATTTCAAATATTGGGCTGTCAGCCTGGGTAGTAGATAAACTGTTAGGTTTTAGGTCAGGGAAAAATCTGAAGTTGGTCCCACTTCTGATGCTCTGCTTACAGGCAAATCTTTGACCTCTCTTAGCCCCAATCTTCTCATATGAGGATAGGAATAGCTATAACACTTAGCTTCCAATCTTGCATTGAGGCTAAAATGAGCTAATATATGGAAAGTATATTGAAAATCATAAAGGGCAATATAAATATTAGTTAATTATGTTAGTAATAGAATCTGTTGATTCAAGAAAAAAACATTCATTTAAGAGTATTACTGACTTTGTCAATAGTTTTTAAAAATTGTTTATTTCCTCATCTGATAGATGCTAGAGCTATAATTACTGATAAATGAGGGTTCCCAAAAATGTTTTACATGGGTAATTGTTTGAAAGGGCAAAGACACCTATGTTTGACATGTAGGTAGTGCTAAAAGCAACATTGTTTGAATGTTGATGTTTAATAAAGATTGCCAGAAATAATGATGCCAGGAATGAAGATGGAAAACTTCCCACCAAAATCATGGGGCATATGCTTCTATTTTGGAAAAACCTGGCAATATGTGTGTAGTTCAAGTTCATCTCCATTAGTAATTGGAATGAATACCAGATGTGCCACTAACCTTATAAGCAAGTGATTAAATAACATGACATGGGATAGATTGATAAATAAAGAGTAAGAGAATGTATTTGAGTGAGGAGAAATCCATCAATATGCATGTGAGGAGAGTCAAGATGAAAAAGAGTGATTTAATATATACTCTATTCAGCTGTAACAAGTCAGAGATGGCACACATCTAGACATTTTTCAGTCTCAGAGTGCTATGGTAAGGTTAATATGGGTCACTTACTCTGCCTGGGTCCCCTGGACTGAAACCAGGATTAGTAATGCATGACTGAAATCTAAGGTAGAGAATTCGTAGGGCATGAAGATAGAAGTGTGAAGAGTATAATCGCATTGCTGTATGTAGGCGGGAATAAGACTTAATTGGCCAAGAAGAGTTCAGACTTAGAATTCAACTGCCCTGAAGAGGTCAAATAGATTTCATAGGTATAGAGAGGTCCTTGATAAACTTTAGAGAATGTAGCTAAGACTAGAGGAGAAGCAATCCAATACTAGAAGCTGTCTAGAGTCCAGGACAAAGTTGACAAGTCTCATACCAGTGGATAGCAATGCAGACCTCTGGGTCCAGGGCAAGCTCATTCCTCTTTGCTCTGTCATATATAGCCAATTGCTTGCTGTGTTCAGGCAACCCTGGTCCCACAGGTATTGATCATACTAGGAGTGCAGAGGCCTGTAGATGAATCTTATTTCTTACCAAGACAGGAAAGATATGGTACAATTACTTCATAATTACTTAATAAACTACCTTGTGGGGTTTGTGAACTATGATACAAAGTTGAAATCATCATTAGTTCTCTCCCGCCTCACCTCAGCCTCTTGGAGACTAAGCCTCAGACTAGCTTCCTTTTTAAAATTAAATTCTTTATTTTTAGTTTTCAACAATAATTTCCATCAGTTATAAATTTTCTCCCCCTCCCTCCCCAAGACGGCTTGCAATCTAATATGGCCTCTACACATACATTCCTATTAAACACATTTTCACATTTCAGACTAGCTTCCTTCAAAGTTCCACTCAGGCAGCTCTTCCAAAGTGGAGTGTTTTTGATGCCACACCCCCTAGGGCTTCCTCCCCATATTATCTGTATTCACATATTTACTTTGCAAATACTTGATCATACGAATCTCCTCTCCCCAATGGAATATAAGCTTCTTGAGGGTATAAGTTATTTCAGGCTTGTCTTTGTATCTTCAATATCTAGAATAGTGTGTGGCACAGTAGGGCCTTCATATATTAATAATCATAACAATAAGCTAGCATTTATACAGCCCTTTAAGGTTTGCAAAGCATTTTTACATACATTATCTTATTTGATCCTCACAACAACCCTATGTAGTCGGTACCTTTATTATTCCCATTTTGCAGAAGAGGAAACTGAAGTTAAGCGCTTAACAGACTTTCTCCAGGTACACTCAGGGTCTTTAGGGTCTTTGGCATGGTATGAATCCATGTCTTTTCAACTCCAAGCCCATCACTTTATTCCCTACCCTATGCTGCCCTCTGGATAGTCAGTCCACTAAAAAATGGATAACTAGATAGTCTGGACAACTTCCAGATAGGTACTGTCCTCCCCAGGACACAGAAGGAGATTGATTCCAGGCTTTCAGTTCAGAGCTTCAGCATTGCATTTGACAAGAAAATGATCAGTATACAACAGGAAAATGATTGGTGTTCTGTTTGACATTTTGTTTCTTTGGTGCACAACGCATCCAAAAGCTAATATACAGTCATCTAAAAACAAAAACAAACTCAAACCTCTAGAAACCTCTCTATCTTGCATTAAGGGGCGAAGTGGAAGGGTTAAGGGGAGCTGGTTGTCAAAACGGTAGAAGCTTGAAAACTGAAATAATGCTCTATTTCTTTCCCCTGTCTGTTCCTTAGGAATTATGGTCCCATGAATGTTGGCTGGTGCTATGGACTATTTTTAAACCCTGCCAGCATTCAGATATGTCCCTTTTGTGTTTATTCATACAAGGAAACCATTTTCCCTCTTCTTATTAAAGAAATCACAAATATCAGCTGTGGTCTGGCCACATGCTGGTTTATCTGTTGCCAAGCCCTGGAAAGTCTAAGTAGCTAGCAAAATCAGACCAGGATTAGAACTATCTTGGGATCATGCACTGAGATATTAACCAAGGATTCCACACTATTGTCATCTCCCACTTGGAGAGGATGTAACGGAGTAGACCATTGGTAATTAAGCCCATTTGTTTCCTATTTGATGATCTTCTCTGGCCCTCTCATGGTTCAATGGGTACTCCTCCTATATGAGATATTTATGGTATTAAGGAGAAGGAAGAGTCCGACAAGGACATTTATAAAATGGCCTTTGACCCCAGAGGAGCCTTCTGGTGGCACTGTAATATAGAGCATAGGCAAGTACCACATGCCTTTTTCTGTCCTGAGGTTCACATCCATCCCTTCATATTCCCCTTCTTGACAGTGTCTCTATCCTCCCTTATCATTTTCTCTTTGCTGCTGTCATTCACTTGGGTTTTCATAGCCTGGTCTCAGCCTCTGTTCAAAGAAAACTGTAGCCATTCTGCTCAGTCTGGCTGCCTGGGAGTTCAAAAGATAAGAAGCACTTTCTAGCATGAAATAGGCCATGAAATGTGTTTGAAAATAAAGTTGTTAATGACAATTGTCATCAAAAACTTTCTCTTTCAAATGCATCATTCACAGCTTACACACTTCAGAGAGATGGTCTCTTCTTCTGAAATTTGGCGCTGTGAGGAGGCAGCTAGTGGAAGCAGACGTGGTCAAATCTTTATATGCCCACAATGGTGTGTGTAGACACATACATATGTGTATACACATATGCACAAACATGTACACATAGAATACCCACATTCTTACAATGCATATACAACACATGTGCAGAAAATATAACACATATACATATATACTGTGCAATATACACATCCATAGGTACATACATCTATACAGACATGCATACAAACATTTCTACACATATATGCTTTCATATCTATGTATATTATGGGGGACATGTATATAGACATAGGCATCTATACACACATTCAGACACATACTTATCCATACATACCCAACTATACATACTGACTCCAATCTATCCCATACACTACTGCCCAAGTGAGTTTCCTTAAGTGCATTTCTAACTATATCATTTCCCTACTCAATCATTTCCAGTGGCTTCCTGTTGCCTCTAGGATAAATTATAAACTCTGCTAAGCTTTTAAAGCCTAGTCCCAACCTATCTCTCTAGCCACACTGGGCACTATTGCATCTCCTGTTCTTGGTGATCGGCCAAAGTGGCCTTCTCTCTGTTTCTCAGACATGACATCCCATCTCCTATCTCCCTTCGTTTCCCATTCCCCATGCCTGGAATGCACATCTTTCTCAGACTGCTATCTGAACGGAGCCTTTCCTGGGGCTGTCCCTCTCCTCAAGCTGACAGTGCTTCTGCATCCTCAAGGTGACCTTGTATTCATTCCTTATTCATTTAGCATGTGGTTTCCTCTGGTATAAAGTACTTTATTTGGGGTCAGGAACTGGGTTTTTTGTTTTTTGTTTTTGTTCTTTATATCTCTAGTGCCCAGAACAGGGCTTGATGCCTAGTAGGTATTTAATATATGTTTGCTGACTGATTGATTGATGTGCTATCTGTGACATCTGTAGAGTTACACTCTACGTGTTTCTGTGCCAAATTGCTCTTCTCTCCTTTTCTCACAAATAGCAAGCACTCCATCTCCCATCTCCATGACTTGTACTGTATGCCCCTCCTCCTCTCCACCTCATAGAATCCTCTTTTTCTAGCACTACCTTCTATATGATACTTTTCCTGATCCCCACAACTGTTAGTGCTCTACCTCACTAACTACAGATATTTTACCACTTTTCATTTATTCCTTATATGTGTACTTATCTCCTCATTGGCATTGGAGCTCTTTCACTCTTTTTTAATTGGAATTCCTACCACCTAGAATGATACCTAAAACAGAGCTGGTGCTTAATAAATGCTTGTTAATTGATCATGTGATTATGTAGGAACACAATGTATTTAATTATATAAACATATAGGCACATATTACATGTATATACATATAGTGCATATTTATGCATGCATACACATATGCATGATGGATATTAATCTATATTGGTGGAAGGGGTTCCTTATTGCAAGTTGCCCATCTCATGAATAAATTATATATCCATATATCCATATACATACAAATTCATAGATACTAAAATTTGTATATAATTCACTTAATATATATCAGATTATGTGTATGTCTGTGCGTATACATATCTAGAAATAAATATATTACCTGCAGCCTCCTCCTACAAGATATCCTACCTATTGGCTCATGGAATGGGTTCTATCCTGGGGACTACCTAATCTTAAGAAGAGGTTTTACTCTTAAATTCTCTAGCTCATTATGTCCTCCCCCTCTAGGGAATATCTCAACAACAAAGCTTTGAATAGTTTTTATCTTGAGTCTCACCTAAAAGGGATTAACAGGGACACTTCTAGAAAGTATAGTACTTATTCAACATAGATATTGGGCACTAGACATCTATTCTTTGTTTCACTGCCAAAAAAGAAATAAAGTACAAAAGGTTCATAAGCATTCCTTAACAAATAGGTAACACACACACATACACACAAATAAACTGTCACACCAATTACACTCTTGTGAAAGTTGGGACTTTGAGATATTTCACTTTGAACTTTGACCTATGCCATCTACATCATTCAAAAGCCCAGATTGCCTGGCAAAGCAGGGCATCATCTGCACTTCCTTAATCCTTTCAGCAGAAGCATCTTCCTAATGCTTTTTCCTGGCAGGGTGCAACTCCTCTCCTGAGAAGTGGTATAGTTTCAGAACTAGGTAACTGATTGAAACTCAGGAACCCAAGAAGTCCTACACTATTAAGGTAATCATAAGGACTGGAAATACTCAGCTCTCAGGATTGCTACTTGGTCATTTGAATTTAAGGAAAGAAATACAACTGCCCAGGGTGTGGGGCCCAGTCACAGGCTTGCCTGATCAAGCATATGTTCTTGCTGGCACATGTTCATAGCCATCATCACTGCTGGACATTGTGGGGAGGATGGGGAAATACACCCTCCCTCTGCTGCTAAAAGTCCAAGGAAGGGCTGGCAGCATCCCAAGCAACAGTCTCAAAAGAGAGGAAGAGAGAGCGAGACAGAGCCTTTGTCCTCTCCTTTTATAGTCTACTGAGTAGGAAGCTTTTCCTGGCTCAGTTACCAATCATCTATGACATAGCCCCACAGTCTTTTAGTGTTGAGGCAGATGCATGCCCAGTTCTGTGGGAGCACTCTGGTAGGTGTGTGTGTGTGTGTGTGTGTGTGTGTGTGTGTATGTGCTCGTACATGTCCAAGTGCATGTGCACGCACTAGCCTGTGGGGAAAGGGTGGAGAGAAAGAGAAAGAGACAGACAGATAGAGACACAGAGAGACATTTGAGGGGAAGGAGAGCAGAGGTATTGTTAGGTTATTGTCAGAAAGACCTAGGTTCACATTCTGGCTCTGGTGATTATTTCTGGTATGATATACAATCCTGGGCAAGTTATTGAACCTCTATGTGATTCCAGTGACATACTAGTATTTATTGATTAAGATTTCAGTCTCCACTGATCAAAGAGTTTCTTTATTAGAAATTACTGATATGCATACAAGTTCACAGAATCCCAGATTTAAAGATACACAACTCATAAATATCCTATATACAAACATACAAATATATGTATGTGAGTGTGTGTGAGTGTGTATGTGTGTGTGTGTAACAGTACCTGGCCAGACTCAACAACTATAGGAACAGCTAGTGTCTTTTATGAAAAAGAAATAGTTATAGAATCAATCCATCTGTTGAGATTTATAAAGGAAGATGTTTGGTTTTTTTTTTTAATAGGAGAGTTGGGGTGGCTAGGTGGCATAGTGAAGAGAGCACCAGCCCTGGAGTTAGAAGGACCTGAGTTCAAATCCAGCCTCAGACACTTAACACAAAAACTAGCCATGTGACCCTGGGCAAGTCACTTAACCCCAATTGCCCTCCAAAAAGCAAATATATATATGAGAGTTGATGCTGAAAGAAAATTCTCAGGCAGAGCTGACCTACCTAGCACCAAAAATATCTTTTCATACTATTTAAATTCTTCATTCCTTCCTTCCTTCCTTCCTTCCTTCCTTCCTTCCTTCCTTCCTTCCTTCCTTCCTTATTTCCTCCCTTTTTTCCTTCTTTCCTCTTTTTACTTTAAAAAAAATCCATCATTTAGAAACATTCTCTTTTAAAATACAAATACATTTTTCAGAACTAAAAGTTCATCATTCATTCACACTTTAGTGTGCATTAATTAATTTAGACCTTTCTTTTTCTTAACACCTAGCCATGATCAAGAACATTAAGTGACAGCACTTTTTAATTAAATGGAGGAGGGGATATAGGCAGTTTAGGGAAATGTAGTACTTCAGAGGGGAGGGCAGACCTTGATGAGACACCTGTTAGGAGTGTAATTTCAAAGACTTGGTCACTGTGACCTTCAATTCTGTATTGGTGGGTTTCCTCTGAAGAACTCCAGAGGGCCCTAGATATAGAAAAGTATAATTAAGACTTAATATTTTGTGTTAAGTGGTAAGTGTGGGTAGGGGGCTAGTTAGGTAGAAATGCTGAAAATCCCCAGCTGAGGAAGAAAGATAATTGGTTTGACAGAGGGGACCAGAAGAAGGGAGCTAATAAAACTTTTTTTTCCAAAGCATAGGGAGAATTATTGCTCTTGGAACGCAGCTTTGCATATTTTCTTTCAGTGAGCACTTCCTTTTGTTTTCTGGTTTTATGTGAGTCTGAATTTAAACAGGTAAACTGTTCCTTTGGCTGCACAGTGTCTCTAGTGTTTGATGAGTTGGAAGGTCTGGGGAAGGGAATATACGAGATGAGTTTTCAGAAAGACCTTGGAGAAACTGGTGGTAGCCTTTCTTTTAAGAGTTCCTAATCATTAGAACAGTGCTTATTAACCTGGATTCCATGGACTTTTTAGGAAAAATGGTAATTATTTCAACATAACTAGTTTCCTTTGTAATCCTATGTATTTTAATTTATGCATTTAAAAACATCAGTCTGAGAAGAGATCAATAAGCTTTACTAAAATGTCAAGATTTCAACAACAACAACAACAAAAGTCAAGACCTGCTGCCTTACAGAAAGATGGGTGCAGGGGTTAATCAATAATGAATTTGAGCAATAAATTGGTAGAACTGGCTTGCAGCAGCATGATGTGGGCATCTAGTAATACTAGTAATAAGGAGACAGGGCAAGAAATGGAGGAAAGTGCCAAAGATGTACTTTATTTATTTGACTGTTTTGCCTAGGAAGGAAATTATACTCAAGAAAAATAAAGGAAAATGTATTTTTCCTCCTTGGTCTCCATCCCTTAGGCACCTCATAACCCCTTATTCTTATAATACTGAACTTAGCCTACTTTTATTAATTGAGACACACTATGGAATAAGTAGGCTTTCAGGGATATGCTGGGAACCTAAGCTCCACATTTATAATGTCATTTCTATGGGATCCTTCATAAGAGTCCTACTCTAATGCTTTAACATGACATGAGTATGATTTTGGTTTCTCCAGAGCTATGTCTGTGGAGCAAAAACATTGGATATTCCAAAATGTTGAAAAAAAACTGAATATTTCCCAGGACCAGCTTACCTAAGTAAGTAAAGGCTCATCACCAGTAAACTGGTCACTAGGTGATAGATTCTTTAGCCATGGCATTCCATAAAACAAAGGAAAATAGAAATGTTCCTCAGTTCCTTCTGTTCCTGCATTAATGGGGACAGATTAATAGTACAAGGCAAATATGTTTAATATAACTTTAAAACCATCTTATATCTTAATTTAACTCTTGGCATTCTAAATATAACATCTATTGGTCCATTAACCAATAAGTTGACTTTCTACTGGCATAACTGAATCATATCTATATTGGCATACTTCTTATAAATGGAAACAAAGAATATAAGGATGTTGCTGTTAATTGTATGAATAACTCACAGGTTCTCCTTGGAAAGTCAAAAAAAGTTGCTTTTCACATATGCAATAAAGACCAACATTTTA
Organism: Gymnobelideus leadbeateri; assembly: GCA_011680675.1. Taxonomy (NCBI): domain Eukaryota; kingdom Metazoa; phylum Chordata; class Mammalia; order Diprotodontia; family Petauridae; genus Gymnobelideus; species Gymnobelideus leadbeateri. The sequence continues at coordinate 24,840 of WOXC01009665.1, forward strand.
ATGGACATTTGGACATTTTATAATGCAGTGCTTATGGTGAACATCTTCCAAAGTACTTTACATGCCACCATCTGTTGAAGATAAGGCAGAAACACAATTCTGTAAAGAATGCAAGACCATTCAAGTAAAACAATATGCTTGAATATTCATCCTTAGAACACAGATCAGAGTTGGAAGGGGCCTTAAAGATAATCTAATCCAGATCTTTTACTTTCCAGATGAGGAAACTGAGGCACAAGGAAGTTTAAGTGACTCGCCCAATGCCACACAGGTAGTAAATGACAGAACTCGTATTTGAATTCATGTCCTGTGACTCCAAGTTCAAAAATGTTGAACTGGCAAATTTTCAAATAAATTTATAGAACATAACCCTTTCATAAAATGAACACTACTATACTAGTTTGCACATGCACATATATATGCATGTAGGTGTACACACACATGATTTCATTCTATAATTATTTCTTGGGCAGCTAAGTGGCTTAGTGTATAAAGCACCAGTCCTGAAGTCAGGAGAACCAGAGTTCAAATCTGACCTCAGACACTTTCTAGCTGTGGGACCCCAGGCAAGTCACCCTAACTGCCTCAAAAAAAGAGTTATTTCTTGAATAGTTACTCTATATGAAGCAATCTTAGATGGTAGGGAACTAACAAATATAAAGGAAGCATTGCAGTTAAGTAAGAGGTCAAAATGTACTCATATATCTATAAGGTAAAATAGAATAAAGAAACAAAGTGTGATGATCAAATAGTCCCTGTGCTAGATTGGAAGAGATCTTGGACTGAATTCTGGCATGACTAAGGGTATAATCCTAGGAATTTAATTAAGCTTCCTGATGCTGTTTCCTCATTCCATAAAATGCGGTTAATACTCACATTATCTATTTCACAAGATTATATGAGAAAAATACTTTGTAATGCTAAAATTCCATCCTCTACAGGAAATCTTTCCCAATTCCACTTAATTCTAGTGCCTTCCCCTTGTTTGTCCTAGTTGTCATATATATATATATATATATATATATATATATATATATATATATATATATATATATATCTTATCAGTGTGTGCATGTGTACATGTATGTATGCATATATGTATATGTATTTGTTGTTGTTATTTGATCTCCCCCATTGGTTTGTGAGGTCCTTGAAGGCAAAGGCCGTCTTCTGCCTCTCTTTGTACCCTAGAACTTAGCACAATGCCTGGCTCATAGCAGGCACTTAATAAATGTTTATTAATTAATAGATTGACTTATTAGCCAGCAATCATTTGTTAAGCACTTTATGCCAGACAATGTGGCAGAGAGGGTGGGGGATCCAAAGAAAGGCAAAATCAAAATCATTCTAAAGGGAGAGAAACATACAAATAAATGATCACATCCATGATCTATGAAGAGGAAGGCCCTTGCAACTAGAATCTGAGAAAAGCTTCCTTTAGGAAGTAAGTTTTGAGCTGAGTCATAAGGGAATCCAGAAATTTGAGAAATCAGTGTTGAGGTGGGGAAGCACTCCAGACATGGGGGATAATCTATATAAATGCAAAAAGAAGAGGGCAAAGTGCTACATACAAGAAGTATTGAGCAGATTGTCTAAGCTGGATTGTAGAATGTGTAGAAGGGAAGAAGACTAGAAAGGCATAAAGGGAGCAGGTTGTGAAGCTCTTTAAATATCAAATGGAGAACTTTATATTTGAGCCAAGAGAATACAGGGAGGCATCAGAGTTTATAGAGGGGGGTTATATGATCAGACCTACACCATAGGCATACCACTTTGGCAGCTGTGTGGAAGAAGCAAAGAGATGGGGAAAGACTTGAGACAGAGAGAGTGATTAAACATTTACATGATAACTTTATTATATATGTAAAATGAATAGCAAGTTGTACATAATACATTTGCAGTTTCATGTACAATCATATTTTTATTACACTATATTATAGAAATACTTTATTCCATAAATTAAAAAGAAAATGAGTAAAGAGAAAATTTAAAAAGCAAGCTATTGTAATGATTATGAGGACCTGAATTGGGAGATGGGGGGGGGGGGGGGTAGCTGCCTGAGAGAGAGGAGATGTATGTGACAGGTATTGTGTAAGTAGAAATGACATGATTTGGCAACATTGGGCATGAGTCAGATGAGTAAGAGAAAGAAATTGAGGGTGATACCAAGGTCATGAATCTGTTTAATTTTGAGCTATACAAAGTGCTATGTGATTTCATAGGATAAGGATATCTCTTAGGAGGGATTAGGAAAACTTCCAGAAGCCTTTTGATCGAGATTTGACAGAATGGAGAGGATATTATTGGATATTTTTTGAATGAGGACATTCTAGGTAGAAAGAATGCCATAAGCAAATACAGTCAACTTGGGAAAGGTAGGATACATTCCAGGAAAAGTGAATAATTCATTTTGGCTAGAAGAGGTAAAATAAAGATTAGAGTGAGAGGTGAGGCAAGAAAGGGAGGTTGAAGAAAGGATTCTGAGAAGATAGAGGGATAGGTCAGAAAACTCAGCTCTCCAATTTTCCTCCACAAACAACAACAACAACAACAGCAAAGATAGAATATCACCTCAGAGCAGTAGAAATAAACATAGGGTAAAAGAGTTGCCCTCCTAAGACAATTTGAGAACACCCAAAGAAAGACCTGACCTCCAGGGGCAAAGGTTCAGCCTGAGTGAAGTGCAAACACTGCCAGGGTGATTGCAGAATCGACAAAATGGGTTGACAGGCAACCTTAACCTTAGAAACTTTCATTTAGCACCCAGTGTAGGGGTCTGATGGCTGAGTAGGAGTAGAGTGAAGGACTTTTTCAAGGGACACTAAGCATAGCTATGCTGACTAGACACTCATATTGGGCTGTGGCTGTGGGGAGAAGGAGCTTGTACGAAGCTGGCGAGTACAGTAGGGAGGGATGGGCACCCTGTTGACTGTAGGAACTTGAAGGAGAGTAGAGTCCAGCTGTAGTTTGCAGCCATTGGAGGGACCACAGGGAACAAGATCATTTGTGGGATAGTGTGGCTGGGGGACCTAAGTGTGACCTTTTGGACCCCAAGACAGATCTCAGAAAACAATAGTAAGAAAGAACTGAGACTTTGGGCATCATTCCCCATAACTTGGGATTACAACTTGATTACATTAATACCTGCTCAAAACAAAACAAAAATTAATAAATAAAAATGAATAACCAAAGGAGAAATAACCCAACCACAGATAGTTACTATGGGGATAGAGAAGTCTGGGTACATATTCAGAAGAATTTAATGGAGCTAAAAAAGCAACACCTTTTTCAATGAGAAATGTCAAATGATCCCAAGCACAAAAAGAGTTCTTGGAAGAACTTAAAAAGGACTTTAAAAATCAAATAAGAGACAGTGAAGAAAAATTAGAGAGACAAAAAGAGCAATCCAAGAAAACTGTGAAAAGAAAGTCAGCCACCTTGAAATACAGAATAAAAAACTTAAGGGAAAATATAATTCCTTGAAAACTAGAATTGCGCAAGGGGAAACTAATAACCTTCTGAGACACTAAGAAATCATAAAAAAAAATCAAAAGAATGAAAAAAATAGAAGAGAAAGTGAAACATCTCATCAGAAAACAATTGTTCTGAAGAACAGATTGAAGAGACATAATGTAAGAACAGTCACACTACCTGAAAATTACAATAAAGGAAAAATAAGAATCTCAAAATAATATTATAATAAATTAACAAGAAAAATTACCCTGAAGCTCTAGAACAAGAAGGCAAAGCAGAAATAGAAAAAAGTCCACTGATCACCACCTGAAAGAAATCCCAGAAGGAAAACTTAAAGGAATATCATAGCTAAGTTTCAAAGTTCCTAGGTTAAGGAGAAAATACTGGAATCAAAAATAAAAAAATTAAATATTATGAAGCTACAATAAGGATTACACAAAACCTAGCAGCTATTACATTGAGGGATTGTAGGTTTTGGAATAATATATTCCATAGAGCAGTTATGACCAGTGGTAACTTACCTGACAAAGTTAAGTATAACCTTGAATGGGGGAAAAAATGGACATTTAACAAACTGAAACACTTTCAGATTTTTGTGACAAAAACCCTAGGACTTAAGGGAAAATTCAACATATAACATCCAGGATCAAAAGTGAAAAATATAGAAACTATACTATATGTCAGCAATTTTATACAATAATGTTTTAGAACATTTAAAATACCTAGACAGTATAAAATACCTGAGTGTATACTTGCCAAACCAGACAAAGGAACTATATGAACATAAACATAAAATACTTTTTATACAAATAAACTCAGATCCAAATAATTGAAGTAATATTTATTGTTCATGGGAAGGTAAAGCCAATATAATTTTTTAAATGACAGTTTTACCTAATTAATCCACTTGTTCAATGTAATCCCAATCAAATTACTAAAAACAAAACAAAACAAAACATTTTACTGAGTTAGAAAAAAGCAATAACAAAGTTCATTTGGAGAAGCAAAAGGTCAGGAATTTCAAAGAAACCAGGAAAAAAAAGATGTAAAGGAAGTAGATTCAGCAATATTAGACTTTAAACTATATTACGAAGTAAGAGTATTGCTAAAGTATAAAAAGGATAATTTCAATTATTTTAAATTAAGATTTTATCATATAAATGAAACCTATATAGCCAAAAATAGAAGGAATGCAGAAAATTGGGGGGAAAATTTCATCTCAGATAGGATGTGATTGGGTTAGAATATTGCTATGGTGTAGGAAATGATGGACTGGTTGATTTAGAAAAACACAGAAAGACTTGAACCTATGAAGGAAGATGCTATCTACCTTCAAAGAAACAGATGACTGGTAGAAATAAGCATAGTACGGTCTTACATACATATGTAAATACATACTTAATCTTAGCCTTCTTTAGGGTGGGGAGGGGGGGAATAAAGTAAAAAGTAGACAGCAGAGAAGAAAAGAAAACAAAGAAAAGCAAATAAAAGCTGGGAAGTGTTTATTACATAGCTTTTCTGGAAATGGAAATTCACTGTTTTCTACTGAATCCTCTCTTATGGTCTCCTGTGTATGTGGCAATTTTTTTTCCTTTCTCATTTTGTATCAAAGTTTAAAATAATATATAAAAATTACAAAAAAAAAATAAGAAAGTGAGGTTGCTATCACAGAATAAAGATCCTTCCCAGAGTCATAGCACAGGCAAATTGGAAGAGCCCTCAGTGACACACTTTGGTGTGTGGACTAGATTGTCACTGAGGGCTCTTCCTATTCCAAAGGAATTCCCTTTACAACATACCTAGAAATAGCAATCGACATTCTGCTTGAGGAACTCCAAGGAAAAGGAAAACACCACCTCCTCCAGGCAGCCTATGCTACTTTAGGACAACTCAAATTGCCAGAAAGCAGTGTGTGAGTGTGTGTGTGTGTGTGTGTGTGTGTGTGTGTGTGTCTGTGTGTCTGTGTGTCTGTGTGTGTCTGTGTCTGTGTCTGTGTGTCTATGTCCCGATATCAAGCCTATTTTGGCTTCTTTGAAAATTCTATCAACTGTTGCTCTTAGTTTTCCCTTCTCCACCTGATAGCTTTTCCAGTACTTGAATACAGCCTTTTCCCCACCACCATCACCACCTAGTCTTCTTCTTTTTTTTTTTTGCTTTTTTGGAGGGCAATTGGGGTTAAGTGACTTGCCCAAAAGTCACACGGCTAGTAAGTATGTCAAGTGTCTGAGGCCACATTTGAACTCAGGTCCTGCTGACTCCAGGGCCAGTGCTCTCTTCACTGTGCCACCTAGCCTCCCCATCCACCTAGTCTTCTTCAGGTGAAATATGCCCAGCACCTTCATCAATTCTCCTATAGACTCAAGGTCCTTCACTGTAGTGATTTCCCTCCTCTGGAAGCGCTCATCCCCTTGAGTATCAGGTTAATGATTTGGGGTGTTATTCAGTGGACAATAGAGAGACTTTGAAGATTTAATGAGAGAGTGATATTATCAGAATTGTACATTAGGAAGAATATTTCTACAAAATTTGGTTTGGAGGGAAAGAGACTAGAGGCAGTCATTAGGTTGCAGGTTATTATAGTAATTTATGAAAAATATTTATCATTGCTAGAACCAGTATATTGAAAAAGGGAACAGATATGCATGGGAAATACGGATATAAACTCAACAGAATCTAAGCATTATAAAGATAGAATTTATTTGTCAGAAGAAAAGGAGTTGTTTTAGTCAAGAGGATGGGAAAGATAATGAGTATGGGTTTGAGTATATATTAAAGGTTTAAGAAAAAGATGACTTTTTTGAACTTTAGGGTTAAGTTGGGAACCAGGTAAAATTAATCCCTTTTTCTGGTTGATAGGCATAACTTTAAGGTGCTTATGGAATTTCTTCTTCCTCTCCCTCTCCCTCCACTCCCACCCTTGGGCAAAGTAGATATCAATACAATAGGAATGTGTGTAGGTGGGAAACTAGTAGGATAGTGGTTCCTTTAACTAAAATAGAGAAAGGAAAGTTCAAAAGAGGAGATAGTAGTTTGGGGCAGAAAAGAAAAATGAGATCACTTGGGGGCATGTTGATTTTGAGATGTTCCTGTGATAGTGATGGAAGAATAAAACTCAAGAGAGGCATTACAAATAGAAATACAGGTTGTTCCAAAAGTCTTTTGTCATTAGCCTAGGGATAATAATTAAACTCATAGGAGCTTAGAAGTCACTGAGAGAGTATGAAGAGAGAGGAGATATCCTAGGACGAAACCTTGAGGTATACCCTCAGGTAGAAAGTGGGACATGAATAGTGAGACAACAGAGGGAAAGAGTAGTAAATATAAAAGAGGGGAACCAGAAGAATATAGTCAAGGAAATCCACAGGGGAGAGAACCCAAGATGAGAAGGGAGTCAACAGTACCACATCTAAGAAAATCCAAGAGAGCAGAATATTGTGGGAAAGCCATCAGATTTGGCCATTAAGAGGCCAAGACAATTTCATTTGAGTGATGAAGTTCAAAGTTAGTTTGAAAAGTGTTCAGAAGTAAGTGAGAGGAGTGCTAGTAGAGGTAACGCATATAGGCAGTTTTTATTTGTTTTTCTTTTCTTATTTATTATAATTTTGTTGAAAAAGAAATGAAAGATATATGATGGTAGTTTGAGCAAATGGCAAGGTTTAGTCAGACATTTTTAACCATAAGGAAGACAGGCATGTTTTTTTTAGGAAGGAAGGAAATAATCAGCAGCTAGGGAGAAAGTGATGAGGGAAGAGAGAGAGAGAGAGAGAGAGAGAGAGAGAGAGAGAGAGAGACAGAGAGACAGAGAGACAGAGAGACAGAGAGACACAGACAGACAGAAACAGAGAGGAGACAGAGAACGAGAAAGATAGAGAAATAGACCAAGAAAGAGAAAGAGAAGATAGGAAGTAAGGATAAAAATGAAGAATAGATTTAGGAGGAGTAAGGCTTTGGGAAAGACTGATAAAAAGTTTTGATCAGATATAGGAATTTCAGAATTATTGACAAGGGAAGTCAAATAACTTGTGAGTAATGGCAAGATCAGGGGCATGAGTGTCACAGTGTATAATTGAGGGAGTAGCAGGAGTAGATCATGTTAGCTTAGTAGATTGAGAAACTGGGAGGTTAGGGTATTTGAAGGCATATCAACATGCATGTTTCAGTCCATTAGCACAAGGGCAAGAGTTGGGGTGGAAAGGGGAGACTGTGAGACAGGTACTTAACTCTTAGAGCAAGGAAGGAGAATAGCATAGGAGTTGGTAGATAATAGTCACTAGGATTGAGGTTGGATGATAAAATTGATATGACCAGTCTCAAAGGAGTGATGGAGGCAGAGAGAGTGTTTGGAAATGGCAGTTGGAAGGAAATAGTTTCCTTACTCATCCAGGACCAGTGGGATGGTGGTGTGAGAAAAGGTTCAAACAATACTAGAAAGTATGTCTAAGGATGCAATACCATATAAGGTGATCCAGATTTCTCTGCCAGAAAATGGTAGAAGAATGAGAGGAAGAAGTCCAAAATGAAGAGAAATCTGCTAATTATGGAGTGGGAATTTTAGGGATAGGCAAAGCTGTAGTGGATCTTTGGAGAGCTAGTGTTGAAGCAGACAGAGAGGAAAGAACAGATTGTGTGGGGATGGGGCAGGAAGTGAAGGGGCAGCTAGTTTATTCTTGTCAGTCTAGGAATCAGTAATAATAAGAGATAGTAGGAGTTTGCTTACTATAGGGGGAAAACTGAGCTGAGTAAGTTTTTTCTATCAAGGTTTCATCTTGGTGGTCACAGGGGTTAAGGTTACACTTGGTGGTAATAGGGTCAGGATGCATTAGGCTTTCCCTCAGTAGAGTAGAAAAGGAACATTTTGACTGTAGTAGGCTTCTACTGGCTGGTCACATGTATCCAACCTCTCCTTCCAACATTAGAGAAAGCCCATGGCTAATTGTCTCAATTGAGGAATTAGTGATCATGAGAGTTTAAATTATAGGAAAGAAAAAAGTCCTTTAATGGCACTAAGACTTCTGAGTCAGTTCTGGAAAGGAACTGGGAAGCTCACCGGGTCAGTAAGACTGAAAGTCTAGAGCAGGTTTCATACGAGAGATTCTAATGTCTTATTTATCACTAATTTTTTTTTTTGCTTTTTGGAGGGCAATTGGGGTTAAATAACTTGCCCAAGGTCACACGGCTAGGTTTTTTTTGTTTGTTTGTTTGTTTGTTTGTTTGTTTGTTTGTGTGTATGTGTTAAGTGTCTGAGGCCAGATCCAACTCAGGTCCTTCTGACTCCAGAGCCAGCACTCACTGTGCCACCTAGCCGCCCCCATTTATCACTAATTTTTAATGATATATTTTGTTTTTATATGACAGACATTTACAAATATTTACTTCCCCCTTAAGTGAACCTTGCCTTATAACAAAGAAAAAAAAATAGCATCGACAATATTTGGCAGTGTGTACAACATTCTATATCCATAGGCACCTACCTTTCCAATGAAAGGTTGGAAACGACTCTAATTTTTTAACCTTTTAAATCCCCACCAGCTCTCTCACAAAGAAAAGTGCTTCTTTTGTGATATAGTAGGTTTCCTTTCGTTATAGATCTTTATCAGTTGTATTTAAGAGGGAATTTATTCCCCCCAGGGAGAGGTTGAACTACAGACTACTGAGGTCCCTTGTAACAGTTAGGTTATGTAATTTTTCAATAGGAGTCTTAGGGAATAAGATTGTAGGGGATAACTGCTACATTTCTCTATTCTGAGAGCCAGCTTGTATTGGGGAGGTGATCCCCACTATCTACAAGTCATGATCTCCCTGCCATAGAAATGCACACACGAGTTTGTCATCTGTCACAGATGAAACCATTTTTCCTTGTAATCCATCCATTGACTCAGAGGCTCCAGGTTCCCCAGGGAAGTGTCACAGAACTACATGACATACCTGAGTATACAGTTTTGCTTCCATAGCTCTGAGTTAGCTCTGTGTGTGTGTGTGTGTGTGTGTGTGTGTGTGTGTGTGTGTGTGTGTGTTATAGAGATGAAAGGGAGGAGGAGGGTAGGAAATGCAGCTATAAATAACAAAGGCACTTTGTATGATGGCCCTTTGTAAGGAGGAGTCTTGGAAGGGCCCAGGATTCTGGCACAAGGGGGTCACACCATACATCATCCTGAATCCCTCAGTGAATCCACCATATAGCTTTAAAATAGCAACAACTGCTTTCCAAATCCAAGGGGGCAGCTTCCCTGAACCATCTGTGTAGCTCAACTCTGGTGGAATGGGAGGGAATTGCTTAGAATAATATTCAGGGGTCTCTAATCACAGCCTCCAACTTGTCTTGCTGGCCTGAGAACAGAAAGTAAGGGAGAGAGAGAGCAAGTAAGAGACAAGTCTCAGTTTGTTTATTCTGTGTTTTAATAATTGGCTGATTAAGTTCCATTTTTATTTGGTTTCACTGGCAATCAGATAGAGAGCTGTAATATCCACTCACACCTTGTAATTACCATTAATTTCTTCCCTTTACTCTGCACAGTCAGGACAAGGTTGGCAGAGGAAGCCATGGGAGAATGAGTGAATCAGACTAGAGTAAAAATGCATATTCATGAAGGCGAGCAAGCATCGGCTCTGAGGAGAGCTGGAGCTGGTGGGGAGGGCAGGAAGAGAAAGAAGGCTGAGAGATGGAAAAGGGGAAAAATACCTTGAATTGGAGACAAAGGGAAATGGAGGAAAATGTTGAAGTCAGCACAACAGCCTTGCTAGCTTAATTACCATAATGATGTAAAATAGTCCAATCAGCAATCTGGGGCTAATCTTTCATGTATTACAGGTCTCTCCTTCAGAAAGCTCCACAGCTTAAATGCATTTTTAATGAAGATATTCGAGGCAAGCAGATAATTTCCCACTCTTTACAGGAGGGAATCAGAGCACATTAAATGGGCTGTTCCCCTTCCCTTTGGCTGCCCAGAGTTCTTGCTCTGTCTAGCTCAGGGGAGTGATTGTCTTCCACCATGTGTCACTCAAACCCTGCCTCTCCCTGTGAACCAGCTGGGGAACTTAGAGACTAGAGAGAGCTCTGAACAATTTCTAGGCTTTAAGATTCGAATCCAATGATCTGGTGTCCCCTGGCCATCCGCTCTTTCTTTGTAACCCAGAGAAACCTAGTTTCCTCAGCTGGAAACAGGAAGAGGAGAGAGGGAGAGAGAGACAGAGAGAGAGAGAGACAGAGAGAGAGAGACAGAGAGAGAGAGAGAGAGAGAGAGAGACAGAGAGAGAGACAGAGAGAGAGAGAGACAGAGAGAGAGACAGAGAGAGAGACAGAGACAGAGAGAGACAGAGAGAGACAGAGACAGAGAGACAGAGAGAGACAGAGACAGAGAGAGACAGAGAGACAGAGAGAGAGACAGACAGAGAGACAGAGACAGAGAAACAGAGAGGAGAGACAGATACAGAGAGACAGAGAGAGGGAGAGAGACAGAGAGACAGAGAAAGACAGGGAGGAGAGAGAGACAGAGACAGAGAAACAGAGGGAGAGACAGAGACAGAGGGAGAGACACAGAGACAGAGAGAGAGGAAGAGAGACAAAGTGAGAGGGAGAGAGACAGATGGAGAGAGAGGCAGAGACAGAGAAAGAGAGACAGTGAGATAGAGAGACAGACAGAGACAAAGAGAGAGATAGACTAAGACACAAAGACAGGGAGACATAGAGATGGACAGAGGCAAAGAGACACAGAGAGATAGAGAGACATAGACACAGAGACAAAGGGAGAGAGATAAACCGAGACATAGACAAAGACAGGGAGACAGACAGAGATGGACAGAGGCAAAGAGACACAGAAAGAGACAGAGGGAGAGAGAAAGACAGAGAAAGAGACACACAGACCAAGAGGCGAATAGAGAAACACAGAAGCAGTGTCCTCAGTGACCCACCCTGTCCCATCTGGTTTCAGATTCATCAGCCTTGGCTTGACTATGTGATTCTCTCAGTCCAGATGCTGCTGGGACTCTTTCTGCCTCCACATTATGACTTCATAATTCATTTGAACCACTTACCTGGGAAACTTCTTCATTTCCAGCCATCGTGGGTACTAAGGGGGGGCTCTGGGCAATTGGTGACCTTCCTCCATCTAGCATAGGCCTTTCCCACGATTCCTGCCTTCACTGACTCAGAGTCCTCCTCCACAATTAGGCAATATGGTAAGGAATGAAGTTGATTTGATTAGTATGAGCTTCCTGTTCATTGTTCCTTTGTTTTCTTGTCCAGATGTCTAAATGGTAATTAGTTAACAAGTGTTTATTAAGCATTTATTATGTGCCAGGTACTGTGCTAAGCACTAGGGACAGAAAAAAAGACAAAAACAGCCCCTTCCCTCAAGGAATTTATATTTTAATGGGAGGGATAACATGTAAGGAACTCAGTTCCCACAAAATATATACAGAGTAGCTAGAAGTAGCTAGAATCTGAGAGAGGAAGGCATTGGCAGCTGGGGGAGACTGCACAAGACTTTCTGAGTAGGTAATTTATTGGCTGATTATTGAAGGAATCGGGGAAACTAAAAGAGGGAAAGCATTCTAAGCATGGGGGTCAATCAATGCAAAGATACTGAAATGGGAGGGTCATGTTTGAGGTAGGAAGTAGGCTAGCATTGCTAGATTGTAGTGTGTGGAAGGGTGTAAACAGTAAGAAAACTAGAAAGGTATCACTATAGTCACTCCTTGTTCACGGGTTGTGGGGCTTGCTAGAGGGTCACCTAAGGAGGACAAGGGGATGTGACAACATGTGATGCAATACCTGCTTGAGTCACCAGGAGGTATAACTATTTCCTTCTTCACTGGCGTTATGGAGATTATCTGGTATAGTGTAAAGAATGCTCAACTGCAGTCAGAAAGATTTGGGGTCATATTCTTTCTGCAGTACTTTTTAGCTGCATGACTCTAGGCAAATCACTAAACCTCTCTGGGACTGGCACCTCCCTAGAACTTATTTAGTTATATATGGGAAGTGATCTGCATTGGTAGAGGGAGTTCCCACATCAGGATTTCCCATTGCTGATGAAATCATAACTCCTTGGTGTATTCATCTATCCTCTTACTCCCTTTAACTTTGGAATTCATTGTGTGATATGGAAGACACTGGCACAAGACTTCTCAGCAGGGCATACCCTCATCAGAGAAGGTGCTATATTCTATGAACAAAGCAGAACTGAAATATTTCAAAAGAAATTTGAGGTGTGCCCTACCTGTGGTAGAACATTCCAAGTTCATATTGGTCCCATCAGCCACAGTGGGAGAGTTGTAATTTGACGCTAACACAATGACGTCATTTTGGTCCTCTTTGAGAACAAAGGACAACAACCAACCAACTAATCTCCTTAAGAATTCTCAGTCACTAGTATAGACTATTAAGAGTGCTAATTCCTTCTCAGAAAGATGCTATGAACCTCAGAGTCATCCAAGGAAAAGGCTTCTCTACTGCTGATATACCATCTTCCCAATATATTTGAATAGGGTATGCAGAATTTAAGGGTTAGAAGCTTCTAGAGTCAACTGGACCAAAAGGATGAAATTCCTTGATATCATTATAGTCAGTGCTCGAATTTTTAGCTAATTATTTGTAAGGCATCTATAACTGAGTTACACAGGCACTTGGAAACCTAATTAGGTTAATTTTAAACAACCACAGGAGGGAAACACATGTTTTTCATTGTCTATTTCCATGGTTGGCTGCATGATGTGGAAGGTAGAAAGTTCTCTTCCTTCCTTCCTTCCTTCCTTCCTTCCTTCCTTCCTTCCTTCCTTCCTTCCTTCCTTCCTTTCTTCCTTTCTTTCTTAACTGAGTTATAACTCTCTCATGTGAGTAGAGTAGAAAAACTTTGGGGGAAGGAGAGCTACAGAGATAACAGAACCACCTGTCTGTTTTCTGTTGCCCAGGAGGAGTAAAGAAAGGGGAAGTGATGAAATTTCAGTTGAAGTGAAATGTTCACAAGAATTGTCCCAGTGTAAAAGTTGTGGACAAATTTCAGAAGTTGTGGAAACTTCCTTTTAGATCTTCAAAAATATTATGGACTACACAGTTAGTGAGTAGAATTGCTCTGATACTTTTTTTTTTAATCTGCAAACTGAGGGGAATTGTCTTAATGGGTTCCTTTCTACCTCTAACATGCTATGATGCTAGTTTCTTCTTGTGAGTGATTTCACAGAATCAAAGAACCCCAGAATTGTAAGAAAATTTAAAGGTATTCTAGGTCAACCCTTGCTCAAAACAGGAACTACAATTTATGTTATCCCACACAAATCTGCCAGCCTCTATTCGAAGACCTCCAGTCATAGGAAACTCACTATGTCCCATGGCAGCCCATTTAATCTTTGGACAGCTCTAATTGTTAGGAAATTATATTGAGTTACACTCAACCTCCTTGTAACTTCTACCCATTAATCCTAGTTATGCCCTCTGGGGAAAAAAGTAGAACACGTCTAATCCCTCTTTAACCTGACAGCTGCTAAAATATTTGAAAACTGTTCTCATGTCCTTCCTGAGTTTTCTCTTCTTCTCCTGTTTAAACATCCTCATTTCCTTCAACCAGTTCAAATATAGCATGATTTTGAGTCACCTCACAATCCTGGTCACCTTTCTGTGTGGGCATGTCAGCTCATCAATGACCCAACTAAAATTAGTTACTCAGAATTGGACATAATGCTCCAGATGGGATCTGATCAGAATGGAGCAGAGTGGGACTATTGCTTCCCCTTCTCTGGGCAGTCAATTTCCATTTAGGTTATCTACGGTTGCAGAAGTTTTGTTTGTTTTGTTTTGAATGCCACTGATTCATATTGAGAATGAAGTTCATCAGAAACCCTAGGTTTTCCGCACATAAATTTTTTATCTTATTATATATTTCTAGCCTCTACTTACACAGTTGCTTTTGGGAACCCAAGTGATGAACTTCCTATTATGCCTATGAAATTTCAGCTTGTTTCATCTGTCATATAATAAGAGACTGCTGAGATATTTCTTGAATCCCTATTCTATCATTCAGTATATTCTTAGCTATCATTCACGGCTTCATGTCACCTGAAAATTTCATAATCATGACATTTAGACCATCACCTTCCAAGTCATTAATAAAAATGTTGAATAGTTCAAGGCCAAGGACACAGCCTTTTGTCACTCGAATAGATACCTCTCCAGGGTGATGAATCAATCCATTAATTGACACTTTAGCTATAGTTGTTCAACCAACTATGAATTCACTTAACTAGGCTTTCATTGGTACTGTATTTCTTTATCTCACAAAGCTACCATGAGGAACTTCGTAAGATGAGAAATTTACTGAAATCAAGATATACCATGTACTTAGTATTCTCCTCATCTACCAGTCTGATAGCTATATGAAAAAAATAAATGAGGGCATGATTTGTGCTTGGTGAACTCAAAGCCAGCTTGTCCTCATTGGCTCCTGTGATTTTAAGATGGCATGGAGGTGACCTTATCCAATTCCTATGATTTCCACATCCCCCATGAGTTTTTCCATGGTAGTTGGAATTTGGTTGGGAGCAAAAACCCCTTTTATTTTTTTTCTTCCTGCCGAGAGATGAAATTACCTCAAAGCAAATAAAAAACTTTTCAGTGGTCTGCTTTTAGAAATCATCTTATCATGAATTTTGGGAAAATCCATGTCCTGTCTACTCTGTCTTCATTAGGAATAGTCTTAATAGTAACTGATCTTTATTTATCCATTATAAGTTTTCAAAGTTATTTTTTCCCAATAATTACAACATAGTAGATAGAATGCTGGACTTTACACCTGGACCATCTCAGTTAAACCCAGATTCAGACACTTCTGGCTTTGTGTCCATATATTAGAAGCAATAGGATTCCACCAACATTTTTTGAACAGATGAGTGACATGGAAACACCTTCACTTTAGGAATATGTCTTTAGCAGCTGTATGGAGGGGGATTGTAGAGGGAAGGAACTAGCTGCTGGGCAACCAATTAGGAGAATCTTGCAATAGTATAGATGAGAAGTGACAAATGTGCAGACAGGGATGAATACAAGATATATTGAAGAGACGGAGACAATAAGACTTGGCAACTGATTGAATCAATCCATCAAAGAGTGTTTATTAAGCCTCTGCCATATCCCAAGCACTGTCCCTACGAAAGAACTGTCTTGTTTGCTTGTAATATAATCAAAAAAGTGCTATGCTTCAAATCTGGAAGAATTGAGTTTAAATCTTGCTTTATCCCTTCACTAGTTGTGTGTCCCTGAGTAAGCCTTCTTAACGTCCCTCAACTTCAATTTTCTCATCTATAAAATGGGAATAATAATAGGATCTACCTCTAAGGGTTATCATGAAGATCAAATGGCACAATATATGTAAAGTACTTTGTAAACCTTAAAGTGCCATATAAATGCTATCTCTCTCTCTCTCTCTCTCTCATCTATCTATATCTATCTGTCTGTCTGTCTAGCTAGTATTTTGCAATGTGAAAAGTACTTTATGTACATTATTTCATTTGGATCTACAACTCTCTGAGGTAGTAGTACACATATTACTATCCCCCTCTTATAGATAAGGAAACTGTAGCTCAGTACAATAAATGGTCTCGAACTATCTTGTATTTAACTACTTTGTATATAGACTCATCTTCTTGAGTTCAAATCTGGCCTCAAACACTTACTAGTGTTGTGACCCTGGGCAAGTCACTTAACCCTATTTGTCTCAGTTTCCTCATCTGTAAAATGAGCTGGAGAAGGAAATGGCAAACCACTCCAGTATCTTTGTCAAGAAAACCCCAAATGGTGTCACAAAGAATCAGACACGACTTAAAAATGATAAACAAATATATTTGAATTTATTCCCATTTATTTATGCTGCATATATATATATATATATATATATATATATATATATATATATATATATATATATCCCCCATCAGAATGTAAGTTTCTTCTGAGTAAGGACTGTTTTCTTCTTTGTACTTATAACTTCAGTATCTAATACAGTGCCTGGCACATGGTAGGTGCTTGTTGGAAGATCTATGATCTAATAGATCTTTT
Organism: Gymnobelideus leadbeateri; assembly: GCA_011680675.1. Lineage (NCBI taxonomy): Eukaryota > Metazoa > Chordata > Mammalia > Diprotodontia > Petauridae > Gymnobelideus > Gymnobelideus leadbeateri. The sequence continues at coordinate 41,359 of WOXC01009665.1, forward strand.
ATGATCTCAACTCCAAAAAGTCTTCTCATCTTTCCATGAAAAATGGGCACATTTTGTCTTATGTCCATATGTAAGAAAAAACATATGACTTAGGAATGGTAAAAACTCACATTTATATAGCTCTTGAAGGTTTATTTTTTTCCTTTTCTCCCACAAACCCATGTGACATAGATAACATCTTACAAGTAATATCATCTTCACTTTTCAGATAGGTAACTGAGGCTCAGAGTCATTAGATGGCCTGCCTAAAGCTATGCAACTGGTATGTATCAGCTAGGACTCTAACCCCAGATTCCTGGACTGCAAACCCAGTTTTCTTTCCACTAATACACACTACCTCTTGGAGATTATGTGAATTCTGCCTTTAGTTGGTCCACCTCACATTTAAAATGTATTGCCCCAACCCCATTGGAATCCAAACTTTAGCATCCAAGCTACCTTCCTCAAGACCAGATCACCTGAGGCAGTCAAGTGGAGCAGTGGATAGAGTACAAGATTTGGAGTCAAGAAGAACTGAGTTCAAATCCTGATTAAAACACTTATTAGTTGCATTACCCTGGGCAAGTCACTTAACCAATCTGTACCTCAGTTTCCTCGTCTATAAAATGAGGATAATACTAGCACTTCCTACCCAGGGGTGTTATGAGGATAAAATGAGATAATATTGGTAAAATACTTTGTAAACCTTAAAGGGCTATAATAATGCCAACGATTATTATTATTATTACTAAAATATTTCACATGTGGTCCTGAATATAGGAAGTTATATTTATTTGATCACTGCAACACACATTACCAAAATTTTGGGATAGCTAGGTAGTACAGTGAATAGAGCACTGGCCCTGGAGTCAGGAGGACCTGAGTTCAAATGTGACCTCAGACACTAAACGGTTACTAGTCATGTGACCTTGAGCAAGTCAACCCCAATTGCCCTACCTTCCCCCTCCAAAAAGCAAAAAAAATAAATAAGAAAGAAAGAAACATTTCTAGGTATGATAGCTTTGAACAAAACAGGTCCTCCTAAAAGGAAGTAAAGCAAAATAAACTTTTTTTTAAAGAAAGGCATAAAAACCTTAGCCTAAAAGAAAAAGCACCCTAGACAAATGTGTGTATATGTGAATATACACACATATGTATATATATGTATATCTCTATGTCATGGGGTTGTGGTTACAAATAACCACTGCCCCACGACTTGGAAGGGGAAAGGAAGGAACACAACTTGTCTAAAAATAGGCAAATACAAAATATATACAAAGTTATATGAATTATTTTCTAGAAGGAGAGAGTACTAGCAACTGGGGCACAGCAGGAGGCAGAGGGGAAAGGTAAGATACAACTTTGTGGAAAAGGTGGTGCCTTATTGTGCTTTGAAGGAAACCAAGGGTCCTCCTTCTGGGGGTTGAAATGAAGAAGGACCGCTTTCCCGGGGTATGGCATGGAGGACCCCCCTGACTCTGAAGTACTGAGCCAGCAGGATGGTAATGCCTTGAGGATAGTAAGTTTTCATTTTTGCCTTTATATTGCTACTACCTGGCATTGTGCCTGGCACACAGACCTGTCTGTCTGTATATATACATACACACATATACATATATTGACACCCACATATATAGATGTGTGTGTATTAGTATACACACAATGTGAGCAATATATATATATATTGTACGTATATGTATATACACATTGTTGTTCAGTCATTTTTGATTCTTAGTGACCCCATTTGGGGTTTTCTTGGCAAAGATACTGGAATAGTTTGACATTTCCTTCTCCATCTTATTTTACAGAAAAGTAAACTGAGGCAAATAGGGTTAAGTGACTTAAGTGACTTTCCTAGGGTCACAAACTAGTAAGTGTCTGAGGCCAGATTTGAATTCACAAAGATAAGTTTGACTCCAGGCCCTGCAGTCTATCTACTACACCACCTAGCTGTCCTGGAGTCAGGCAGATCTTCATTCAGATCCAACACCAGATACTTCCTAGTTGTATGACCCTAGGGCAGTCACTTAACCTCTCTTTGCCTCAGTTTCCTCAACTATAAAATGGTGATAATAATAGTAATTTCTAGGGTTATTGTAAGGATTAAATGAGATAAAAATTGTAAAGAGCTCAGTACAGTGTCTGACACATAGCAAGCATGATATAAATGTTAATTATTATTATTGACATTGTTATTGTTGTTCTTCCAAATGTTCCTCTTGCCATCATCATCATTATTTTTATTATACAAACCCAGGTGTTTCTGACTTCAACATTATTTCTCTTTCTACAATTCCATATTTCCATTTGCAGTGGTTTAGATGGAGGGTCTTCTTTGCTCTCTTAGTCACAGTAGTGGCCATCCAGAAAGCCCCTCTGTGCTCAGCTACATTTTACCTGGTCACAGAAATGGCTCAGGGTGGAGCAGATAGTCTCTTAGTTACCACAGAAAATTAAATGAGAAGCCACAGATGGATGGGGAATATTTGAAAAGGTGGTTTCCAATAAGTCTTGGCTCATCCTTCCCTTGACAACTGAATGATTTTTTTTTCATCCTCTGCACTTAGAGCTTATTTGATTTGGAATGAGAGGAGAAAATGAACAAGCAAGAATTTAAAACTTCCTTCTCCCAATGATCATAACTACTCAATAGACAGTCCTTGCAAGTTCCACCACTAACAAGCTGCTGTTGTTTTCATGTTTGGGGAATGGCTTAATCCAATGTATGCTAACATCCTCAAGAATGGAGAGTATTAAGCTGTGACAGCTTTCCACTGACCTAAGCAATTGCCATACAAAAACACCATTAGCAGCTCCCCTCTTCATCTGCCCTCCCCCTTCTCCTCCCCACCAGGAAAAGCTAGGCTCAATACTACTATTAAATTACCCTTAGAAATAAGCTCCTCAAGGAAAAATCAATGCACATGTGTTTTAACACTTGTCACCAATAGATCAAATGGCCAATCTCACATATATTATTCTATACAAAGGTTTAAATTTTACAGAAACCCTCTTTGGTGGCATGTTTGAGAGCACACTGGCTGTTTGGCAGGTTGAGTGGAGAACAAGGAAAAGGAGGAAAAAAGGGAGATGAAGGCCCTTTTTTGTCCTATTTACTCAGCGGTTCTGAGCCTGGCCTGTACTTAATAAAGACTATGCATTAATCTTAAAGGAGACAATTAAAACAAAATAAAATAAAAGTCTGCATCCAGGTTTTAGTGGTGATCCTTTTTTCTAATAAACTAAATTACTTTCTCTTTCAATCATTTCCCCTTGTTTTAGTCACCACCTTTCTAGCTTTGAGGGTTTTGGGTTGGTTTTGTTTGTTTGGTTTTTTGAATGAAGGAAAATTAACAAGCATAGTATAAATAGGTAATGATGATGGCAGATATGGCACCAGAAACAGTGGAAATTTTGGTGGAATGACTTACATTTGTGTATAATACATGAAGTATGTGTCTTACCTGACAAATAAAACCAAACTTTTCTGACATATGTATGAGCACAGGTCCCTAGAAACTATAGGCAGCTAGGTGGCAGGAAGAGCTGAGCCCAAATCCAGCCTCTGACATTTAACTAGCCATATGACTCACCTTGGGCAAATCACTCTTTTTCTATCTGTTTCCCTATTTGTAAAGTAGGATGATAATAGCACTCACCAACAAAAGTTGCTGTGGATCTTAAATGAGGTAATATTTGTAAAATGCTCTGCAGCTTCGAAGTGCCACGTAAATGCCATTATTGTTATTCCCATGCCCCAGTTTCCATATCTGAAAACAAGATGCTATTCTATGCTGCTAATTTTACAATGAAGATTATTGAAATATCTTAATATATAAAATAGCAAGGAGGGGTTCATGAGCTGAAAGGTCAGTGTGGATTAACAGTGCAATGGAACATTCAAAAAACTAATTTAATGGCAGGGCACAATTAATAGAAGTGAAATGTCCAGAAAGAGAGAAGTGATAGTCCCATTATATTCTGCCCTTTTCAAAGAGACAGCTGAGTAAAGTATAAAGGGAATGGAATTTGGTAGTATATGATCTGGTTTTGAATCTATGCTGTATTACTTGCTTCCTGCGTGACCTTGGGAAAACCACAACCTCTCTGTGCCTCAGTTCCTCAACTGCAAAATGCATGGTTTGACTTTCATGGCCTTTAAGTCCACTTCCAACTCTAAATCTGTGATTATCTATGGACCTATGTGTGTACACAGAGTATTCAGATTTTTTTTTAATTTTATTTATTTTATACTTACTTTATTTATTTTTTGGCCATCTGGTACATGTCAGTAAGAAATTGACCAGGTCAGTGTGGGGAAATGATAGTAAGAATAGTAAGATAATAACTGATATTGATGTAATACTTTAAGATTTGTAAAGTGTTTTATAAACATTACTTTATTTGGTCCTCACTATCCTGAAAAGATTTGCTTTATTATCACCATTATAAAGAGAGAAGTAAACTGAAGTTCAGAGGAGTCAAATTACATGCCTATGGTTATTTAAATATTAAGATTTATGAATGTTTGGTGTTAAGTATCAAGTGGATATTGAAGTTACATGATAGCCAGGCATGGTGGGTCACATCTGTAATTCCAGCTATGATGAAGCTGAGGCTGGTGAATCTCTTGAGTCTGTGGACCAAGCTGATTGGGTGTCTATAACAAAGTCAGCATTAATATGGTGAGCCCCAGGAAAGGAAGAGCCACCAAGTAGCCTAAGGAAGGGTGACCCCACCCAGGTTGGAAACAGATCTGGTCAGAGCTTCCAAGCTAATCAGAATGGAGTGGGTAAGTTTCTGTATTTTCAGCCTAGGCTAGAGAGAGAGAGACCAAGCATTGGGAACATTTAAACTGGAAAAAGATCTAAGAAGGATGTGATCCTTAATTTTAAGTATATGAAGGGGTGTCATATGAGAAAGAAATTAAGCACTTTTTGTTTGACCTTGGGAGGCAAAACTAATGTGTGATAGGTACAGAGGAGGCAACTGATAAAAGGTTATCAAACAAATTCATATAGAGTACAATATAACTAATAAAGTTGCTTAAATTATTAGAAAACAGCAATAATAAAAACCATAACTATCTCAAGGTTGTTAAAAAGTGGAATCAAATTTCTCATATGATAATGAGTCCCCTGTAACCCAAGGTTCAAACAGAAATTTGACAAGCACTTGGTGGAGAAGTTATAAGGAGATTCATATTAGAGGTAGGGATTAGACCAAATGTCTTCAACATTTCATTTCAACTCAGATTCTGTAATACATTTAATGTACTTTGGAATTGAATTGAATGTGTTAGTAAAGTACATAGCATCAAAGGGATTAAAAAAAACCTCTCTAATAAGCATAGAGAGACAAAGCATTGGTTATTCTATTTATATGTGCTGGAGTCCTCATTTGACAAGTTTACTTAGGACTGTATGGGAACTTTAGAAGTCAACTAGATTGGGGTGGCTAGGTGGTGCAGTGAGTAGAGCACTGGCCCTGGAGTAAGGAGGACCTGAGTTCAAATCCTCCTCAGACACTTAACACTTGACCCAAATTCCCCTGCCCACCCCCCCTCAAAAAAAAAATAAGTCAACTAGATCTATTCTTTCTCAAATGCACAAGGAGCAAGAATAGAAAGGCAATGGAACATAATTAGTGGGACGCTGGACTTAAAGGAAGATGCATTTGAAATCTGTTTCAGACATTTTACCAGTTGTGTGACCCTGGCTAAGTCCTAGCTTCTTTCTCCCTTATTTTCCATATTTGTGAAATAGGATTAATAATAACATCTACCTTACAGGATTTTTGTGAGGACCAAATGTATAAAGTACCTGGCACACCTTAAAGCAATATATAAATGTTAGCTACCCTCATCATCATCATCATCATCATCATCATCATCATCATCATCATCATCATAGTGAGGATTAAAAGAGACAATGTACATACAAGCAACTTGCAAACCTTTAAGTCTCCATAAACATGGGCTGCTCTAAAGATAATCTACAGAATGTTTTCCAAACCTCGCTTTAACCAACTGTTCCAAACACCTCCTGTGCCAAAGCCCTAACCAGATTTGCTAATGAAAAAACAAACTGACTAATTGGAGTTTCTCCTCCTCACCTGAACCCTTCCCACTTTCAGATAGTAGTGCTAATGAGCAGGGAAATGGCCAAAAGGGTTGCAGTAGGAGGGAATGAGAACAGAAGGGGGCAGGGGAAGCCTGGATGAGTCACAGGCTGGAGAAACAGTCTCGGAATAACTGAGAGCTGGGGAAAACAGGCCTTTTATTGAACAAAGCAAATCTTCTTGCAGAAACGACACTTGTTTTTATGTTGCTCATTGTAGGCAGGAAGCCGTAATGACTTTCTTCTATCATACTTCTCAATGTGCCCTGAGGCTAATAAGTGATGGGCGCATCCAATAAATGTAACATGGTGATAGCCTGTTCATTTAAAAAGCCAGTTTGGAGTGTTTATTTATGATTTATGATGAACTTCTGGGAGAACCTGGCTTTCTGGATGGTATGAATGAATTACCATTTAAAGCATATTGTACTTATTCTGAGCAGACCTGGCCAGGAAGCTGAGTTGAAAGAGTCAGGCCCTAAGTTTAGATGGCAAATATTAAAATAAGTAGAAATTTGAAGGATCAAAGACATTCCGTTAGCTCTATCAATTTGCATAAGGATCGAGGATGACAACTATGCTTAAAGGCCATTGGTGTATACACTATCCTTGACCAGAGTGGGGGGTGGTCCTAGAGCTGCAGAGGCAAGGCTGTCATTGTGCCAGACTCTGTTTAGTGTGAACACTATAGTCAGGGTACACAGACACATGACTGAGAGTGTCAGCGATGGTTCTTAACATTAAGTGAAGGGGAAAGTGGTACTAATGGCACCTTCTTACAACTGACCTTCTTACACTTAAAACCAAGAGAGGAACTTTGGGAACACCTATGCCAAGTGTGTGGAAATATAAGGAAAAGCAGAAACTCCATAGCATTTAGAAGATCTAGCTCTCAGAGTCACATGGGAGTTTGCAATGAAAGGAGACAATGTGTAGAATTATGAAGCAATGTATAAATAAGAACTGTCATCTAGCCCAAAGGCTGATTTGAGTTCAGTATGTATGTGTACATATACATGCATGCATGCATATGTGTACATTTATGTGTGTATACATATGTGAATGCATACATACACATATATGTATGCATATATTTGTTGTTTGTTTAGTCATTTTCAGTCATGTCTTACTCTTCATGACCCCTTTGGGAGTTTTCTTGGCAAAGAGACTGGAGTAGTTTGCCATTTCCTTCATTTCATTTTATGGATGAGAAAACTGAGGCAAACAGGGTTAAGTGAATTGCACAGGGTCACACAACTACTAAGTGTATGAGGCTGGATTTGAATTCATGTCTTCCCAAACCCAGTTCTGATGTTCTACCCACCGTGCTATCTAGTTGTCCTGTATGTATATGTATATGTATATGTATATGTATATGTATATGTATATGTATATGTATATGTATATGTATACGTATATGTACACACACATATATATATATATATATATCTACATATTTAGTAGTTAACATGTAGAGTTAAGATCGGCAAAGTGCCTTGCAAATAGTTCATTTTATCCTCATAACAATCCCGGATGCAGGTGTTATTATTATTTCCATTAGAGGAGGAAACTGAGGCAGAAGGAAGTTAAAACTTGCCCAGAGTCCCACAACTTGTAAGAAAGTATCCCAAAGCTGGTTTTAACTCAATTTTTTTCTTAATTCCAAGCCTAGTGCTCTATCTACTGTGCTACCCAGCTGCCTCAATTGCCAGTCTCCAGTCAGAATAACACGTAAACCATCCCAGATAAATAATTATCTTTCCTATTCTCTAGAGTTCTTACCTAAAGAAGATTCTACCACCTCCCTGGAAACCATAGGACAATGGAAAGAGCAATAGATCTGGTGTCAAATCCTCTCCTTGTCACTGATTATCTGTATGACAGGGGCTAGGTCACAACCTCCCTGGGCTTTAGTTTGCTCATAGGTATAATAATGGGGTTGGATTAGATGATCTATAGAGTCTGTGATGGTTCTAAATATATAATTCTTCAAATATCACCCTGGGGGTTAATACTCAAAATCCCTCCATAAATCTAACCTACTCTATTTGCTAGAAGTTTGAAGATACTTTGAATAGTACCTGATATCTAAAATTTTGCTTCTTAACTTAAGATAATATACTTAAAGCCAGAAGGAAGCCATCTAGGCTATTTTAAAGAATGAAGGAATTGAGGCCCAGAGACGTTAATTGACCTACCTGAGGTCACACAGTTAACAACAAAGATAGAGTTTGGAGCCAAGTCTTTTGGCTCCAAATACAATCCAGTACTTTCCATGGTACAACACTATATATGTCCCCTTGCAGTGTCAAGCATATTGTAAGATTCCAATAACTATTAATCTTTCAAACTGACCTTTGCCACAACCGAAAATCATTTCTACTCCAGTTCTACTTAAAATGAAAATTGAGAATGAGTTCACCATTCTTTTTTATCATAATCCTTCATCTATTTGAAGGCTGTTATTCAGTCTCCTCTTAGTCTTCTCTTTGCTAAAAAAATATCATTTATTTCACCTTTTATCTTGGGTCCTATTCCCAAGCCTATAATTATTTTTGCGGCATCCACAAACTCTTTAGAATTGGGATAAATCTCAGAGGCCAGCTTATCCAACTTGTATTTGAGCAGGAATTCCCCTCCTCAACAACCCCCCAAAGCATTTATCCAGCTTCTATGTGAAGACCTCTGATGAAAGGGAGCCTACTAGCTGTGGAAGTTAATTCTACTTTGGAACGGCTGTAATTTTAGCAATTAAAAAAAAGCAAAGAACTATAATCTGCCTCTCTTCAAATTCACCCACAGCTCTTAAGCCCACTTTAATCTCCCCCTCCCTCCAAGTCTTTTCTTCTCCAGGATGAACATCTTCAAGTCCTTAGAGAAATCTTGGGTATGGCACAGTCTCTAGTCTTCTTATCAGTCTGGTCATCTTCCACTGACCACGCTCTATTTCATCAGCATTCCCATGTTCCTTTTTACCTGTGACATGCCAAGCTGTTCGAAGTTCTCTTGAAAGGCCTGACCCAAGGTCAGGATAAAAGGAAAAAAAGGATGGCAATTTTAAGCTTAAAAATCTATGATGTCAAACAAGTCAACACCCTCCTGGCTAATTTTCAGCCCATATATTTGTGATATCTTCACTAGAATTTCCTTTTGGTTTTGGTGGTGTTGGGATCTTTTCATCTATTTTTAAATTTTATTTTATTTTATTTTTTTAGCTTTGCTAGATATCAGAATCAGGACAGAGACAGATCCTTTGCTGGCTAATTAAAGCCCTGCATGTTAATGAACTCCCAGCACTTTTCTGCCTTGGAGTGTTTGCAGCCCCACAGGAAATTAATAAGAGCTTTAATCACTTGGAGACTGAAAAGGTCAGTGCCCACTAAGGGTTCAAATGCAGAGAAGGCAGTACAATCATATCCTATTTTAAAAGCATAACAACAACAAGCCTTGGGCAATTGGAGCATAACAGCATCAATAGGCAGATAAATTAAAAGATCACTTCTGATCATGGGACTAAAGGTGGGGGGGAGCCCCAGAAAACAATGAGTTGTTTATCATCATATGCTTGGCTATTACTCCCCCTCCCTTATCCCTCATTTCATACCAACAACTTGGACATAGACAGTGGAGCTGCTCATGTCAGATTATGTATGCCTAGACTCTCAGAGCTACAGTGGAACAATACTGGCAATCTCTTATCTAACAGATTTGTACCTAGCCAGTCAGTCACCTACTGAAATTACAAGTCACTTAGGTACTCTGGGTGCCCAGAAATGGACTTCAAGCAATGGTAATCATTTGAGTGAGTTGGCTAGAAGGAAGGGGATTCCATTGTGTAAGACTAACCAACTCCATCAGGTCCCAATGATCATTTTCAATAGTAGGATGAATTCTATAAGAAAGAAACTAGAGACAGTTTGAAAGCTATTGCAAGAGGTCAAGGGAAGGCTGAGAGCTCGAACTAAGGCAATAAGAGAACAAATAGAATGGGATATCTATAAGAGATACTCTATCCCATTTTCAGATATGAGGATTAAGAAAAAGGTAGACGTCAAAGATGACTAAACCACTACAAATGGTGGTACCATGAACAGAATAGAGGACTTAGAAGTAGTGCCAGTTGGCGGAGGGGGGATTTGATTTCTATTTCATCTCTGCTCATATTAAATTGTAAGAGACAGCAAGACATCCCAAGTAGAAATGTCCAGCAGAAAACTGAAGATGAATTACCGTAATTCAGCAGACAGGTTGAAGCTGTATAAATCAATTTGTGAGGTATCCTTAAAGAGGATAGAGGTAGACTCATGAGAATGGATGAGATCTTTGAAAACTAGAGTGTAGAAAGGGAACCCCAGAGGACTTAGGACTGAACCTTGGGGTAACCTGCACAAATTTTGGATCAGGACAAGAAAGAGCCACTTAAAGAGATAGCAATTTGAAAAGAAAAAACCACAATAATGTAGGAAGGTGATAGCCAAGGGAAGAAAAGAATCAAAGGTAAGCTTACTCAATAATGGTAAATACACCTAAGAGGTCAATGAGAAAAAACTCTTGCATGAAGTAATAAGAAAGTTATAGATAACTTTGGACACTACAGTTAGAGTAGAGCAACAGTAGGAGTAGATGCCATATTGTTCATCCTCTCCTTCTCATAAAAACCTGCCCATTCTTCCAGATCTGTCCCATTGATATTCTACTTTTTCCATGAAACATTACTAACTACCCTGTCTGAAATAATACTTCTCTCTTCTGACCTCCTATGTAACTTGCCTGTGCCATTAATTTGATATTTCTCATTTTCTGCCTTATGTTCTAGTTTTTTCCTACCCTATAAACTTCCTGGGAACAGGGATCATATATTCTATAGTCCTAGGTCCTCACCCCTCAGCACCTAATGCAGTTATATGTACCTGATAGATGCTCCATAGACATCTCTTGGTTTATGTGATAGGTTAGATTCACACTATATCCCTGTGATTTAGAGATCAGGTCATCTGTAAACTTGAAAAAAAAGGTATTACCCATAAACACAGAAAATATTTTATATAGAAATCAAATAATGGAATTGATGGAAAAATAAAATAACAAACAAGTAAATTAAACACTAAATTTGAATCATTTAAAGATTTAAAAATTAAGTTCATTGTTTTGGAACTCAATATCTGCCAACTCAACATAAGACTATTTATTAGCTTCTTTTTTTAAATACCTTGTACAATACTTGGCTTTAACATCGACAAATTTATGAGTGGCTAAAAAGTCTGTCTGAAAATAGGCTATTTTCTGAATATGGAGTGATTCCTAATATGGTATTCCTAGCTATAGCTTTTCCTATGATGGAAATTGTCTGCTGATGCTATGAGTGGAGAAGACATAGAAGGGGAAAATTTGTTAACTTCTATTTTCTCATTATATTAAAATGCATCACCTCTTTGAGGAAGGAAGGAAGTAAAGAAATAAGGAAGGGAGGGAGGGAGGAAGAAGAGTGGGAAGGAAGGAAAGAGAAAGAAAGGAGGGAGGGAATAAAGGAAGGGGGAAGGGAGAGAAGAAGAGAAGGAGAGAGGGAGGAAAGGAAAGGGGGGAGGGAGGAAAGAAGGAAAGAGGAAGGAAGGAAGGAAGGAAGGAGGGAAGGAAAGAAAGAAAAGAATGAGGGAAGGAAAAAGGAAAGAAGGATTCATAAAATGTTTACTATTTGCAAGGCACTATGCAAAGGCTAAGGATAAATATATAAGCAAAAAGAAGCACGATCTCTGTCCTCAAGGAGCCCACATTCTATCGAGGGGAAACAACCAAAAAGGGGGCCTGAAAAGAAGTGAGGAAAAAGGGCAGAAGGGAGGGATTAGTTTTGAAATCCAGAACACAGGATCAAGACCAGGAGGGGAATGAAACTTGGCCTAGCCCCCTCCACAAGATGGAAGCACCAAGAGGAACACACCAGTGGGAGAAGTGGGAAGGCCTTCACAGAGATTGAAATACTTCATAAAGAGCCATGAAAGATTTTTTTTTCCCTTTTCCATTTCTTGTCTTGCCTGGCTGAAGTGTTGTACATCTTAAGAACAAAATCCCAAACTCCAACAACAGGTTTCATGGATTAATGTTTTAGTTGAAGAAACTTATTTTAGTTATTCTAACTTCCTCTAACTCACATGTACTAAAAACCATCCCCTACTATATTGTCTCCTTGAAAAGTAAAGAAAATATCCATTCTTCCCCCTCTACTCAGAAACTTCATTCGTTTAATAACATGATCTTCTACACAATTGATTACAAAAGCCTCAACTATACAGTTAGGTCGCAGATCAATCATAGCCGCTGCACAAAGAAAATGACTGTTTGGCAACATTATGGATTTGATGATAGTAAAAAAATGCAAAGTTTCCTGCATACTACATAGTTATTTCTGGTAGCAGCCTAAAAGAATATGGTTTAGATGCACTCTAAGGTACTTTCTATCTCTAGACCTATAATCCTATGATCCTCCAATACCAAGAGACTGAGAAAGTGAGATCCTAATTGGCCTAGAGGTGATGCAGGGTGAAAATAGGAAGACAAAGCAGGTTTACTTACTAAAGTGGATTCTAAAACTATGTTGTATACCTGTTTCTTCTCAAGATTGTGCATAGTCTGTTTCCTAATATTCCTCACATTTAAAAAAATGATTCCTTACATGCTAAATATTTTAATAGGCATTTATTAAATGCCTACCATGTGTCTGGCAATGTGCAAAGCATTTAACAAATGTTATGTCAAAACAACCCTAGGAGGTAGGTGCTATTACGAACACTTTATAGTTGCAGAAATTGAGGCAAATGGAGATGAAGTGACTTGTCCAGAGTCAGAAAGCTAGTAAATGTCAGAGGACAGATTTAAACTCGGGCCTTTCTGACTCCAGGTCCAGCAGTCAGTCTATTGCACCATTTAACAGCCTCATTTCTTTAGGTGTGCATTACGGATGATGTTTCATACATTTACAATGCTAAGCAAAATTAAAGTGAAGAGATGCATTCCCAAGCTTTCAGCTATCAAAGAAAACATCAGCCTTTTATTTTTAGTCAAGTGATGACATAGGAGTGACCAGAGATGAAAACTGAGTGCATTCTGTTTGGAAGTCTCCTTGAGATTTTGTCATGGAGACTCAGAGTCAAATCAAATCAACAAGCACTTAGTACTACTATGTACCAGATATAGTGCTAAGTTCTGAAAATGTAAGCTAAAAATAAAAATACTATGATGCTGAATGCTGCAGGGTAAGACCTGGTTTTAAGTCATATAAAACACTGCTCTGGAGTGGTGCTCTATAAATTTCCCCTGTGGACTTTATAATTATCAACAACTGACACTTGCTCAGTAAAGCCTTTCCCCCTTACTACCTGTTACAAGTGATATTTTAATCACTTCCTTAAAGATCAACCTCAACTCTCTACCTTAAAGATCTACCTCTACATTCCTCTACTCTCTCCTCCAATTTGTCCTTCATACCTCAGTCAAAAATACCTTTCTTATAGAAAGATTTGTTCATATCACTACTCTGCTCACGAATTTTTAGTGACTTCCTCTTCAGTAGTGAGTAAAACTTCGTTTTTGCCTAGCATACAAGGCCCTTTGTTTGATGCCATCACTTTACCCTTCCAGTCTAATATAACTCTATTTTCCATTAAATATTTTCCATTACAACTAAGTAAGGCAAAAGTTTCCCCCACAAAATATGTCCTCTGCTCCAACCCCATTGCTTTTGCTTACATTGTTCTCTATAACTCCAATGTCCTCCATGACCTTTTGCCTGCCTATCCTTAAAAACCATCTCCTCCATGGGGCCTTCTGTAATTCCTCTGTCTGATAACAACCTTCACCCTTTGACTTCATATAAAACTGTGGGCTATGATTGATGAATTCATCATGCAGTAGGATCATTGTATCCAAAATTTGAAAAAGCAGTTTTATGGACCACTTAATCCAACCCTTTTATTTTTCAGAAGAGGAGCAGTAAGTCCATGGAAGTGAAAGGACTTTCCAAAAATGAAAAGGGTGGTGATTAGTGGGACTAGGATTCAGACCATAATTCTCTGCTTCTAACGCTTCTATTCTTTCCCTTTCACCAATCTTATTTGTGGAATGGTAATTAGACCATTGGACTAGGAGCCAGAAGAACCTGAGTTCAAATTCTTACTTGGCCTCAAATTCTTACTTGCCATGGGACGCTGAACAACTCACTTAACCACTGCATGTCTCAATTTTCTTATCTGAAAAGTTGGGGATAATGATAGCTCTACTTCAAAGGGCTGTTCAGCATATAAAATGGTATATTTGTTAAGGACTTTATAAACTTTAAAATGACAATGTTAGGGCGGCTAGGTGGTGCAGTGAGTATAGCGCTGGCCCTGGAATCAGAAGGACCTGAGTTCGGATCTGGCCTCAGACACTTAATCCACACAAACAAAAACCTAGCTGTGTGACCTTGGGCAAGTTACTTAACCCCAATTTCCCTAAAAGGGGCGGCTAGGTGGCGCAGTGAGTAAGAGCGCCAGCCTCGGAGTTGGCATGACCCAAGACCAAATCCGGCCTCAGAAAATGAGCACCCACACACAAATAATGACTAGCTGTGTAACCTTGAGCAAGTTACTTAACCCCAATTGCTTAAAAAAAAATGACAATGTTGTTGTTGAGTCATTTTAGTCATGCCTGACTCTTCATGTCCCCATTTGGGGTTTTCTTTCTTTCTTTTTTTTTTTTTTTAAGCAATTGGGGTTAACTTGCTCAAGGTTACACAGCCAGTTTTTTTTGTGTGGTTGTTAAGTATCTGAGGCCAGAACTGCTCCAGGGTCCTCCCGACTCCAGGGCCGGTGCTCTTACTCACTGTGCCACCTCGACACCCCAATTTGGGGTTTTCTTGACAGAGATACTTGAGTGGTTTTCCATTACCTTCTCCAGCTCATTTAACAGATGAGGAAACTGAGGCAAACAGGATTAAGTTACTTGCCCAGGGTCACACAACTAATAAGTGTCTGATTTGAAATCATGAAGATGAGTCTTCCTAACTCTAAGCTTGGCACGATATCCACTCACTTACCACCTAGTTGGCCAAAATGATATTATAAATGTTAGCAATTATTATTTTTAATTATACCCATAATAATTATTGTATTATATGACATCAAATTATATTTAATATGATATATAATATATTATATTACATGTTATTATGCTACATTTATATATTATATTTTTGCATACAACATATTGTACAATAATAAATTATGTAATATATTATACATATAATACATTATATATAATTATATCTGTATGCCTATATTGTATTAAGCTTATACATTTGTCATATGTGATTGTATATGATGCATGTATGTATATATGTGTGAGTGTATACATATATGCACATACCACAGCATTATAATTCCTATAATAAAGTAAGAGCTAGAAAGGACTTGAAAAGTCGAAGTCATCTGGTCCAGTGTCTTTATTTTACAAAGAAGTAAACTGAGTCCTAAAAGGTTTACAAGAATTGCCTGAGATCACATAGGTGGTAAGTGACACAGATGGGATTCTAATTCAGTATCTTTGATTCCCAATCCAGAATTATGTCACTATACCAAGCTGCCTTTCTCATTAATTAAATTATTCAGGACTGTGTTAAAATTACTTGTCTAAACATCATACTAGACAATTAATAGCTCTATAAGAATAGGAACTGTGTCTTATTTAAACGTTTTATCTGCCACACAGCTTTGCCCACTACTCTGCACACAGTTGATACTTGGAAAATATTTGTTGAATGCTTCAGTCAATCCTTTTTCTTCCACAGACATCAAAGCTGAGTCAGAACTAAAAAAAGGACTATAATGGATTCATTTCAATAAAACTTTAATTCCTTGTCTCTTATGTATAAAAACCCTATGAGTCAAAGGCATATTTAGGAGATACCTGAGTGGTAGCATGATGGAGGGCAAATAACACTGGATTAGGAATTGGGGGTCTGCATTCAAACCCCAACTCTGCTACCTACTTCCTACATGACCTTAGGCAAGTCACTTTACTTTTGGGGACCTCAATTTCTTCATCTATAAAACTGTTAGATGAAATGGCCTTGAAGTTTTCTTCCATCTCTGTATCTATGATCCCATGACTTCTAAAGTCTATTTCTAAATTCTGTTTCTGATCACATGTCTAGAAGACCAAAGACATGAAATTCAAAGAGTGAGTACTACAGTTGGTCAAATTATGGATTTGTTGTATGGCTGAAACTAGAGAGGACAAGAAATTCTTTTCTTATAAAGAGTCAACTTTTGGGGGAAAAAACTTTAATAAAGCTAATAAGCTTATGAAAACCTTCCCCTAAAAGCTGCTGACTCATCTCTTAGAAATATTTCCATGGGGACCATATTCTATTAGGTCCTCAGTCCAAAACCTCTCTTTCAAATGGCAAGGGATGAATTAATACATCCTGGCATCCCAGAGAGGCCTTGGCTACAAAAACAGAGTATTTGGTCCAAGAATGTCCAGTAACTACTTTACTTCCATGAACCGTGGGGCCCCTAAATATATGGGGGTCCCTGGATATGAACCTAGTGGGCCTATTGAATTATCTCATTTAGCTCCCTGGAACCAGAGACTGCCTTGCCTTATGTACAGTGAGTAATTGAGTGAACTTAAAGTTTGTAATCTCACAGATGTCAGTGAACTTGAGAGTGATGAGTCATGCCTAAGATATAGTATATCTTATTAAAAAAAAAAAACACCTAACAGAAGAGGAGTGTGAGTAGTACTTACCTTAAGAGATTACTTTCTAAATATTATATATAAGTTTACAAACTTGAAGGTAAGAGTTATAATGGGTGGGAGAGAAGAACAGAAAAGGAGAGGGGAGAAGGCAAGGGGAAGGGAGTAGAAGGAAGGAGCAGGGAGGGGGTTGGGGGAGAAAAAGAGAAAGAGAGAGACAGACACAGACACAGAGACACAGACATAGACACAGAGACACAGACACAGAGACAGACAAAGGAAAAAGTAATATCATTGTGAAATTGCATTGTGGCCTGCACTAATGGAAGGAGAATAGGGACAATGGTGGGATCTTGAACAAAATAACAATAATTATATTTCTAGTTCCCCTTTTATATACACATGTTTTAACTCTTGAGCTCTTCATCAGCTCTCTGAGGGCAAGGTTCACATATTATCTAGTACTGGTATCACTCCGGGTACCTAACACAGTGTTGTATACATGGTAGACTCATCAAGTACATTTTATACAGGTCAAGGCAGCCTCTGGAATCTATGATGACACCATGGAACTAAAATGGATTACTTAATGGCCCTACCTGATACACATCTAGGGATAATCATATGTTTAGGGATAACAAAGTTAATGGAAATAAAGTATTTTATAAATATCTCCTTTCTTTTGATAGAAAATTTCCCTTTTGTAGCCTGGGGGCCTCACTCTCTCACTATATCCACTCCAAAGGAAATTAAAACCCCACACCTAGCTAGCCCTATTTTAGTACATAAGCCTTTTTTTTCTCTTTTTCTTTGTAACCCAAAGCAAGGCCACCACAAAATTTCCACAATTTCCCCATCATGGTTTCACCTGTGTATCATTCCTCCCCCCTACATTTCTAGTACCCCTTTATGTGTTGCCTTCCCCTACTAGAATGCATGTTTCTTGAAGATATAAGAATGATCAATGAAACACCCCCCTACTCTCAAGGAATTTGCCTTCTGTTGAAGAGAAAACAAACATACATGTAAGCATATGTGGAATAAATACAAAATATGTCAATAGTCATTAGAATTGGTAAGAGTCAAAGAAATTCAATAAATATTCAATGTAGTTAGAAAGGGAGGGTTGCAAAAATTGGGGAGAGGATCATAAAAGTCTTCATGTAGAAAGTAAGGCTTGCATTTCATTTTAAAGGAAGAGATGGATTCTGTGAGGCAGAGGCAAGGAGGAAGTATATTACGGGCATAGGGGATGGCCAATACAAAGGCATGGTGGTGGAGAATAAGACATCATGTATGAGAATAGAGAAGGCCAATTTGACTAGATCACAAAATGATAAAAAGAAAAGATATATGTAAAGATTGGAAGGATGAGACTAGAAAGACCAAAAAGTTTTAGGAGAGCTTTAAAAGACAAACAGAGCAGTCTATAGTCAATCATAGAGACAGTAGGAAGTCTCTGGAGTTTATTGAGTAAACAAATGATATGGACATATCTTCACTTAAAGAAAATAATGTTGTCAGTTATATGGAACACGTATTGGAGGGAGGAGATATGTGAGTCAGGGAGGCCAATTAAGAGCCACTGTAACAATGTGGGTGAGAGGTGAGGAAGACTTAAATTAAGGTAGTGGCTGTGTCAGTAGAGAGAAGGGGTCAGATTGAGAGACGCTGTTGAGGTAAAAAAAGGGGGGGCAAGATATGGTTAGGAGTGAGGGAGAGTGAAGGGGTAAGGATGATGTTGAAGTTATAGACTTGAGAAACTAGAAGAATGGTAATTTATTCAACAGTAATGGGGAACTTTGGAAGAGAGGTAAGTCTGGAGTTAAAAAAAAATTATTAACTTTGCTATGTTGAGTTTGAGATGTCTCTGGGACATCCAGTTCGTGATGGAGTCCTGAAGCTCAGGAGAATGGGACAAGGTAAATAGATTTAAATTTCATCTGCATAGAAATATAATTAAGCCATGTGAATTGATGAAGTAGCCAGCAAAAAAAATGGATACAAAAGAGAAGAGTCCCAGGCAGAGATCTGGGGAGGATTCATAGTTAGAGGACCTGGTATGGATGATATCCCAGTCAAGGAAACTGAAAAGGGAAAAGTAGTATCATGAAAACCTGGAGAGGAGAGTATTCAGTAGAAGGTGATCAGTAACATGAAATGAACCAGAGAGAACAGTTTCAGTCGAGTCCTGAAGTCCGAATTCAGATTGAACAAAATTTGAAAAGTGAGGGTGAAAAGAGTAGACAGACGTTTGGCTAAGAATGGGACGAGAGACATAAGAGGATAACTTAAGAGGATAGTAGCCCCTTCATGATGCTTTTTGGAGGATGGGGAAACTTAGGAATATTTCAAGATAGTATAGAAGAAATCAGTACTTAGGGAGAGACTGAAGATTAGAGAGAAATATGGTTTTTAAGGAAACATTTTGCTCAAGAAGATGGAAAGGGTTAGAATCAAGGGCTCATAGATTTTGGCTTTGATAAGGAGAAGAACTACATTATTTTCAAAGACATGAGGAAATAACAGGAAATGATAATAATGAGATTTGAGATGAAAAAAAGGAGAATTCATGAAGAATGGCCTAATTTTATTTGGTAGACAAGATCTTTAGCAGATTAAGTGGGGGAGGAAAATCTGTGGGAGGCTTGAGGAGAGACTAGAAAGTTTAGAACATCTTCTTTGGGGGTTTAGTTAGGGGGGATAAAGAGATTGCCTTTCTGCTTTGAGAACCCAATTGAGATTAGATAATTAATATAAATTTTAGTGGGCTCACCAAGCATAATTTTCTTCAGTTATTTATTTATTTCTTCAACAGCATCTGCTTAAGAGTGGAAGGGGTTAATTGGGAAAATAATTCTGGGTTGTGGATAGATATTCAATTGAGAAAGAATAAAAGGATTGCCTTGCTGCAGTAGGGGCCCAGTTAAAATCATTAAATTGCCTCTGGTGGGGAAAGGTGGGGCATGAGGAACAATATATAAGAATCAAAGATGACTCTTAGGTTGGAACCCTGTGTATACAGAATGATAGTACATTAATAGACAAAAATAAGAAGGAGAGATAGGTTCAGGAAGAAACTCAGCATTCTCTAATCATTACTGACTGGTACCCAAAGTTAAAGACTCAAATTATATCCCTTATGTGTTTTGTGCAGTACCCAGAACAGTGCCACTTCATATACTATTTTGCTGCTGACCATGGTGATGGTTGTCAGTCATGTGCTTCAGCTATCTGTTGACCAACTGCTCTTTAGAGGCGGCAATTTTCAGTTCAAATAGAAGTTAAATAGAATTGGCTTGAACCCAAGCAGCATTACCTCCTTCAAACAATTTGGATTGATTTGTGCCCTTTGGTTTGGGTGACTTATTTATTTATTTTTCAAGTCAAAAGCTAATAAACAGGTCATAGATGTCAGTGGATAAAATTCCCTGCTGCTTTTTAGACAAGAGAACTGATCAAGTCATGCCAGGGGCTTAGAAGGAAACTGCTAGGCAAGCAAAGGCTCAATCTTAGAATCTGGTAAGAAATTAATGCAAATAATGTCTTTAGTAATGAAATGTTGAACTAGATGCAGAAGAGCCGAGGCTTTTTATCACAGGGATTCAGGACTCGTAATTCCTGTTGGCAGCTACTATTTCTAGCAGACTCTTTGACCTTGGACAAGTCATTTACAAATTTTTACTTTCCTATAAAATGACTTCTTTCATATTCTAAGCCTTGAGGTAGCCTCTGAGGCCTATGCATGTGCTGTTCATATAACATAGAACCTTCGATTACAGTAGCTGAGTCAATGAATCAATCAACTAATTAATCACTGAGTATTTGTTAAATACCCACCAAGTGCCAGAAACTATACTGGGATACAAAAACAGAAATAAGACAGCTCTTACCCTTAAGGAATTTGCATCCCACCAGGGGAAGCACAATGCTCACATAAGAAGGAATGAGGGTAAGAACTGGTCTCATGGTTCCAATGGCATAGGGAATTTCCAGGTGAGGAAACTTCCTCTGTCAATGAGAATCAGCACTTTCTCTAAAACTTAGGTGTGACTAGTCTGGAGCAATGAGAAGTGAAGTCCCTAACCCAGAGTCACATGGCTAGTATTTGTTAAAGGCAAGACTTGAACTCAGGTCTTCTTAGATTCAATACCAGCTCTCTATCCAGTATATCATACTTCCTCTGTAGTCATAAAGATATTAAAACATATGCAAAATAAGTGCAAGGTGATTTTTCTTTTGTTGTTGGGTGGGAGGGAGATTATGGAAAGCCTCATATAGAAAGTATTGCTTAAGCAAGTTTCAAAGGAAGCTAGGAAGAAGTGTAGTGGCTTTCTGTCGGACCTCTTCTCATAACCAGTTGGGTCAGATGCCTGTTTCCATTCACTGGGGTAAGGTATGATCACGTAAGAAGAGCTCCTAGTCTCTAATCAATAGTCTCCAGCCCGCTCCAGAGCCATGAATCAGTCAGCTAGCCCTCCTTTATCTACGCAATCTAAATTCACTGTGCTTGCTTCATGTAAATGGTACTTTATCCGGCTGGAAATGTGAATCCTGTCAGTAGCACTGGGCTCCGTCATGCTTATCAGAAATACATTATCAGGTGGGGATTAGACAGAGGCTGGTGCTAGTGCTGCTGTCCATGCCAGGGGAATAATGAATAATGAAAATTCCAGGGCCTAGAGACAAACACAATTGACAGGCCGGGAAATGCTTGAGCCACCCTTTCACTCACCTTAATGTGACAAACTCAGCTTCTCAGAAGCTTTCCACTTCATTCACCAGGGCACCTGCTGTGTATGGACTAGACTGTGTGAAAGAGGGGGTGATGGGGGTGGGGAAGAAATGGATTCACCCATGCCAGTTCCCCCCACCTTCCCACCTTGCCCTCAAAGCCCCAGACTTATCAGTGGAAATGCTGCCAAGTAACCAACCCCTTGTGGGGGAAAGCAGATGATAGGGAAAAAAGAAGAAGGAGAAACTGTCCTTGGGTCCAAATTCTGACTCAATCTCAAGGGGTTGTTAAGCAGACTCTCTCAAAGATGCTCACCTCAGAGTGCCAGGATGTGGGATCATTGTGAGACTTAATTACTTCAAACTTTAAACTCGTCAATTTTGCTTGTAATTAAGTTGGCTTGAAAGACCTGAGTGAATTGAACAATGCAATGAAATGGTTTAGATTAATATGCCAAGGTCTATTTTAATTTTTAAAAGTGTTTCTCTTCCTTCATTTGGTTATTCTTGTTTTGACAGGAAGGTGGGAGTGGGGGAAGGTATAATAGCTATGATGGGAACCAGGGGGAAAAAATAACACTTCTGAATGCATACGGGTAATAATAATTGCTCTTCCATTCCCACTGTGCTCCAAAGACACAACAATGCACTCTATCCTCATAATCTAAACTATATGTTGGAAAGTTAACATTACCCATTTCACAGAAAGAAAAAATGAAGCTCATACATTTCACTGTGGAAGCTAAGTGGTGTAGTGGATAGAACTCTAGGCCTGGAGTTAGGGAGACTTGAGTTTAAAACCTGCTTTAGACACTTAATAGCTATATGAGTCTGGGCAAGTCACTCAACATCTGCATTAGTTTTCTCATCTGTAAAATAGGATTAATATCACTTTTCTCCCAGGTTTGTTGTGAGGATAAAATGAGATAATGTTTGTAAAGTGCTTTGCAAAAATTAAAGTATTCTTACTATAGTTGCCTAGAAGAGAGGAGGATGGGGGGGGAGGGCGGCATATGATGTCACGGGGTTGAGAGGAGAAGGGGAGGAGAGAGAACGCTTTTTAATGGTGGTTTTCTCAGTATAGGAAGTGATATCCTCCACTGAGAGAGTGGGGGCAGGAGAGATGTAGAAGCTCGAAGACAGTAAAGAAGGACTTTGGAGCAGCTTCTTTTTGAAGTGAAATTAGTAATCATTTAGTGTTCTGCATGGGGCAAATAAGATACCTTCCTGTAATGAGAGCAAAGGTGAGAATAGTTAATATGAATACATATTTTACTATGTCATGGAAATGTTGGGTGTGTGTGTGTGTGTGTGTGTGTGTGTGTGTGTGTGTGTGACCCAGTAAGCCTGGCTACATGACTTCCTCTAGCTCTGTTCAAAAGTGCTTGAAAGGGGCTGCTAGGTGGCACAGTGAATAGAGCACTGGCCCTGGAGTCAGGAGGACCTGGGTTTGGATCCAGCCTCAGACACTTCACACACACACACACACACACACACACACACACACACACACACACACACAAGCTAGCCGTGTGACCTTAGGCAAGTCACTTAACCCCAATTGCCTTACCCTCCCAATTCCAAAAAGAAAAAAAAAGAAAAAATTTAAAAGTGTTTGAATAGGAGCAAAGGACGGGATTGGTCAAAGGAATCCAGTATTGGGAGGTCATCAAGAGCTAAGAAGGAATAGGACATGTCAGTGAGAGAATACAATGTAGAATTAATTTGCTCAATAACCACAGGGTCAAGATTGGGAAGGAAGGGAGGAAGGAAGGAAAGAAGGAAGATAAAATCACATGAAAAATGACTTGAGAGAGTTCTAAGAGCTGGTCAAGGGATTAGAAATCCTGATAACATAAAGATTAGTGTAAGAAGAGTGAAATATAGTGAAAGATGGAAAAATGGGAAGTTTTCATAGATAGAGGAATGGTAGAATGTTTTTATTATGGAAGAGGAACACACCCAAGTAATGGGAAGAAGATACTGCATGTGAGAATCCATTTTTGCAGGAAATCATGGGGTGTATGCTGCTTTCTCTAATTTATAGACATATATGTGATATATAGTATATATTATTTATATGTTATTCATTACATTACGTTTCATTATATTTATTATTTATCATACATTTCCTTGCTCACCAGTATCCCCAAATCCTAGATTCCCTGGATGAAAGGACTAGAACAATTTCATTCATCGTCTCTCTCATCCTCATCCTCCCCCATCCCCATTAGAATATAAACTCCTTGAAGGTCGGGTCTATTTCATCTTTTCCTCTGTATTCCTGGTACTATGCACAGTGCCTGACAAATAGCAGGCTGACAAGAAATATTTGCTGAATTGAAAACTCCTTCCCACAAATACATTAACCTCATAAGTACTTGAAAAAGAGGATTTATTGTGAACCACAGCATGGGAGGGTACATGGAGAGTGGGGTGAGGGGAGGTAGGGAGGAGGTACAGAACAGCAAAAAAAGTTTGACAGTGCACAGTTCTTATAATTTAGCAGTAGTTTTCAACACAAGCTACAGGACATTAGATCTACTCTCCTTATCTGCCTTCTGCCTAAATTTGTTCTGCCCAGTCTTGGATTAGCTATTAACTCAGTTGTAATATCCTGGTGTGGAACCAGCTGACTGAAGCTGCGTTTTGCAGTCCTCGAGAATATGTGACATTCAGGAGCTTCTTCCTATAGTCCTACAGCTTTGTTATCTCGAGCACAACTTGTGTCTTACTGGTCAAAGCCTGAGAAAATCTGCCTTTTCCCTCCCTAAACTTTGAGAAAGAAATGACTATTGCTTATATAGCAAGACTCTTGGGCTTTTTAATTCACACATTTATTAGCAGGTCAGATACCTAGAGGCCTACTGGCCACACGTCCCCTCCTCCCTTGGGTGGGGAGGAGAACCCAGGGTCTCCCAATTAGAAGTGGGGTTCAAGCCACCATTATTGTGTATTCCCTCCATTATCACCAGTGATGAGCAACCCAGTCTCATTTAAAACACTGATATCTCCTTAATATCATTGAAAACCAATTAAGATAAATTGGCTTTTAAAAAGAGATGTTTACTAAAAAGGTATACCTAAACATAGGATAATATATAGGAGAAAGATAGGATAAAACATCCCCCCAAACTGGGGCATTCTCCTCTCTACCACCTCAGTCCTTGGAGAGATTGGGCTCCAGCTTAAAGCAGCTGCTACAAACATTTTAGCTGCCAACTTCACTTCTGGTTGTGGCATAGCCAATAGACCAGTCACTCCCTTCTGGGTGGGGCACAGTGTCCTAGCTGCCAGGAAGATTCATTGCTGGACCGGATCACACAGATAACTCCTTGAGGCTGTGCTCTCCCTGGGCTTGGCAGTCAGCAAACTCTGGCAAGGATCTCCAGTCCCTGGAAATCTGAGGGCTCTTCTGCCTTTTGAATCTCACAAAATTGTAGCCTAGTCTGTTTCAACTCCTATATTTGTTTATTTAAGAGGAAAGAATAAAACACAACAGAAAAGTAATGATATGTGTTCCAGTCTATAAGGCACCCTTTGTGAGGAGGCAAGGGTCAAGGTGTCTGTCTGTCTGTCTCTGTCTCTACTCTTTGCTTCCCTTCCCCCCCCTCCCCTGTCCTTTCCTCTCCTCTTCCCTTTTCTTCCCCCCCTCCTCCCCCCTCCTCTTCCCCGCTCCTCCATCATCACCATCACCACCACCACCATCATCGTCTTCTTCTTCTGCTGCTGCTGCTGCTTTCCTTTCTTCCCTCCCTCCTATCTCTCTCTGTCTCTCCCTCTCTCTCTGTCTCTTTCTTTGTCTCTCTCTCTCTCTCTGCTTTCTTTTTTCTTTCTAATGAAACTAGGAAAGAAAGAGATCATTTGGCCGATGATTTCCTTTAAATATATACTCAGTAGCCACTCAAGAGATTCAACATTCAGTAAACACATAAGAAATAATCACAGAGTATCTATGCATACTCTGAACTAAGAAGAAGCAGGCTCAGCAAAACCCATATATGAATTCCCTTCAGATAAAGCCTATTGTACATTCCCTGAGGAATGAGTGACTGACTCCTCATTATCCAGGCCCCAAAATTTTATGTCCCCCGTTTTTCCCTGCAAGTCTCTGAGCTCTGGACCTATGAGAAGCTCACCTGTGTTTCCAACTCGCCCCTCAAATATATTCTGTAAACTGGCCAGATCTTACTGAAATGTGCTTTTCAGAATGTAAAGATATACATATATGCATATATGTATGTATATTTGCTTATGTTATTTGCATGAATATTTTTTCTACTTTGTCCTGTTTTGATTTAAAAGTCACCTTTTCCACTTATTTCACATGGGGCCCAGGCCCAACTGGTCTGTCCTGACTAATTTACCCTTCCTCCCATTACTTTATGGTCATCTAGGGACCAAATAATAAAAAGTGCAAATATGTATATATGTATATGTATATGCATGCATGTACATGTGTGTACACACATGTGTGAATACATATGTGTATGCACACATATACACACATACAATTTGAGTACCATAACAACCTTTGAGCTCAATTTCACAGATGAGGAAACTGAGGCTAAAAGAGATTAAGTAACTTGCCAAAGGTCACACAGTTCATAAGTGTATGTGAGGTAGGATTCGAACTCAAGTCTACATGACTTTGAACTGGTCTTCTATCCACTTAGGCACCTAGATACCTGGGACATTTTTATACTTCAGAGTTATGAGTTATTAGTCACACTTATGGGAAGTAGATCTTACAAGTTCCCATTAAAAATTATTGATATCTTTTATTTTTACATTACATTACGTTTAATTTATAGGTATCTTTTGTTTTTATATCACCTTACCTTCATATCCAAATATATCTCCTATCCAGTAAGCCATTTTTGTAACAAAGAACATTTTTTTAAAGTGTAGGACAAAAAAGCAATTCAGCAAAATGGAGCAACATATCAACCAATTCTGACAGTACAGTGAATGACTCACACACCATGTCTGCCAGGTCTGCAGAGAAGAAGAATTTTCTCATCCCTTCTTCATGGCCAACCTTAGCCATCATTATTACAAAGTGTTCAATATCTCTTTTTTGTTTTTATTTCTTCTTAGGATATTGTAGTCATATTATTGTTCCTCCTCCTCCTCCTTCTTCTTCTTTGTCCTCATCCTCCTCCCCTTCCTCTTTTTCTTCCTTCTACTACTATCACTACTACTACTGCTATTACTACTACTACTACTACTACTATCACTACTACTACTACTATTACTACTACTACTAGTTAATATTTATATAATATTTACTATGTGCAAGGCACTGTGCTAAACACTTTATAATTATTATCTCATGTGATCCTTAAAACAACCTTGAGATTTAGCTGCTATTATCCCCAGTTTACAGATGGGGAAACTGAGGTAAATGGAGGTTAAGTGACTTTCCCAAGGTTATACATCTAGTAAATGTCTGAGGCTGGATTTTAACTCAGATCTTTTTGACTCCAGGCCTGATGCTCTATCCATTGTGCTACCTAAATCTTCATTAGTTTATACAAATTTTTCTGTTTTCTTACACTCTTCCTATTTGTCATTTTTATGGTGATGTAATATTCCATTATTTTTATGTGCCAGTCATGAGAATTTTATTTGTTTCTAGATTTTTTTAAACCAACTATTTTTGTTCTCTTTTCTGTTACCAAAAGGAGTTCATGGCCGTATTGGAAATATTAGCATGTTCTTCATTTCCCCACTTCCTCAATAATTAATCTGGACCATTTCATAATATCTTGTCTAGCCCTCAGATTCACAGATTTGAAAGCTGTGTTCTTCCCTTAAATTGCAAAAATGGAGCTTCTCCCACTCACTCTTAGCCCTCTGGTTCCTTTTAAGTCTTTTTTGATTGGGTTCAAAGGGATCAGACTATGTAATCAAAATGGCAGTGCCTTCTATGGCACTACCTAAGTCACATTCTTCTCCTCTCAAAGTAACAGAGGAAGGTTAAAGAAGGAAGGAAGCCTTCTCCCTCAAACCTCTGACTTAGGAGTTCAAATGAGACTCATGTTGACTACAGGGCAAATTATAGTATACGCCACTGCCACAGCGTGGAAATTCTTCTAGCTCAAGCAATTAACTTGGTTTCTACTACTCAGCCAGCAAGAGGTTACTCTATTAGTTCCCTCATCTTTCCTGAATCAACTCTCTCTGGATGTTTATCTAGGTACTACTATTAGACACTGAATTAAATTGCTCTCTGGGCAGATCCCTCAAATCCAATTCTGATTGGTCTCTGAACACTCAGAAATATATCCCCAATACTTCCTTTTTCAGAAATCCAACCCCAATCATCTCCTTAATCTGCTCTCCTACAGTTTCTCAATTTTCTCCTGTAAAGTCACTTCATCTTTATTTTTTTGAATCTTTATTTTTTAATAGTACTTTCTCTAATCGTCTTCTCTCTTTCTCATTTCCCATTCCTTCACATCCTATATAATTTAGGCCCAACTTGTCTGCCGAAGTTGTGTTATCTGTCAGTCTTCTCTGATCCATTAAAAGGCTGCATGTCTGTGCACCTGCATTTATATTAAACATATGAAAGATGCTTTCTGTTTATGTCAAAAATGGGTCTATAAAATTTATATGCAGTAGGAAGAGAAGTTATTTGATAGTAATTATATAAGCATAGTAGAGTTGATAGAATATACTATTTTGAAGTCAGAAAGACCTGGTTTCAGTTTTTTTTGTTTTTAACTTCCTAGCTATGTGACCGTAGCAAATTGGCTAACTTCCCTGAATCTTCATTTTCTGACGTATAAAATAGAATAATAATACTTGCCTCAAGGGGTTGTTTAAGGGTCAATAATATACATAAAGAGCACCGTATACTTTAAAGTGCTGGGCAGATGTCTTCGTCTGCTTCAGCTGAAGAAAGAGACTTTAAAAAACTAAGCCAAGGTCACATACAAGGGAGATCAAGGGCACAACAATCAGAATTAGAACTTGTGTCCATTCAGATTTTAGTCACATGATGCATGGTCAAAGCTGCCTTTCAGCTTTGTGGACATTTCCCCTCTCAGCAAGCAATGACACAATAGTGGTGGGTCACAGAGATGTTCCTCCTTTAACTCTGAGTTTGGGGGAGTCTCAAGGGATTAGGGTTATTGTGAGATCTGGGTCAAAGCAATGTTTCATTGAGTATCCATGATGCTGGAAATATATTTTGCAAGACTGTACATGCATTGATGTTTTCCAGTCAGTTTTCAGTTGTGTCTGATTCTTCATAACACCATATGGTGTTTTCTTGACGAAGACATGAAAGTGGTTTGCCATTTCCTTCTCGGGCTCATTTTCCAGATGAGGAAACTAAGGCAACCATGGTTAAGTGACTTGCCCAGGGTCACATAGCTATTAAGCATCTGAGAGAAGATTTGAACTAAGGAAAATGATTCTTCCTGACTCCAGTCCCTGGAGTTCTATCCACTGTACCACCTAGCTGCCCTGCAATACGTATAATTTATTTCAAATTGCTTACTGTCTCAGAGAGAGGGGAGGGGAAGAAGGGAGAGAAAAAATGCAGAACTCAAAATTTAAAAAAAATGTTTAAATTACTTTTAAATGTAATTGGGGAAAATGAAATATTATTCATAGAGAGTACATGCTAGGGAAAAAAAGAAGGAATCAGAAGTTGAGTTCCAAGAAATAGAGTGTCATAAAATCTGTGCTATGATAGCTGTATGTCTACCCTATGGCAACTATCCCATAAAGATCTCAAAGCCCTCTTAAAATATTAACACTCCTCAGATGCACAGAAGGTAAATAAGTGTTATTATGTGTGCCTTTCAGGTGGGTAAGAAAAGGTAAAGTGCGTAATATTGAGAAATGCCAGATGTCAAAATCAAAGGTAATCATTTCCTTTAGAAGAGTGAAATAACTTGCTTTATTTGAATTATCCAAAGGATATCAACAGTGTTAATGTCACCCCTCCATTTCTTTTAATTTGGGTTATTACCTTAGATTTGTACTATTGTGTGCAATTCTAAATTAATTATTATACTCTTATGTCTAATTTTGGTTAGCACTTTAATTATGAAGTCATTTTAGCTTTTAGTAGAGTTACAGCTGAAGTTAATGAACAGTATTTACTTTCATTAATGACAATTTTCATTACTCTTCCCTTCCATGATACCCATTCACTGAAAGCTTTCAGACCTAGGGCAACAAAAATGCAATAATGGGAATGTTACAGAATAAAGGACTATGATCATAGTTGGAGCTGAAAGGGACCTGAGAGGGAATCTTGTCCAAATGCCCCATTTTAGAGATGAGGAAAATTATTCCTAAAGAAGTTGTGGCTAAGTAACAGAGCCAAAATTTGAACCCAAGCTCTCTGGTTTCAAATATCTCTTTCTTTTTAATGTATCATACCAGTCTATGGGGAGCTAGGTGCAACTGAAACTGAAAACCTGGGTAAAAGGTAGATGTAAAGGGAAATTGACCATATGTCATTGATTAGAGCTCACAAATGCCTGGTATTGCTTTAGTCAACAGATACTCTTTATTCTAAGCCCATTTATACTAGTCATAGCAACCTGAGCACACAGCCTATTTCTGTTACATTTTCATGATGCCATTCTATTTGAATGAAGAGAGAAAAATTTAGCATCATATCTGAAATTTTTGTCTACAATCCACGAAGCATCAGGATTTTCAGAGATAATCTGAATAATTGATGCTTTTTCAAATTTTTCTTTGGGCTATTTTGTGTCCTATTGATTTGGTCAAACATTTTTTTTGATATGAGTTTGTGATAAAATATTGCACTGTCTTTACAAAACAAATGAGTGTCCATTGTTATTTCACAAACATCCTCTAAATAGGATGATACGTTCTTCCACTAAAATTAGTCACTGTTTCATTTTAACTTAAAAACTCATCAATTCAGAACCTTTAAGTTCCAGCTAAAATTCCACCTTCTACAGGAAGCCTTTCCCAAGATCTCTTAATTCTAATGTTTTCTTTAAAAAACAATTATATATGTCATATACGGATTGTTTGTACCTTTTATTATTATTATTATTGTCTCCCCCGGGATTGTGACCTCCATGAAAACAGTCTGTCTTTTGCCTTTTATTTATTTATTTTTGGTAGCCCTACTGCTTACTCCTAACAACATAAAAGATGTTTAGTAAATACTTATTGGCTGACTGAGTAATCTGCTGTTTGGGACTGGTGGGAATTCTACTTGGCCTACGTTAAAGTTTACTTTTATACCCCTGTCTTTAAAGAGGATTACTGAGTAAATAAATTATAACACTAATAATAACTAACATTTATAAAGTACATGATGGCTTACAAAGTACTCAATACACATTGTCTTATTTGAAAATGTTAGACATAGTTGACCTATTTAGGAGAACAAATTGTTTTTTAAGGACTTTTAACACATTCTTAATATGGAAATCGATTTTTATAACGAATCTTAATTTTTAAAACAGGGCATGTAGGACTGCTGTTTCAAAACCCTATTAGCTTACTATATGTAGGCCAAGGTGTCAAGATGTTATTCTTTTTCAAATAATCTCATAGTGGGTGCTAAATGAATACTTGTTGAACAAAATTGATTTCTGACTTTCTAACAATCCAAACTGGCCTTTCTACTTCATAAATATGAGTTTGCTAAGTGTTGTCTATCTTCATTTAAAAATTTTAAAACATTTTACTGAAAGTTATGATAATATCATATTCTATCCCTTCCTTCCTCCCCCCCCCCTTTGAGATAGTAAACAATCAGATATAGGTTATATATGTGCAATTATGTAAAACATTTCCATATTAGTTATTTTATATGAGAAGACTCAAATAAAAGAAAAAAATGAAAGAAAAAAAGTGAAAAAATATTCTGCTTCAGTGTGTATTCAATCAATATCAATTCTTTTTCTGGACGTAGATAGCATACTTCATCATTAGATTTCTGGGATTTTCTTGGATCACAATAATATTCTATTACAATTATAAACCAAAGATTATTTAGCCATTCCCCAATTGATGGGCATCCTTTTCATTTCTGATTCTTAACCATCACAAAAAAAGATGCTATAAAATATTTTTGTACAAACAGATCCTTTTCCGTTTTTTTGAATGTTTTTGGAATAGAGACCTAGCAGTAGTATTGCTGGATCAAAAGGTATGCACAGTCTTATAGACCTTTGAGCATAGTTGCAAATTTCTTCTCCAGAATGGTGGGATCAGTTCACAACTCCAATAATATATTAGTGTCCTAGTTTTCCCACAACCCCACCAACATCCCTGACATTTTCCTTTTTTATCGTATTAGACACAGATAGGTGCAAGGTGGTATCTCAGAGTGGTTTTAATTTGCATTTTTCTGATCAATAGTGATTAAGAGCATTCTTTTTTTTCCCATGTGACTATAGATAGCTTTGATTTCTTTACGTGAAAACTATCTGTTCATATCTTTTGATCGTTTATCAGTTGGGGAATGACTTGTATTTTTATAAATTTGACTCAGTTTTCTATATATTTGAGAAATTAGCCCTTTATCAGAGATACTTGTTGTAATTTTCCCCCAGTTTTCTGCTTTCCTTATAATTTTGGTAGCACTGATTTTGTTTGTGAAAAAGCTTTTTATATAACCAAAATTATCTATTTTACATTTTACAGTGTTCTCTATATCTTCTTTGGCCCTAGATTCTTCTGTTATCCATAAATCAGACAGATAAACTTTTCTATGTTCTCTTAATTTATTTATGGTATCAATCTTTTATGTGTAAATCACATACCCATTTTTGACCTTATCTTGGTATACAGTGTGAGATCTTGGTCTATATCTAGTTTCTGCCATACTCTTTTCCCAGCAGTTTTTGCTAAATAGTTTGTTCCAAAGATATGGATCTTTGGGTTTGTCATATACTAGATTACTATGGTCATTTACTGTAAAGTAATTTGTACCTAATCTATTCCACTGATCACTCTATTTCTTAGCCAGTACCAGATTGTTTTGATAATTACTATTTTATAATACAGTTTGAGATCTGGTACAGCTAGACTACCTTCTTTTGCATTTTTTAAAATTGATTCCCTTGATATCCTTGAACTTTTGTTTTGGTTCAATTTTGCTGGGAGGTTATTCTTGCTTGGAATCCTAACTCCTTTGACTTCTGGCATATTTTCCAAGTATATTTGTACAAAAAATATTTTATAGTATTGGTATATTTACCAAATCCTGTATAATCCTGATTGCAGTTCCATGATATTTTTAATTGTTTTTTTTTTTTTTTTTGGCTATTTGCAATACTTTCTTCTTGAACTATGAGCTCTGGAATTTGGCTATGATATTCCTGGGAGTTTTCATTTTGGGATCTCTTTCAGGTGGTGATCAGTGGATTCTTTCAATTTCTATTTTGCCCTCTAGTTCAAACATATCAGGGTAATTTTCCTCAACAATTTCTTGAAAGGTGTTGTCTAGGCCTTTTTTTTTTATCATGGTTTTCCAGTAGTCTTATAATTCTTAAATTGTTTCTCCTGGATCTATTTTCTTGTCAGTTGTTTTATCCAATGAGAAATTTCACATTTTATTCTATTTTTTTACCTTTTTGAATTTTGTTTTATTGTATTTTGATGTCTCATAGAGTCAATAGTTTCCAGTTGTTAAATTCTAATTTTTAAGCAATTATATCCTTCAGTGGGCTTTTATATTTCCTTTTCCATTTTATTTACCATTTTATACACCAATTCTATTTTAGAGTGTCATTTTCCTCAGTAAATTTTCGTATATCTTTGCCCATGCTATTAATTTTTTCAAGATTCTCTTGAGTTATTCTCATTTCTTTTCCAATTTTTAATTCTACTGCTCTTATTTGCTTTTGAAAATCCTTGTAAAGCTCTTCCAGTGTAATGGTAAGGGAATTTAAAGATTTTTCTTGCCCTTTAATGGACCTCACTTACAGCCCAACAAGAGAAGCTTGCTTAGGGGAGGCTTATTTTTCAAGAAGGCCCACACCTTTGTTATTTTGTAATTAGGCAATGGATATGTATGTCTTTTATTATATATGTGTGTGTATTTATATGTATGTATATTTATATGTATGCATATGTATGTATATATACCCTGAGTTAAGGTTTTGCTTTGGGGCTCACTTATGGGAAGAGTTGTGTGATTTGGCCAGATGAGACACTCTGGGTAGCCATTGAGACCCCCAGCTTTGAAAATCCAGATGTTGGTGCTGCCCTCACTGGTAACTAACTATAGTATATATGTAATGGTTAGACAGCTAGAAGTCCTGTCTGTTGGTCTGTTGAACTGTGTTCTTTTCTCTGTCTGTATTTTTTGTCTGCTTGTAATTTCTGTTTTTATTCTCTGAAGTTCAGAGTGCTGATTTTTTCCTCTGAATGTTTGATTAAAGTAAGACTGTTAACCCTTTTTGAATTGCTCTCCTTTAGAAAAGCAAATAAAAGAACCTGTCCTAGCAGTCATTCTGGGTATACTAGGGTGCTTGCTGTTACATCCAGGAATTCTTTTTGAGTTAGAGACTGAATTACATTTTTCTTTGAGGCTTCATATGAAGCCATTTTGACACTATTGTTCTCTCCTAAGTTTATGCCTAATCTTCTCTATCACCATAGTAACATTCTTTAATCAAGTTTTTGTTTGTTTGTTTTTGCTTATTTTTTGGCCTTTTTCTGACTTGGTGTTTTTTATGTTAGAGTTGGGTTTTTGTTCTGCACTGTCCCAAGGGGTTTTTGTACTGGGGCTCTGGCTTACTGGTGGCTTTCACTGGATTTCAGGGCTTAGCTGCTTGCTTTCTCTGGAGGATAAGCTTCCCTTCTGGCTTGTCCTGGAGAGTAGGGCCTTCCTGTTGGCTGCTTCTGGGTGTGGAGTTTAGCTGCTGACCTGTTGGGGGAGAGGGGGTAGGCTTTACTGCTCTGTTGCTATGGAAACAGGGTCTTTCTGTTTGTCAGGGTATGTCCCTGTTGCCCAGCCCTGGGGTAGGGCTTCCTTATTGGTCAGCAATGGGATCAGGGCCTTATGGGTGGTTTGTGTTGGAGGTGAGGTCAGTGGGGTGGGACTGCTGCTCTGCAAAGACTGCTTACTTGCCTAGAGGTCTGCCGATTTTCAGGAGATTGGAGTCTCATTGCCCCAGGCTTGGAACCTTGCTGCAGGCCCCCTGCTGTGAGGCTGGCTACTGCTGTTGCTGCTGCTACTCTTGGACCTTGCTCCCCTCCCACCCCAGTGAGACAGAACTTTCCTGTCCAGTTTATCAGCTTCTTCATGGCTCCTAGACCAAATCTGAGACAGTTTTCTAGTTGTTTAGAAAGGAAACTTGGAGGGCTTCAGAAAGTTCCTTCCTCACCCTGCCATCTTGGTGCCTAAAGGTTTTTTGTTTTTAAAGTATAATAAGTTATCAAAGGTCTAAATCAAAGATGGGGGAGCAGTATTTTGGGGGAGAAATCCAGGACAGGAACATATTTCTCCTCTTTCAGAGAACATATACTAAATTTTTCAGAGTTTCGATTGCATAAATTGTGTTTTGCTTTTAAATTTAAAATATTTTTTTTCATTTAAACAGTGTGTGGGAAAATGACCCTCAACCTTCTTAATCTGCAGTTATCTTGGTCAGATAGTAAGCATTTACTGTAGGTCAATGATTATCTGCATCTATTCCATGAAACCTGGACTGAATCTCTTCATTCATCTTAGAAAGCTGGAGCAAGGACCTTAGAGTCAATCACTCAACAATCACCAGGCCTCTACTAAGTGCTAGGCATTGTGACACCTGCTAGAATTGTTGTTCCACTGCGACACCTACTTAGGTTGTTGCTGTTGAGTAGTTCAGTCTTGTCTGACTCCTCATGGCCCTGTGTATCCTATGTTCCAATGGGTTTTCTTGGCAAAGATACTGGAGTGGTTTGCCATTCCCTTTATGACTTGCCCAGGGTCATACAGTAAGTGTCTGAGACTAGATTTGAACTCAGGTATTCCTGACTCCAGGCCCAGAGCTCCATCCACTGAACGACCTAGCTGCCTCCAAATATAAAGGAGACAGTGGCAAAAATGAAACAGTAACTGCCCTGGAGTCCTTTATACAGTAATAATAAAAGTTCATATTTGCCTGAAGTTTTACAGTTCATGGTGTGCTTCTCTTAAAATTATTCTGTGTCAGGTTTTTCAAGATGTTCCATAAATGTTATTATCCCCATTTCACATATGGGGAGCTTGAGACTCAAAGAGCTTAAGTAGCTGTTGTCACCCAGCTAAAGTCAAAACAGGGACTCCAATCCAGAACTTCTGACATTAAGTCTCATGTCCCTTTCACTTTGCTAAACTGTTTGACTTTGAGTCAATTCGCCTAAGAATTGTTTGATGCCATGGTTGGGTTAATGGTGTGCATTGTGCATAACACCAAGAGCCTTGGCTTCCTGAGGATGAAGGAGACCGGTTGTCAGACTCATTTGGGTGTTTAAGCAGGATAATAGAGTCCTCTCCTCCAATCTACTTCTTCTGTTAAAACTACCCATTTTACTAGAGAATCCTCAAGACCAGAAACCAGGTACCTAAAACAATAGCTGTAGGATTCCAAATGCAATTAGAAACTCAATACATTTTTTTTCAGATGATGCTCTTTTTTTTTAACTCCCCACCCTAC
Organism: Gymnobelideus leadbeateri; assembly: GCA_011680675.1. Lineage (NCBI taxonomy): Eukaryota > Metazoa > Chordata > Mammalia > Diprotodontia > Petauridae > Gymnobelideus > Gymnobelideus leadbeateri. Next base: position 77,567 of record WOXC01009665.1, read on the forward strand.
ATCTTGCCCATTGCTGTAAATGTAAATTGAGAGAACTGTTTTTGTTTTTCATACTAAATGACAGGTATCCATAGGAGAGAGAATTCTTATTATTATTCTTAAGTGATGCCAGAGCTGAACTTGGCAAGGCATTTGAACTTTATGTATCCCCATCTCACCAATAAGGAAGGCAAAAAGAAAGAACAGAAGCCAGAACCATGATCTCATGTGTAAATGATATCACATCTTAGGATAATTAAATGCCCCTCTAACATTATCATCTTACTACTTGAATCATGGCCTAAGTCATTCAAATTGCTGAGGCTTCACTTTGCTGAGAAACATCCATCCTCAACCTGAAAGAGGAGAGAGAATTAAAAAAAAAAAAAGGAACTCATAAAAAGTGCAACCTAACTGGCCCTCATTAGCATAATGGGCTTCCATTGGTCAATGGATAGATGACACTGAAGGTGGCATCCAGGGAGGCAGCTTTCCTGGCTGTATCCGTGGTAACCCTGTTGGAGACAGTGAAGGATGAGTCTAACCGGAACTCTGCACCTGCAGCTCCTAAGTCTCTGAGCGTTTGCTTCCTCCCCCTCACTTCATTCACATCTTTTTATTAAATGAGCCTATTTGTCACCACCATTTCTCGAAGACAGCAGTCCCAAGGTTCTGATCTAAGGAGGAAATAAAAGTTTCCATTTCAAAAATTTGCAGAGCCAGAACAGCACAGAGATGCCAGAGAAGAAACTACAGATGTGACAGGACTCTCAGAATTGAATGACTTAATTATTTCAGCAGCTGCTTTTTTTTTTCTGGAAAACACAGCACAAGCAAAGATCTACCTTGTCTTCTTATGCTGCCTAAATTCCTGATAGGAGAACCCCTGATATGCTTTAATTGAGTATATGTTGTCTCAGAAAGACTTCAATAATATCCATTAAATCTGACCTGGATGAAGGTTTTGCCTGTAGAGAAAAATAATCATACCAACAATAATTCTCTTTAACCCACTTCCAAATAATGCTTTAAATACTTATTGCTCCTTAAAGCTTTCCTGGATTCACCAAAGAAAATGATGCTTTCCTTACTCTACCAAATCTGGACATGAAATTTCTGTCATCATTCCCCCTTTTCCCCATGCCAGTTGTGTGCTTGAACACAATTAAATTGATTAAAGCACTTAGTTATTTACTACCTAGTTTAGCAGATTACTACCTGTGTGACCACCGAGAAGTAACTTCAATTCTCAAGGTCTCAGTTTCCTGATCTGTTATTTCAGGAGAGGTATATATGGAGCAGCTAGGTAGTTAAGTGGATAGAATTCTGGGCCTAGAGACAGGAGGACCTGAGTTTACATCCATCCTGAAATGTTTACTAGCTGTGTGACCCTAGGAAAGTCATTTAACCTCTGTTTGCCCTAATCTACTGGAGGAGGAAATGACAAACCACTCCATTATCCTTGCCAAGAAAATCTCATGGACAGCACTGACATGGTATGGTGCACAGGGTCATAAAGTGTCAGAAACAACTGAATAACTGAACAAGAACAAATATATGAGAGAGGGTATACTACAGAAGGGAAGACCCTTATGTCTCCTAATTGATGATGTCATAAATCATTCTCTATTTAAACACAGATTTTTATTCTAACCAACAAGGATGTAGAGTGAGAAAGCAACATATATGAGAGGTGGGAAGATTAAAACAGCATGATTTGGCAACATATTGAATAAATGGAATGAGTGAGAATGATGAATTGAGTAGGATATCTAGGTGTCCTTTTATAGTAAGAGGGAATTTCAGAAGATGGTTTATGGGGAGAGATATTAAGTTCAGATCTGGACATACTGAGTTTGATATGTTTATGGAACACCCAGTTTGAGATTTTTAAAGCACATCAGGATATGAGACCAGATGTTTAGGAGGGCAACTAGGACTGGATATATAGACCTGGGAATCATCTAGACAGGGTAATAATTACACTCACGGGAACTAACAAAATCATCAAGTGAGACAGTAGATGAATCCATGCAAAGTTCTAAAGTAGATCCTGAGCAAAGGGTTTAAGAAAAGGAAGTGAAAAATCCTAGGGAATGTAGGAGGGAACATAGTTTAAGTAAGGATAAGTCACACCAAATTAATTTCATTCTTTCTTTTGACAGAGAAATGCTATAGATATTGCTGTAGACAATATATTTGGATCTCAGCAAGTGGTGCATGGTAAATCATGATAAGCTTGTGGGAAAGAGGGAGAAATTGAAACTAGAAAACTGTATAATACGATGGATTTGTAACTGGTTAGGTGGCCATATCTACAGAGGGTTATTAGTTGAGTTGATATTAATGTAGATGATGTATTCTTATGGAATGTAGCAGGACGTTGTCATCAGTCTTTTACCTTTTGAAATAGTTTCTTGATGACTTAAATGACTAGAAGATAGGTTGTTGTTCAGTCATTTCAATCCTGTCTGACTCTCCATGATCCCATTTGGAGTTTTCTTGGCAAAGATATCGAAGTGGTTTGCCATTTCCCTCTCCAGCCCATTTTACATATGAGGAAACTGAGGCAAACAGGGTTAAGTGACTTGCCCAGGGTCACATAGCTAATGAGTGTACACGGCTGGATTTGAACTCAGGTCTTCCTGACTCTAGACACTGCACCACATAGCTGCCTAAATGATAGGTACACTTACCAAATTCATCTTTTATCTCAAATTGGTAAAGTTAACCAATATATAAGATGACACTCAGGATTTAGAAAAGAAAAAAAACCCTATAGGCTAGAAGGACAGGCTTAGCACAATGTTGTCATAGCAAGCACTCAAGCACACCCAGGATGGCCTGCTAGCACAGGTTCTTTGATCTGCTTTGCTAAAGGAAAGACAACTTTTAAAGGGGTCAACGATCTTACTTTAATCACAGATAAGTAGAAAATACAAGCAGAGACGTTAACACAGAGATTCAACAGACAGGGCCCCTACTGTCTGAACAAAGTAATACAACCACCTCTATATGCCACCGAACTGGGAGAGCCCAAACTTCTGAGCAGTCAGAATATAACAAAGACTCAGTCCCTGATTGGCTCAGAGCCAGAAGGCATGAAATCTACTTGACTCAGCACAGCTGTGAATTATCAGGGTTCAAAGGAGAATAATCTTTTAGGTGTATAAAATTTAGCCTGAGCTTAGGAAACTGAACTCCATGAAGAAAAAAAAAATCCCACTCTGCTTACACACACAAGTGTCTGGGACACAGTAAATTTGAATAAATGGTTACAGACTTGAGTCCTAAAAGTTATAGCTGCCTCAAAATGAAATGGGTTGCCTCTTTAGGTGGTGAGTTCACTGTGACACAGTAATTTCAATGGAGGCTTCTCTCATTAGGGATGCTGCATGGAAAATTCCTACATAGAGTAGAAGGTGAGGCCAGATGATCTCTTGTGTCCCTTCTAACCTCATATTCTATGGTCTGATAATTCTTATCTGTATTCCTTTGGAATGTGAATTTGACTCAGAATGATTATCTTCTACTAGTATAAGAGAACAAGAGTTGCATTTAGGAAATGTTCATTATTTAGCTCTCCATCCACTGCATCACCTAGCTGCCCATAATAAAGATGACGATGATGATAATGTATTCAGTAAAGGCTATTTTTTAAATGAATGGCCTCTCTAATACATGCCAAACTGTGTTTCTTTTAGTTATGAAAAACAATGAGTAATCTAAATAAGGTCAAATCTGGGGAGTCTGTAGGGCATTATTTTCCTATTTTTTAAAAATTTAATTGTTGCTTGCCCATCATCTAATTATGTTAGATTTATGGGGCCCACTGGCTAATTTTAAAATCCTAATTTCTTCCTACTAACCATGCACCCTCTCAGAATTCTACAGTCTTAAGGCCCATATCTGTAGATAAATAATCATACAGAAAGAGGACTTACCCAACCTTCATTCCCACCACAAATCCTTGGTGGAGTTGGGAAGCCCAGTTCTGTAACCACCACAAGCATGATTCTAGATATAGCACTCCAGCTGATGACCCTGACTTAGACCCCAGGTAGTGTCCCCATGCAAATATCAAAGCCAGCCAGTAGTGTCCGCTTAGTGTCTTACAAAGAATTTGGGGGCATTGAGGGAGGGGGAAAGAATAACCAACACTAATTAATGTAATAAACTGTATCAGGTGAATGAACTGTCTGTGGCAGGTAAGGGCCACAAAGGTGCTAACCGCCTTCCTCTATTTACCATTATCTTCCTACGATATTTACTTGGTAATAAATGCTTTATGACAATGATGATGATTTTAGATTTCAGAAGCCTTTGGACTGTTTCTCTGAGGAAATACACACAGACCCTGTTTTTCTCTTATACCACATGATCTATACCAGATACAGAGCAGCAGTTGCTGAATATTAAATTAAACTATCAAAAAAAAAAAAAGGAAAGAAAAGGAAGAAGAAAGGAAATCGTCCTGCATAAAAACAACCTGAAAAGGTTAAGAGCGAAAGGAGACGCTCAGAACAGTTTCTGTCTGTTTGGAATGAATTAATCAGACCATTAAACAAATCTTTTCATCTAAAGTATCCCTTTCATTTCAGTACCCTGTAAAACAAAGTGACTGGAGTGTTGATGGAAGAATTTGCCATCTCTCTCTATTTGTATTACAGAGATGGGAGTTTTGCCCTCATTAACATTCCGGTGGAGTCAAGGACCACACAGGAGAGGTTTCTGTAGTGTTCAAAGGCAGAGAAGTGTACTGGGTAGCACAGAGATCTCTCAGTCTGTTGTGTGAAAAATTGACAACATAGGTAACCTCCCAGAAGGTCTCCAGGGAAAGTGAATGTCCCACCCATATACCCTGCCCCATCCAAAAGCTTTTCTTAAGTGCCTGTGTTTAGGATGTCTATTTCAATCACTATAGGTAGGGAGAAAGCTGCTCAGTCCTTTGCTAAAATTGCAGAGACAACAATAACATCTTTTCATTTGGGAATATTGTATCAAGGCATATTTTACCCTAATGTGTATCATTCAGTTAAATGCTGCTCAATCAATTTATGATTAATTAAAACAGAATGGGGTCTCCACCAAAAAAGATGTGCTTATTCTCTCTAGTCACCAGTATCTTTTTTTTTTTAACTTCTGGTTTACATCATTCATTTCTGCCAGATTGTGAGTTACAATTTTTTCCCCGTCTTTCCCCTACCCACCCTCCCAGAATAGCAGTCCCACAAGATATCCCTTCCTCCAATCTGCTCTCTCCCATATCTTCTCCCATACCCCCTTCGACTTTTCCATTAGAGCAAGGTGAATCTCTGTGCTCCAATGCTTGCACATCTTATCTCCCAATTACATGCAAAAGAGTATTGATAATAGTATTTATATATATTTGAAACATTTAATTTTAAGACCTCGAATTTCAGATCCATTCCCTTCCTCCCTTGCCACCCATTCCCTCTGGGGAGATAAGTAATTCATTATGTGTTGTACATGTATAGCTACGCAAAATATTACCATAGTAGATATATTGGACAAGGATGCTTATAATTCCCTCCTACCCATCCCACCCCCCACCTGGTCCATTCCCTATTTGATCCTGTCCCTCTTCTATAGTGGGTACTTCCAACCTCCCCTCCCCCTGAGGATGCCCTCCCATCGATCATCCTTCTTCTCATCTCCCTTCCCCCTATTCTACTTCAGGTTGAGATATCCCATTTAGTATGTATGTCATTCTCTCCCTGAACCAAATTCAATGAGAGTGTGGTTTTGCCTTTTTGCCTTCCTATTCTTCCCCTCCCCTGCAGCCATTTCCCCTTGCTTCTTCTACATGAGATAGTTTACCCTACCCTGTTTCTCCCCATCTCCTCTTGCCACTTTCCTCTCTCACCTCATAATTTCACCCGTTAAGTATCATTCCTTCCCAGCAAATTCAACCTATGCCCTCTCTACATGTATAATTGTAAACATATATACACACATTCACATATGTATTCATATGACCATACACCCTTCTTCCATTATTTTCATACTGAGAAAGGTTTCATCAGTCACAGTTATTGTTTTTCCATGTAGGAATGTAAATAGGTCAACATTGCTAAGTTCCTTTTGATTTCTTTTCCCTGATTACCTTCTCAGGCATCTCTTGCTTCTTGTGTCTGGATGTCAAATTTTCAATTCAACTCTGGTTTTTTCCTCAAGAATGTTTGAAAGTCCTCTATTCCACTGAACGACCATATTTTCCCCTGAAACAAAATATTCAGTTTTGCTGGGTAGGTAACCCTTGGGTTCAGTCCCAGCTCTTTTGCCCTCTGGAACATCATATTCCATACCCTTTGATCCCTCAGTGTAGAAGCTGCCATGTCCTGTGCTATTCTGATTGTGTTTCCACAATATTGAAATTGTTTCTTCCTGGCTGCTTGTAGTATTTTCTCCTTGATCTGGGATTCTGGAACCTGGCTATAATATTCCTGGGAGTTTTCTTTTTAGGATCTTTTTCAGGAGGTAATCGGTGGATTCTTTCAACCTTTATTTTGCCCTCTGTATCTAAAACATCAGTGCAATTTTCCTTAAGAATTTCTTGAAGGGTGATTTCTAGGTTCTTTCTTTGATCATGGCTTTCAGGTAGTCCAATAATTTTTAAATTGTCTCTCCTGGATCTATTTTCCAGGTCAGTGGTTTTTCCCATGAGATATTTCACATTGCCTTCTAATCTTTCATTTGTTTGGATCTGCTTAACAGCATCTTGATTTCTCATAAAGTCATTAGCTTACATTTGCTCCAGTCTAACTCTGAAGGAATGAATCTCCTCAGTGAACTTTTGAGATTCTTTTTCCATCTGGCAAATTCGACTTTTTAAGGCATTCTTCTCCTCATTGCCCTTTGGGCCTCCTTTGCCATTTGAGTTAGTCTATTTTTTAAGGTGTTGTTTTCCTCATTCAGGCTGTTGACCCTCATTTCATACTTTTCCTGCATCCTTCTCATTTCTCTTCCCAATTTTTCCTCCACTTCTCTTATTTGATTTTTAAAGTCCTTCTTAAGGTCCTCTATGGCCTGTAACCCACTCATATTTTCCTTTGGGGCTTTGGAGCAGGATTTCTGACCTCACAGTCCTCCTCCTGTTCCCTGCTTCTATCCTCTTTGCCCCCAATATAGGAGTCTAAGGTTGCATTTTTCTGTTTATTTTGTTTCCTTTGCCTTGACATGTTGCCACTTAATTACTTGACTTTTGGGCTTGTTGCCACAGTAGGACTATGCCACCAGATAGGGGAGCTTTTGTCCCGAACCTTGGGGTCTTCACAGCTTTCTGGCAAGCTGGATACCCCCCCCCCAGACCACAATCCAGATCCAGGGAGGTTAAAGCAAGAGCGATTACCCCCCAAGACTGATCGCTGGATCACCCTACAGTTCACAGGCCAGGAGCTGGAGCTGCCACTGAAAACTACAAAATGGCGTGTCTCCTCAGCGGCTTCTAACCCCCAGGGGAGGAAGCCGACACCTTCCCCAAATACTGGTCCCAAAGTCCATAGGGCACTAACCTCTCACTTTGTCCTAGGCATATCTGAGTTGATAATTCTGGAATCGCCACAGCTGCTGGTGTTCTGGGGTCCCTCCAGCAGGCTGCTGGCCTGGCCACCCTGGGGCTAAAACCGCTCGAGGACCTGGGCTTAGCTCTCCTTACGCTTCGCAGCCTGCTCCCAGAGTGCTGCGCTGGTCCTTCCTGCAGGGCTGCTGGGCTGTCCTCAGTGGGAGGTTAGCTTCTCTGTGTCGTTCTGTGGATGCTGGGGCTCCAGAAGTTGTTCAGAGTCCCCATTTACATAGTTTGGAGGTGATCTGGGGGGAGAGTGCCTTGGAAGCACTGTTTCTACTCCGCCATCTTGGCTCCGCTAGTCACCAGTATCTTAATAAAATATAATATAGTGGAAACAACAGAGGACCAGGATACTTGCAATCTAGTCTTAGTTTTACTATCTAATAGATGCAAGTGAAATTAGGCAAAGTCTTTGACCACAATGAGGCTACATTTGTTCACCTCATAAAACTGTAGACTTAGGGAGAGAAGGGAACTTAGCAGTTAATATGTCCAACTTCCTCATTTTCTATATGAGGAAAGAGAAGCACAGAGATATTATGTGACTTGCTGAAAGCCACATAGCTAGTAAGTGTTCTATCCTCTATTGCCAGTCTGACTCTTAATATTCAATACAATTTGATTCAACAGATATTTATCCACTATTAAGTACAAGATGCTATTGGAGAATACAAAGCAAAAACATATTTGACCTCATAGAACTTATAGTCTATTTGATACAGTACAACAGGTATATTGATAAATGCAAAGTATATTCAAAGGCAGCTAGGCAGTTCAGGAAATGGAGTGCTAGGCCTGGAGTTAGGAATACCTGAGTTCAAATCCAGCCTTGGCCATTTATTAGCTGTGGAACCCTGAGCAAGTCACCTAATTTCTGTTTGCCTTAAGCCACTGGAGAAGGAAATGGCAAAACACTCCTATATCTTTGCCAAGAAAACTCCATGGACAGTACAGGCATACTGTCATGAAGAGTCAGACACAACTGAACAGCATTATTCAAAGTAGACAAAATTAATATCAGTAGGAGGGATGGTTAGTGCTAACAACTGGGGGTAGGATGGAGATTAGAATGGGCCTTCCTCATAGACAGATGGTACCATGAGAGAAAAGAAGGATTATATGAGATGGAGGTGAGGTGGGAAAACACCCCAGGAATGGGATAATAGCCTGTACAAAGCTATAGAGGTAGGAGGTAATAAGTAGGCAGTTTGGCTCAAAAGTAGAGTATGTGAAAATAATAAATAAGAAATAAATTTGAAATGTTGGGCTAATTCATTCTGTGAAGGACTTTAAATGCTAAACCAAGTAATCTGCATGTTATCTTAGAAACTTTAGAAAGCTCCTGAAGATTTTAAACAAGCCAGTGACATTATTAGATATATGCCACAGTAAGATAAGGTTGGCAACTATATGAAGGATAGATTTGAAAGGAGAAAGACTGGAAATAGGAAGATCAATTAGTAGGCTGCTGCTGTAGTCCAGGTAAGATATAATGAAGAGTCTGGATTCAGTGGTACCTGTGTGAATAGAGAGGAGAAACTATCCTTTTTCTCTATGAGAAAAGATCTTTTTTTCTCTATTTTTAAATGAGAATTGTGGAACTAGAATTGAAAAGATTTGGCAACTGTTATAAAAAAGGGTAATTAGAGGAAAATAAAGTGTGGAAGATGACCTTGAGGTTGTGAATCTGGGTGACTGGAAGGATATTGGTGTCCTCTACAGAAACAGGGAAATGAAGGTGAAGGACAAGTTGAGGGAAAGATAACAAATTTTGCTTTGGTTTGTTGGCTTTCAGATGTTCATAGGACATCCAGGAGGAAATGGGTAACAAATGATGATACAGGATTGGAGCTCAGGAGAGAGATAAGGGCTGGATATATAAATTTTTTTTAGTTATCTGCATAGAGGTGATAATTGAATCCATGGAAGTCAATTAGATCACCAAGAAAGAGACTGTACAAAGAGATGAGAAGAGTCTACCTACACTTGCAAAGCAAGACATGAATAATGGTAGCACAGAGGGATTCCAGAAGGAATAATCAGATGGACAGAAGAAGAATCAGGGGAGAAGAATGTTATGAGAACACAAGGAAAGAATATATATGGAGAAGAAATAGTCAGTAGTTAAAAGCACCCAGGAGGTAAAGAAGAATGAGAATCAAGAAAAGGACATTAGATATAACATTTAAGATATTATTACAGAGGAGCAGTATTGTTAGAAGACAGATCGTAAAGGGGTGGCAAAGTGAATGCAAGGGAGGAAGTAGCAGATAGGAAAATAGAAAGTCCCCCCCCGAGTTTTCTATAAATAGGAAAAAAGTTATTGGATGATACCTTTAGGGATGATGGGGCCGATTGCAGGATGTTGAAGGATGGGAGAGATTTGCTCTATTTGTAGGTAGCTAGGATGCAGCTGGTGGAAAAGATGAGATTGAAATGGGGGAGATAAGATAATCAAAGGAGAAAGTTCTAACAGGTGATGATAGGAGATAGGACACAGAAGGAAAGAGGTTAGCCTTGGCAAGGAAAATGGACATATTTTTGTTGAGATTGGAGCAAAGTAGAAGGGGGGAGGGAGATGGGGATGACTTAGAGGGATTTTGCAGTGTAGAACAGAGAGAAGATGCATAATCTGATTTTTCATTAAGTTAATAGGTAAGATCCTTTCCTAAGGGTTAAGTGGAAAGTTTGGTTTAGGAGATTTGGGGAAAGAAAAGATCTGCAACATCCACTATTGAGTGGGTGATAGTTAATCTAATAGGAATAAGAGATCCCTTGTATCTCGTTTGACTTCCTTTAGCAGCATCCAGATAGAAACAGAGAATGTAAATAGTAGGGGTAACCTAAGGTTAGGGTTTGGTAATTGCTGAATGGTTGAAGTCAAAGGAATCAGGTATCGAGGTCAATGGAGAGGTTTGTTAGTTTTTTAAATATATTTCATTGTTTCATTAAAATTTACCAATTACATTTAACTTTTAACATTCATTTAAAACATTTTTGAATTCCAAATTCTGTCCCTCCCTCTTGCCCCTCCCCCACTCCTTTAAGAAGACAAGCAATACATCAATTATACATGTGGAGTCACGCAGAACATATTTCCATATCAGTCATTTTGCAAAAGAAAATACACCAAAAAAAAAGCCCCAAGAAAAATAAAGGAAGTTAAAAAGTGTGATTCAATATGTACTCAGAGGTCATCATATCTCTATTCTCCCCTTGGGGCTCAATGTATCATCCCCAGCAGCATTTTTTCATCATGATCCTTTGGGACTGTGTTGGATCATTGTCTTGATCAATCAATGTAGTGTTGAATTGACCAACTATAAGGTCAAGACTTGAAAGAGAGGAAAGTGAGAAAACGGCAAGGGAGACATGAAGCAGGTTAACTGGAAGTCATGCGGAGACCCTGAATAAGTTTAGGAGGAATTAGACAGAGGAAAAGATGAAGCATACAAGGTTTTGGTCATAGAGGTGAAATTCAGAGCTCTGAAACTATAGTTAGAGAAGTTATGGGTGAATCAATGGTATTCTAATGCATAATTGTGTTTAACTGAGGTACAGTGAATGTTCAGGTCATGGGGAACTGAGAAAGAGTTTAATGAATTTAGAGGCAAAGACATGGAGGTGGGATGGGATATGTGGTTCATATGCATGTTAAAGTTTTCAAGTATTATGGCAGGGGCTAGGATGGAGAGGAAGATTTTAAGCCAGAGTAAGAATGATCTGAAACCAGGTTATTAAAGAGAGGTTGCCTAGTAATGGTGGCAGAGGATAGGTCTGAATATAGCAAAAAGAAAAAAGGAGTGTGTCTACTCCTTTTCCTGGCCCACTGTGTTGGGTGTGGGATGAGAGATTATGGGAATATGTGCATCCAGTACAGGAGAGGGTAGGCAGGGATGCTGTGTTTTCCTAGAGAAGCCACATTTCTATAATAGAGGAGTATGAGGTGAAGAATTCTCAGGCCATAGTATCATATACTTATAGTTAGAAGAGACCTTGGAGACCACATAGTCCAATCTCTCCATTTTGAAGATAAGTAAAGTTCACAGAGGTTAGTGATTTATTCAAGGTCACACAGCTATTAATGTTCAAAGGTAGGATTCAAACCTGGAGGTCTTCGTAGCTCCAAATCCAGTATTCACTATGCTAAGCTGCCACTGTGGCTGGTGCTTTTAACTATTTTCAGAAAATTGGTAACATCTGTAAACCCTGTCTTCTAATATTGTTTTTGGTTTTTTTGTTGTTGTTGCTATTAGGTCATTTTCAGTCATGTCAGATTCTTTGTTACCCCATTTGGGGTTTTGCTTCCTGGGTTCATTTAATAGATGAGGAAACTGAAGCAATAGGGGTTAAGTGACTTGCCTAAGGTCATACAGCTAGTAAGCACCAGATTGGAACTCAGGAAATTGAATCTTCCTGACTCCATAACCAGAACTCTATCTACCATGTTAGCTAGCTGCCTGGTATTATTTTTAAATATACTCAATAAAATATGTAGGGTTAGAAAGAAAGCCAATTATATTGAAATCTAGTTATTGAAAATATTTTTTAAGCTCATAGATCCAAGGATAAGAGCCCCTCCTCTTAGGAATGTTTGTTAGCAGTAGAATAGGGCTCAAGGGAGTACATCTAAAAGAAGATTGAGGCTGATAACAGTATTCAATACTTTGAATATTGTTGTTCAGTTGTGTCTGACTCTTCGTGCCTATACTGTCCATGAGATTTTCTTCGCAAAGATACTGGAGTGTTTTGCCATTTCCTTCTCCAGTGGCTTAAGGCAAACAGAAGTTAAATGACTTGCCCAGGGTCACACAGCTAGTAAATACCCAAGGTTGGATTTGAACTCAGGTCTTCCTAATTCTGCCTAGCTGCCTTTGAATAGACTTTGTATTTATCAATCTACCTGTTGTACTGTATCAAATAGAGGAGGAGCAATGGCACCACAAAGTTATCCCCAAAGCACTTTGCCACTTTAATACTATTCATCTGGGGCTCTCACTCTTGAAGTTCCTGTGATATTGGAGGGCAGTGTCAATTCTTCTCCCTCAGATGCCCAGGTATAAGTTTGGGCATCTGAGCAAATCAACACTTGATAATCTTTCCCTAAAATGAACTGAAGCCCATCCAGATAGCTGGTGTGGTGAACAGAGCATTGGCCTTGGAGTCAGGAAGACTGGAAGTTCAAATTTGACCTGAGAGACTCACTAGCTGTGACCTGAGCAAGTCACTTAATCCGTTTGTCTTAGTTTCTTCAGCTGTAAAATATTAGCACCAACCTCACAGGTTGTTGTTAGGATCAAATGAGATAATATTTGTGAACCACTTAGTATATAATGCCTGGCACAAAGTAGGTACTTAATAAATGCTTGTTCCTTTCCCTTCCCTTCCTATCCATGACATGCAAAAAACACTGGGCTCTGGGTCTCTGGTAGTCATGAAACCCAAAAGTTTGACTATGGGGGCTGAACATATAAAATGGATTGTAAATCACAGGTTCCTAATGTTATTTTGCAAAGTCTCTGTTCTGAATAATTTTATAATTGCATAAATAAAATACATAGGATTACAGAGGAAACTGATGGTTAATTAAAAGAAAGATGTAGGACAGCTAGGTGGCACAGTGAATAGAGCACCAGCCCTGAAGTCAGGATAACCTGAGTTCAAATCCAAACTCAGATACTTGACACTTAACTAGCTGTGTGACCTTGGTCAAGTCACTTAACCCTAATAGCCTTGCCTTCCCTCCCCACCTCCAAAAAAAGAAAGAAAGATGTAACATTTTTCCCATCTAAGTTCATGGACCCCCAAAAGCTCTCCAAAGACCCCTTGAGGAGTCCATGGACTTCAGATTAAGATATCTCTAAAGTTTCTTTCTGCTGATAAAAATCCTCTGTTTCTATTTGTATACTGCTTTAGAAATAGAATTCTAATAACCTGGACAAATTAGTATAGATAATAGAAGAAGCTATGTCTCTAAAGTAAGGGGATGGATTTTCATTTGTAGCTTATGAACTTGTCATTTGATGGTCACACATCACATATGAACAAGAAAGAATAGCAAAAACAATATGTAATTATGCAATAAAGTTGAAATATCAAATACATATAAGTACAGTGTATGGTTTAGCTTAGAGGGGGAAAGTGCTCTGGGGTACATAACTGGAGTAGAAAACAGTACAGTTAGAAGAATTAAAGGAGAGTAGTTATGAGAGCCCCAACTTTAGGCAATGGAGAGCTAAAAAAAAAGTCATTGGCTCCCACACAGGCAATCCAAGAGGTAATTCTTGGAAGAAGTAAGCTTTTAGGAGCCAATAAAGTCATGGAAGAGATTCATTAGCTGTTTTTTAATAATAAATGACACTTCATCCTTATGTGGTGTTATATTATTTACAACAAGTTTTCTTAAGGCTCTTATGAGGTGGATAGGACATGTATTATTCTATTCATTTTATAGCTAAAGGGACCAAGGTCCAGAGATTAAGTAGCTTGTCTCTGTCCCAGAGATTTTAAGTGGCAGAATCTTGGTTTTCTGACTCTAAGTTCATTGTTCTTTCTAGTACACCTTGCTTGTTGTTTCCCCTTTGGGTAAGTTAGGCATTGACAACACACAACCATAGACCCCGGGACTTTTGCATCTTAAGGTTATCTGTTCAGTCATTCAGTTGTGTTTGATTCTTCATGACCCTATGGACCACGCTATCTATGGGGCTTTCTTAGCAAAGATACTAGAGTGGTTTTGTAATTTTCTCCTCCAGTGGATTAAGGCAAACAGAGGTTAAGTGACTTGCCCAGGGTCATACAGCTAGTATGATGGGTTTAAACTCAGGTCTTCCTGAAACACTCTATCCACCGAGCCATCTAGCTGCCTAGTACCCTGTAAATCCCAGAAAATCATTGCCTATCTTCTTTGATGAAAAAGAAGGGCTTGTTGAATTAGAAACCTGCTAGACAATTTTGTTGTCCCATCTTCTGAGTCCAAAGGAAGAGAATTATCAATAGAAAAAAAAAAAGGAAGGCATCTCTGTCTCTTTAGTAAGAAGATCAAATGTAAGGAGGAGATACTTGTGTTAGCTAGGTGTGTAAGGCTGGGAAATGAAATGTCCTTAATAACACATCTGTGAGGATGAAGGTGCACCCAGCTACAAGCAGGTAAGATTCCTTTGCAAATCAGTTTGCAACCTTCTAGCCCAGACCCCCTTTATCTTTTTTCCCCATCCCTTTCTTTTCAAAACCCAGGAAGATTAAATGAACGATTTATCTCCTCAGAGCTGAATTTTTAAAGGGAGCAGCTAACTGTGTGATCGTATTATTAATATTTATACCTTGTCACTGAATGTTGACAGATTAATTATGCAACATAGTATAAAAATCAGCAGGCAGTGTAGGAGAGTAGTGGCAAAGTTCATATATTAATAACTCAGCAGGGTATCTGGCATGAACACCAGGATGACTGGATGTGCCCTGGTCCCTCTTCCCCCAGGTAACCATAGACTTACTACCACATTCACCTTGGGGATCAGTGTATCATCTTGTTCATCATCAGAGAGGCAGTGTGGGACTTTGCCCAGAGAAAGCTTGGGTTCAGATCCTGCACCTGCTACTAGCTAACTGGATTTCCTTGGACAAATCACTTAACCTTTCTAAGCCTTTGTTCACTCATCTATATAATTGGAATAATAATAACAACACTACTTGTCTCACAGGGTTGTTGAGAGAATCAAATGAGATAATATGCATGAAGTACCATGTGCTAGTATTATCAAAGATATCTCTTAAATGCCTGTTTGTTCCTAGAGCTGTCAGGGGCAACATCAGTGGGCTTTAACCTTGACCTGTGGGTGTGTAACATCTAAGAAAGGAAGGAAAAAACACTGACATAGGCAGTGGTCAGGGAGACAAAAATAAAACAATCAGACACCCTTACAATAGATTTTTCCTGAACTGACTTCATTGCTAATAGGTGCCCCCTTTTGAGACTATAACAAATCATCATTGAAAATTTAGTGAGTGCATTGTATAAGGCAATGTTGCTGTCCTCAAAAAGCTTACCATTTAGACAGAGAGAGAAGTCCTAACTTCATGAAACCTTAAATGGCCATGTGAGTGCTGCTTTTGACAGAAATAGGGGAGAAGTTCATTGCATCTAATCAATTTCCTGAGCCTAACTGATCTGCCACTCCACAGGCACTTTGTTAAGGTGACCCATATGGTGCTTCCTCCTCATAAGTGAAGGCCTCAGTTTGAGTATTGAGTAAAGAAGAATTCATAATCTCTGTGGTCAGCTGTAGTTAGGCCTGAATATACAACAAGGGAAGAAGCAGGTCTGAGGAAGGAGCTAGGTTTTCAAGGGGAAGATTCCTAGGCTGTAATGAGGAAATGAAGATTTCCAAGGTGAAGTCCATAGCTTATAGAATGGATAAATTTATATCTAAGTCTCGATTAATGTGGATTATGAATTGTGTTAAGTAGTCCCATTATTTGAATTTGCACTGCATATTTCCATTTTTAATTATTGTATTTTACATAATTATAATTTAGAATAGTTCAAATTAGTATACACGGTACTACAAATTAGTATACACGGGATTCGTTATTCATGCTACTCAGGACCTAGATATACAAACCCCTGGGAGTTAAGGGGATGCTGACCAATATCCATATACACACAGACACATCATGAAGGTTTTTGTTTGTCTTGGGCATGACTGAAGGTTTTGCACTAATGATATAATATGGGGTAGACCCCTAAATTTACAAAGCTTCCTAATTCATGGGTAAGATACTCAGCTATGATTTTGAAGATCACCAGAGGACGGGGGGGGGGGGGGGGGAGGGGAAGGGGGAGGACACAGTGAGAAAAGGAGAAAAGAAGAAATCATGGGATTTGGCTGAATCAGGATCATCAACAGAACCAGAGTTCTCCACATCTATCTGTACTTTGTATCTGATACTTGCATCTTTAAAAGCTAAATAGACTTATTCTTTTATAATTCCTTGCTTGTACTAGGTCAATAATTTGTGCCATCCTGAAACCTGGGTTTATAATAGCTTCCTGGCATATTACCTAGCATAACCCCCAAGGTCGTTCTGTCTCCAAATCTGTGGTCTGAGGAACCTATGATCTTTAAAATATGCAGTAGACCACTTTGTCTACTAATTTGTTGTTGTTCAGTCATTTTAGTCATGTCAAATTCTCCATGACCCCATTTAGGGTTTTCTTGGCAAAGATACTAGAGTACTCATTTCACAGATGAGGAAACTGAGGCAAAAAGGGTTTAGTAACTTGCCCAGGGTCATACAATTAGTAAATGTCTGAGGTCAGATTTAAACTTAGGTCTTTCTGACTCAGCGGGGTGCCTAATTTCATAATTCAACACAAAAGAGCCTTTGCTTTCAAAGAGTTTACATGAGGCCTGATACCACCAATATAAGCATCTTTCAGTTGGACATGATCTCAAAGGCTGACAAACCCCAAACTGAATAGAAACCTTTATGTAACACCCCCAAGTACTCTTTAAGCTTTCACTGGAAGACCTTGAGTAAAGAGGATTCCATAACCTTTTGAGTCAGCCCATGTCACTTTGGGGGAATTATGATTGTTAGAATATGTTTCCCAACACTGAACAGAAATCAGCCTTTGCTTGTAGTTCTGAGCGCTGAGTCAGGGGTGGGGGAGGGGAGTCTAATCCTTCTTGCATGTGGCAACCCTTCAACTACCTGCAGATATTTCTTGTGCCCCCTTGCTATGTCGTCGTTTTTTGTTTTGTTTTGTTTTTTATCTCCAAAGTCCCCCAGGTTATTCAATGAAGGCAAAAATAAATCAAACAAGCATGTTTTCAGCTCTCACAATGAGTAAAGGACTACACTTAGCTAAATTATATACAGCACAGACCCTGTTCTCAAGGAGCTTATAATCTAATAGAAGTAAAACACACAATTAATCATGATATAACACGTAGAATATGCTATAGAAAATCTGAGGAGAAAGATGTCTACTCCAGTGTGTGGGAGAGGGGAGAAAGGGGGAGAAATGTGTCCAGGAAAGTCATTCTGGAGAAGACTACATCTCCATGGCTAGGTCTTAGAGAAACAGAGGGAAGGGAGTTTCAACAAATAGAATTGGGGATGAGATGAGTCCATTCAAGGCATAAGGGGAGGGGGCAGCAGAATGAACAAAGGTAACATGATGGATGAGGGCAAAGCAAGAACAGGGAATAAGGGGTGGACCTATTTTGACTATGTATGGGACAAGGTTAAAGAAGCAACATTAATACTGATAGGAACTTTTGTGACAGAATGTCCCCAGTGGCCCTAGGTGAGAAGCTGCAGTGGAGCCTGACTAGTGGTCTGTTTCTGTGAGTGGGAATAATAGCAATAAAATGCTAGTAATGCCTCTGTGAAGGATGTTACAGGAGTACAAATTGTCATTGTTATTCTGTTGTGTGTGCCTGTATGTTTGCATCCAGTGGTTATTGAAGGAAGATGAATAGATAATATGGACAGATAAGTTCACTTGAACCCATCGGTTATCAGGTCACATAACAAAAAGCTGTTGCAATCACAACACATCAAATCAATTCTAGGAGTGATATACCTTATAATCACGCAATGCAAATAATCAGACTCAATAAGCAAGCAAACCTACAATGTCATCAAGCAAAGCTCCAACCACAAGGAGCTTTGAAAGCTTCAAATCAGCCCTTTTAAGTCTTCCGTTTCAACTACAGATCACTCATCAACATGCTTTCCAAACCTGGCTTGTGCAATTTGTTTCAGGACTTACATTCCAGTTAACTATTTATCCTTGCTTGCTGAGCGCTCTGGCTGATTAAATTAACTCTTTAGTAACCTTTCACTCGAGTGATGGATTAGAACTGAAGACCAATTATATTTTTAAAGCCAGCTACTCTATCAGGAGGATGAGTTTTGCAAATATATGTGTGTGTGCATATATGTGTGTGTATGTATATATATATATGTATGTATATATGTTTATATATATGAGAGTGAGAAAGAAAGAGGAAGGAGAGACAGAGAGAATTTCTCTATCTTAGGGATATAGGTGGCATATATTCCTGACATTTTTTATTTTTGTTCCACATATACTTTTGAGTTCATTGATATGAGAAATTCCCAGTGAGAAAATTCCACCTACTAGTGCAGCTGTTCTGCAAATTATAGTCTTAGTGATTTACTAGGCAATGAAATGTTAAATGACTTATGCAAGAGCATGCAGCCAATATGTGTGAGAAGCAAAACTGAAATCAAGGTCTATCTGACTCAAAGGACAGCTCTCTTTTCACTATGATATTCTTCCTCATCTTCATTTTGAAGATAGAGACTATGCAAGATCATCAAATGATTTTACCATAGGGATCAAATAGAAAATTCAGAATCACTAAATATGGAGCCTGGACTTGAAATTGTTTGTTCATTTGCACTTCTACCTATTTTTGTTTGTTAATTATTATTGGATTTGATCCTGTCAAGTAACTAAGCTACTTTGTTGTATTTTGCTCAGCAATTTCATGCCTTTGCAATAGTAGGGTACCAGTGAGTGTCTGGGCATTGAGTCCAAAAAGAATGGAAGTTTCTTATATGCAGGGACTATTTGCTTTTTGTCTCCACACCCCCAGCCCTTAGCACAGGGATTAGCTGATTTTAATACATATTTGTTGAATTGAATAGAATTGGAGTAATAATTGAATGTTGTAAACCAGGGCAGGGAAATGCTTTTTATGAGGAGATTCAGAGAGCAATGAGATTGACGTTGGCCTCATATGTATTTCTATTAGCTGTTGTGTGTTTTAGGTAACCAAATGTAAAGTGTTCGTTTAGAATAAACCCCATTTCTTCAGTATTCCAATGATTAGTGATTTCATAAGGTTGGGTATTTCTAGTATCATCATAAATCATAATCCTTCCGTGCCTTATTAGGTGATTTTCATGAATTGCTATAACAACAGCGGCAACAGAAGCAACAACTGCTACCACCACTAACCAAACAAACAAAAAAATGGCTAAGCCTAGGTCAGCGGCTTCCAATCAGCTCTTTAATTCTTCTGCCTCAGTTCCAATTATGCAGGAATATACTTTTCAAACCTGGCTTGTGTGCATTCTATTTCAGGTGGGGATGTTCCAGTCAATCATTCATCCTTGCTTACTTAGCTCTATGCAAATAAGTTTGTCATCACATACCACTTCTCTGTGTTTTTCTTTTCTTCGTCCTTGTCTCTGATTCTGCATTGGTCTCTACTCTTCTCCCAAGTCTCATAATTTTTCACTTCTTGTACCATTCTCTTTGCTCTGTTCCCATATCTCTATTTGCCCTAGATTCTTATCTCATCTCTGCACAGAATGTTGTAGCAACATCCTTCCTTAATGGAGTCCCAGCTAGTGTTTCTCCTCATTTCTCCTGGGAAAGATGTCAGGTTTCTAATGATGAGGCTCTCTGCACTTAGCTAGAGTGGTTCTCAGATGACAAGCTACACATACAGTCTGATGCACACACTGTACCCTATCAGAAACGTTTCTACTTCATCAGACCTGTCAGAGGGTTTGCTAAGTTGGCATAGCCTTTGACAGCCCAAGATCACCACCAGACCTTGATGAGGCATAAGAGAACTGAAAACAAAAGAGTCTTCTTGGGGCTCTAAATGTAACCCACTTTAAACTAAGTACTTGGTAATTAAATATGGTATAATCATATACCTTAAATCACTGAATGGACATTGCCCCTAACAAACTGAAACCTGGGAAAGAACTTAGCTTAAAAAGGCCAAGATCTCCCACTATATCCCAGGCCATCACCAGACATCCTAATTTATGTCTTGCCACTGGACCCAGATGACCCTTGAGGAGAGAGTGAGGCTGGTGATTTTGCACATCCCTGCCTCACTTAAATCCAATTCACTTGAAGTCAAGACATCACCCTCTGGATGTCATTGGTCCTCTTTGATGAGAAAGAAGCCAAAAAACAAACAATAATAATAGTGGAATTATGAATAATGTAGAAATGCCTTGGGATAGGACATATGCTTAAATTTTCATTTTTATATATTAAAATACCTTCACTCTTTAGACCCTGGGAGGTTGGCCACAAAATAGTAGTGTTATTTATAGACCCTTTTCTTGCACATGCTTTACCAGACTCACTTGTGCGCTTGTCCAGTGGCCTCTCCTTTCAAAACCCAGTATTGATTGTTGATGGGGTTGTCTTTGCGTGTGCTCAGGTTTCAGGGAATTGTTTAACATAAATGTGAGAAAGAAAGAAAAAATCTGGCCAGCGAGGCTGATTACATTGAGGAGATAAGAAGAAAGAAAGACAATAATAGAAGGGAGTTGGGGAAATAAGAGACTATGAGTAATGTGTCCTTTGTGACTTGTGCTGTATTTCCACCTGTTTTATAAAAAAGTGAAGAAACTTCTGCTGTCAGGGAGAGGAATAGTTTTCTATGCAAAGCTTACTGCCTGTTTACCAACGTGAAGGTTAATTGTGAGGCATGAAAATGCCACCATGAGGCTGAGCCTTTTTCTAGTGCTGCTTTTTGTTTGAGTCTCCAGGAACCTGAGAATACAGAATATGTCCTTTGATAGCCACGTTGGCAGCCCACGTCTCTCACCGAGATCGGGCAGGTTAATGTGCCGCTGCCAACCCTCCAGACTGAGGCAATCAGAAGCACTGCTTGATAGAAATAAAGTGAAATGTGTTGGGGTGGGAAGGGGGGTGAGATCCTGTGGTTGATATTTTAGCTACCGGCAAAGCCCTCCTCAAATCAAACCCTCAGTACTAGGTTGGTATTAGAAGAGTGGCTGAGGGGCACCTGCAATGCCTAGATTAATCCTCTTTTTGTTTTCTTTTGGGTCTATCTGGGCACTGCTGAGTAGAAGAATTTATGTTGGACTCCTTCCTGGAAGGGAGCTGCAGGCTGTGAAAAGAGTATGTGTCATCATATGTCACTTCTCTGTGTGCCTCTGTCTCTCTGATTCCTCATTGGTCTGTATCCCCACCCCCACCCACTCATCATTCCTACCTTCTTTTACCTTTATGCTTCCATTAGGTTTCCCTATTTGCCCTGGGTCCTTATCTCATCTCTCAACAGAACAAGGAAAAAGCAGCTTTTTATAATAAAGCCCCAACTGATATTTCTCCTCATTTCTCCTGGGCAGGATGTCAGGTTTCTAAATTTGGTATCCAGTGACTAAAAGAAAAGAAACTTGGGTCCTCATAACACACTATCTTCAAGTGTGTCTGCTGCCTCCCAGGATTCTGATTCGCCCCATTAAGCTGGTCTGTCCTTTGCAGATCAAGGTTAGAAGGAAGTAGGAGCTATTCTCCTGGGATGATCTTGAAATGCTGGGTAACTGGGAATTCTCTAGAGCATGGTCATGTTCAGCAATTTTCCTTCAGATCAAGAAAGTATTTTCCCCATAGCAGCGCTGTGCTGCTCTCTCTGGGAGCAGGTGAGGAAATGTACTACTAGTGCTTTGGTTTATAGCACTGGGCATGGTGGGAGCATATAGGTATCAGGGATCCACATTTGGCAAAATACTTTTTTGCTTTAGGATTGTTGTACCCCAGGTGGAATCCCATCCCTCTCTGGATAGCATGGGTCTAATCCACAGACCTGAGAGAAGATTTCTGGCTGATGCAAGAGCCTTCATAATCCTGCCTAACTGAGCACAGTTATGCTTCATTTACAAGAGGAAGAGGCAGCTTTAGCTCCTAGCTCATGTGGTGTTAAATAGACATGAGATTTAACTCTTCTGTCTAAAAGCAAAAGGGGGGAAAAAAGGCTCTGTACTGAATAGGGTCACCTTGAAATAGATATGATGTCTTCAAGGAGGAATCACTGTCAGGTAGTTAATTCAGGGAACCATAAAACAGAGCTCAGAGTTTATATTCTGTGATTTTTCTTTGGCTTCTATTCTGAAGAATCACATTTCCTCTTCACTCTTCATAGTAGAGCTATGAGACTTCATCAATTAACATTTATAAGGGATGGTGAAAACTTTACATACAAGACACCAGGCAAACATAAATTGTTATTATTTTATTCCATGCTACCCTCAGTTGGAAAGCTTGGAATACCTCAGAGTAAAGAAAATCATGAGGTTACTTATTCATGCTCCAATTCTCATCTCTTCTACTCCTTTTTTTCTGCATTCATACTCCATAAAGAGAATCACTGAAATGTTTAACTACCCCTCCTCAGCTAAAATGATCTGTTGATAGATTTATTGCAGGCAGTGACTCTCTGCTCGTCCCCCTTAGCAACCTACAGTGAGTTTTGTTACCTTTCTGGCCTCCATTTATTGCATCCCTGTCGTGCAAGTAACTGGTAACTTGGCGCTAAACAGATGGTTAAAAAAATACATTCTATACATAGCAAGACTTAATGGTTAAATGCCAATCTCTGATGTAGTTGAGAAATCACCAGACCCTGACACTTTTGGAAGCAAGCTCTAAATAACCTATTACTCCATATGAAGATGGGGCACTGGAGCTGAAGGTCATCTCCAAGTAGCCCTCAAGGTTAAAGTTGGATGCTCTTCCAGATGGTTTCTATCTGATGCTTTCGATTATGATATTGAACTGCCCTATGATCAAGACTCTCAGTGCCAAGAATAATAAGAAGTGGAAGCCAGCAACAGGGAAGGCTGCTGCTATAAGGGCATACAGAGATTTAAGGGTCAAGGCAAGACCATATGGTCTATCAGGGTCCTGCTGCAATAACCCTAGGAAATACAAATCAACTCACAAAACTGCTCATCATCCCAAACTCCTGTTGCTTCAGTCACTAGACCCCCTGAGGCCCCTTTTTCTCCAACCCCCTCTTGTACTAATTTATGCCACAGGCTTCTTCCTGCAGAGGCTTGTTTAATTCAGCTGCCAGAGTTTCTGGCATCTCTTTCACTGGCCTGCTTCAAAACAGTCACAAGGATGAATAGTGAAAGAGAGAGGGCAGAAAGCTCCTAGGTTTTCTAATTCAAGTGTGAGGCATCAATTTATCTCGTCTAACCTTGGGGCAGGTAACTTGGGCTCCCTTGTGTTTCAGTCAACCCAGTGGGAGCACTGGGTATGAAGTTAATAACTTGATGGAAAAGTTGAAAGTGCATCAGCCTTAATGCTCATGCATGGCAAGGAAGCCCAGTTGAATCAAGTGGTAAAGTGGAGGCTGTAGATTTTTTTTTTCAGTTCTCATTTTCTTATTTCTTATTCTGAAAGTAGTTATGCTGTCACACTACTCACTGACATCATAGGATGACTTTCTTTTTTCACAAAGGCTATAACTGTTTGAATATATATAAGAGAATCCATATTTGTTTTTAAATTTGATAACAAATACTGACTTTCTGAATGTCACTACTTTTTCTATAGTTAAAAAAATCCCATCTTTACTTTTGAATCGCATAAAAACCTGAATATATCTATATATCTAAATATATCTATATATCTATATATCTATATATATATATCTATATCTATATCTATATATATTATCTCACAACATCCTATGTAGTTGTTCAGCCACCTGATGTGAGGAAGTTTGACTTGCTTCTCTCCCAATAACTTCTATAAAAGCTTTAAAAAAAATAAACTGCTCCCATATAGATTATACCCGTAATACAGGCATGGATCTTGTGAGTGAGGGGAGAAAGGGGGTGGATAAGGGATCTTGCAAATATTTAGATCCAGTGTTTTTCTTTTCATATTCTTTCTTTTGGGGGATGGTAGAAGAATGGGAGAAAAAATTGTCCTTGGCTAGCATTGGGACAGGTCAGAAGGTGATCCAGGATTTGGGTCTTTAATCATCAAAGCCTTGCCTTGGTGCATTTGTGTGTATTCACCCTCTGAAGTTGTATGCTGCCTAGTTACCGTGTGGTGAGGTTAAGTATTAAGACAGACCCCACTGCAGAAAGGCATTTGAAATGAAAATCCCATCTTATAGATGACTTTCATTTTTAACTGTTTGTGGTTAGTTTCCTGCTCAGATAATGCAAGAATTGTTGCACTAAGCCAGATATTTCCCCTAGCTAGATTAAAGAAATGGTGGCATCAAATGCCCATGTTATCTCTGCCCCTGTGTCATTGGCTTTTGCTGATGTTATGACGAGATATTTTTTTAATGATTATTAAAACCTTTCAGCATACTTACCACCTTTTTTTTCCATTCCAATCCTCGTCGCCACCTTTCCATCCCCCACAGGCTTGCAGCAGCCACAGGAACATCTAGCAGAATTGTCCAGTCACCCAAGGGAGCACTTACAGAGCTGACCTTAAAGAGCAATTTCAGGCAGGAATAGAGCAGCTCAATTGTTCATAAACCTGACATTTATTACTCGGAGATTCTTTCTCTACAGTACATGCTGCTCTTTACAATTTTATCAAATAAAGTGCCCCTTTCATCAGTGCCCCAATTTCTCCCAGGAGCCTCCCCCCAACCTCCCCTGAATCCCACCCACCTGTTCCCTTTACATTTCTGGTGCCTTCAGTAGAGGCTGTAGTGAATGCAGATGCCAGCCACATAAAACATGGTGATTTCTCACAAAGGGCAATGTCTGCTCAAGGGGAATTGCCTGGAAATCTAGAACCAAGCAGGGATGACTGTTCCTTTCACTGCTTTCATTTGGGCCACTGTTAGTGGGAGAGGAGATGGATACTGACGTGCGATTATGTTTGGAATGGACAAGTTTTCTGCATTTATGTCCTGGATGTCAAGTCAGACTAGCAGTTTGGGCGAGTTCCTACAAACATTCCTATCCCCCAAAGGGTTAACACAGAGGTCTAATTAATTTCTTTCATGCTGAAGAATGATAAGGTACAATATGAATGTGAATGTAGGAAGCTTTTTTATTAACTGGCCAGCAGCTTACAAGTTTTCAGGGTTTCAATTCAATAGAATTCAGCACAATATTTATTAAGTACCCACTATATACAACATACTGTGCTGGGTACTAGGGAAATAGAAATGAAGACAAAGGGTCTCATGTCAAGGCACCTACAATCTACTAAGGGACATAACATAATCAAGTAAATAAATCCTAAATACATGAAAAAAAAATACAAAGTCATTATAAGAGAGAGAGAATGCTAGTGACGGGAGCAATCAGGAAATACCCCATGTAGTAAGTAGTGCTTTGAAGGCAGTTATAGGGATTTCAGAAAGTAAAGATAAGGAGGGAGCGTACTCAAAGCATGGGGTACTGTTTGTGCAAAAGGAGGAGACAATAATGATCTCTACAGAAGAAAGTGTGCCAGGTATGAATCAAACATATAAAAGGAGGAGGGGCGGAAGGATGCACAGCTTGTGAAATAGAATCAGAGATGGCAGATGGAAGAGCATTGGCACAGAGAGTCTCAAAATGTAGATAAGAGAATATGTCAATTAGATAGCATCCTGTAGTAAAAGGTGCAATGTAGGCTTAGATTCTAGAAGACCAGGGCTCAGGTCCAAGTTCTACAACTCACTGGCCTTTTCCTGTTATTTGACTTCTCTGAATTTCAATTTCTTCTGATGTAAAATGATGATAATAATATTATCACTCTCCGTCATAGGAATATAAAAGTTAGAAAGGGGAACTTAGAATGAGTGGAGACAATTCCAATTATCCTACCTGATGCCCTCTAGAAGCAATGTCCAGGCTTATTTCCCAGTGCTTGTCCTTCCATTTCCTTACTAATGAAGACAAGAGTTTTGGGTTCTAACTCTTGTCTTGTATATTCAGAGAAATAGGCCAGTTCCTCACATAAAGGTGTTTCTTAACTTTAAAACTAGGAAGGTAAAAGTCTGCTATCTTGGGTGCTGCCCTCAGGCATAGCAATGAATCCACCTTTTATTAAGCATTTACCATGTGCTAGGTGCTGAGAATACAAAGACAAAAATAATCTTTGCCTTCAAAGAGTTTGCATTCTCTCTGGGGATGCAATATGCACATATAGAAGAAAAAACAAAATATCCTTTAAAAAATATAAGACTTTTCAGTGGGGTGTTGTGAATTAGGAAAGATCTAGAAAGTGGTGCATGAACAGAGTTTGATACTAGGGCTTCAAAGAGGCAAAGGCAGCATTCTAGAATATGGGAGGAGGAGGCATTTACCCACATGGTCATTCAGTTAGCATACTTTTAGTAAAGACCTGTTCTGCAGCAGTCACTCAACTTGGCACCTGGGATCTTGTCATTCAGTCACTTCAGTTGTGTCTGACTCTTTATGACCCCATTTGGGGTTTTCTTAGTGAAGATACTGGAGTGGTTTGCTATTTTTTCCTCTTGCCCATTTTACAAATGAGGAAACTAAGGCAAATTTGTCCAGAGTCACACAGTTAGTGAGTGTCTGAGGTTGGATTGAACTCAGGGAGATAAGTCTTCCTGACAAAGATGCCTGTTTCTTTCACCGTTTTAATTTAGGCAATAGGTGCTTTATTCTGTGCCTCCTAGATGGCACTGGGGATGAAAAGACAAAGCTAAATAATCCATTTCGTCAAAGAGTTTACATTCTAATAGGAGTGATAAAATTTATAGAGGCATGAAAAACACATAAAAAGAAGATGCAAAGAAACTGTCAGTGAAAGGCACTAGGGTCTGGAAGCGGGGAGTAGGGAATACCATGGGCAGAAAGTAACACTTGAATTGAGACATGAAGGAAATCAGGGATTCTAAGATTTTGACGTGAAGAATGGGAGCATTCAAGATATAAGGGATGTTCAATTCAAAGGCAAGGAGGTGGTAGATAGTTTGAGCAACAAGAAGGCTAGATTATAGAGTGTATGGAGGATAGTAATGTATAATAAAGTTGAAAAGGTGGAATGGTGTCAGGTTGTTAAAAACTTTAAAATGCCAAATTGTAGATGTTATATTGGATCCTAGAGGTAATAGGGAGCTACCAGAATTTAATGAGTAGGGTGGCAACATGAAGAAAATCACTTTGGCAGCTATAATTTGAGGGCATTTGCCTGGTCCTCTGGGAAAAATTATATCATTCAACGATCATAGCTTTATTCTTTTGGTTTTTCAAGGCCTTTCAAATCTTAGAGATTTTCTTATGAAATGCTAATATCCCTGGGAGGGGGCACTATACAGCTAATTCAGTTCAATTCAACAAACTTTTATTGAGTGCATGTTAGGTACAAAGAACTGTATTGGCCATAGCAAAAATTTAATTTATCTTGTTATTTAATAAAAACCTTTGTTATAAACCAACAGCAAATATGAATGAATGGGACATAGGGCAAGCCCTATGTGCGCCAGCAGGGAGCAGAAGGGTACTGATAGTAAAGGTGGGAGGGTTTTGAAGACAAATTCCACCTACTCTGAAATTTTGCCTAAGGCTGGCTCTGAGCCATCACTATTACAGTATCAGTTTCTCATTCAGAGCTCAATACCAGAGAAGAGTTGATAAGAGGTATTTCTTTCCCTTTCCTATTATTTCTTTTACCTCCCTCTTTAGAACATCTCTGTGTGGGAAGATCAATGCTTCCTGCTAATCAGCTATCCAGCAGCTTAGAGGATCAGCTTGAAATACTCATTTTAATTTCTTTGTAGCAGCCCTTTTTGCTATCCCTTTGAGTCCTGGAGCCCTGGTAGCCACCAGCTAAGAGCACACCATGTGAGGAGGATATTATGTTTGTTGGCCTGATTGCCACAGGATAAGTTGATTTCTCAACTTCATTATTTTGAGGGTTATGTCATAGGTTATTAAGGCTAAAAGGGACCTTAGAAGTCATCCATTCCAAACCTCATCATTTTATGTGTAAGGAAACTGAGGTCTAGGGAGACAAAGCAACGTTTGTTACATCATAAAACTATTAAATGGAAGAGGGTGGCCTAAAATTCAAGTTTTCAGGCTTATATTTCAGTCCGTTCCCTTTTACATCATGTTTTAAGAAAAAGTTAGCAAAAAAAGGGATAAGCAAAATGTAGGAATCCTATAACTAAAGGCAATAGCTTTCAGGCAGTAACTACAGAATATAGTCTTTAGCTAGGGTAGGCCCTGTGTCAGTGCTAAAGAAGGATACTTTTCACAGCAGTCAGAACACTTTAGCATAAAGATAAATGTGATTTCCTCCATCCACCCCTCCCCCTATTTATTTCTTCTATATGCTACCTAATGGTTCCAGTTTATTATATAAAAATATTCACCCTTACAGCACAGTGCCGAGTCTATGATATCATCCACAACTGGAAGCAGGGCTATATTGAGGGTGGCCATTGCAGTAAAATATCATAGGATAAAGACTGTACTAGAAGGGAGAATAAGGCAGCATGCTATCGTGCAAAGAGTACAAAACCAGGAATCAGAGGACTTGAGTTTTGACCATAATGTTGCCAAGCTGTGTGACCCTGGAGAAGCTCCTTCCCCCTCTCTGGGCCTTACTTTCATCTTCCACATTATGAAGGGGGCAAGAATAGGTGATCTGAAAGGTTCTTTATAATACTAACTTTCCTTGATTCCGTGAATTAAGCTTTCATGTAGATGCACCAAATCTAATTCTGACTTGGCCTTTCAAAAAAAAAAAAAACACATCCCTGTTATTGTCATCACCACCATCACCATCCATATGATTAATTACTTGTGTGGGCATGGTGCCATGGTGGGTATTGTACACAGACACAGATCCTAATAATAATCATCATCGTTATACAATCAGTTCCCAATTGTCTATGCTAATTGGGAGGGCCATTAGTGTAGATAATTAAATCCACTCAACCGATGAGGGGATATTGTCCCACTCCCAGCAATAGACATAGGAGGTAGGACCCTAGACCTGAGTCATCTTAGGAACACAGCAGCTGACTGTGGAGAAACTCTACTTACTGTACTCTCCTCCTCAAATTCTCCCCAACCCATGCATGCATGAGAATATGCACACATACACACACACACACACACACACACACACACGGATTCCTGATTGCCCATTTCACCAAATCACAGACTTTGAGTTGGAAGACATATCAGATGCCACCTTGTCATACCTGATCAAGAATACTCTCTAGAATTCTTGACACTTGGTAATCAAAACTTGGCTTTCATGATCTCACGTAACAGGAGGAGCCCATTACCTCTGAGGGTAGCCTATATCACTTTCGGATAACTATAATTTTTAGGAAGTTTTATTTTCTTCTTCTCACATTCAGTTCAAACAGATTTGTTTTTCAAACAGGCTGCAAGAAATCTCTAGGGTCCTGCAATTAAAGGATCATTTTCTCTCCTACTTTAGCTAAGTTGAAATCATAGTTCTTTTTCATTATGTTAGCATAAACAACTATGTGGCTTCCCTAAGCAAAGCCCTCTGTCCCTAAGTATCACACAATGAATAACCTATTATACATGCTTCCATCATGGGGAATGACTCTGAACACATCCCAGTTGGAAGGTAAGTGCTCTTTCTCCAAGTTAACTAGGATTATCTGACCTGTAAATATTTATTAGTTGACATGCCTGGCAAACATCTAGGTGGCACAGTGTGTAGAGTACTAAGCCTAAAGTCAAGAAGACTCATCTTCCTAAGTTCAAATCTAAGATACTTACTGTCTGTGTGACCCTGGGCAAGTCACTTAACCCTGTTTTCCTTAATTCCTCATCTGTAAAATGAGCTGGAGAAAGAAACAGCAAACCATTCCAATATCTTTGCCAAGAAAACCCCAAAATAGAGTCATGAAGAGCTGGACATGACTTAAATGACACAACAGCAAAAATACCCTGTGTTATTTGTATAGTGTCTTTTTAAGCTCTTAAATCACTTGCCTATATAACTAGCTTTCTGACCATAGGCAAGTCACAAATTCTTTGAGCCTCAGTTTCTTTAAAGTGCAGTGCTGGACTGGATGATTCTTGAGGATGTATGAGATCTACACCTTTGAATGAATCTATAAACCTCATAATAACTATATAACATTAGAAAAGGTATTTCAATCTATTTTATGGATAGAAAATGAAAGCACAGAGAGATTTGTTTGAAGTCACAGGGATTGAACCAGAAACTGCATCTTCTGACTTCAATTATTCTTTCTCTTTTGTCTTTTAGTAAAAGGAAGTATAAAACATAAAGTTTCAATTGACAAAAAATATTGAAAAACAGAATTCAATTGAATAAAAAATAGTGCCTTCGGGGCGGCTAGGTGGCACAGTGAGTAGAGCGCTGGCCCTGGAGTCAGAAGGACCTGAGTTCGGAGCCAGCCTCAGACACTTAACCCACACAAACAAAAGCCTAGCTGTGTGACCTTGGGCAAGTTACTTAACCCCAATTGCCCTAAAAGGGGCGGCTAGGCGGCGCAGTGAGTAAGAGCGCCGGCCTCGGAGTTGGGGATGACCCGAGATCAAATCCGGCCTCAGAAAATGAGCACCCACACATAAATAATGACTAGTCGTGTAACCTTGAGCAAGTTACTTAACCCCAATTGCTTAAAAAAAAAAATAGTGCCTTCTATTTGAAAAGAGAGAGAGAAAGACAGAGAGAGAGAGAGAGAGAGAGAGAGAGAGAGAGAGAGAGAGAGAGAGGGAGAGAGAGAGACAACAGTTGGGTGAATAGTCTTAGGCTTAAAGTCAGGAAATCCTAGGTTCAAATGCCTCCATTAATACTACAAACTTTGTGGTTCTGGTCAAGGCACTCAAATTTTAGAGTTCTTCCTGACCCATAAAGAGATTACTACCAAGTCATAGATGGGCTACAATCTGCATTGATAGAGGGAGTTTTCATGCTGATGAAATCACAGTTCTTCCCTGCAATCATATAAATACATGAAAGCAATGTGTGCATTTCTTGGAATTCAAAGGTAAGAATAAATTCTTCCTTGCCCTCATTAGACCTTGCTAAGGGGATATTTAAGGTAAAATCTGAACAAAAAAGAAAAATCAAGACAAAATGCTCTGGGAACATTTGAGCAAGGAGAGTTCATATTTTCTGGAGGAACCAGGGAGGGCTTCATAGAAAATGTGATTTGAACCTCAAAGTCCATTCAATAGTCAGTTATGTGAAGGAAGCTTATTTCAGGCAAGGAGATATAGTTTAAGTGAATGCACCAAGACAGGAGAGAACAGGACAGAGTTGGAGAACAGTTACTAAGCAGCTCAGTTTGTCTGGAAGAAAGGGATTTACACAAATTAAGGGACATTAAGCAATTACAATAATTAAAATATTCTTTTCAATTCAATTTTGGGGATAAAGAAAATATGGGGAGGTTGATCACACTTTAGCAAAAGAAACCCTATTAACTTTTTATGGACTGTCTGAAATCCTATCTCCTCCATGGTAAGATACAATCACTTCCTGACTGCCCTGGGTGAAAGTCACTTCTCCTTCCTGTGTACATTCACAACACTTTACTTCTGTCTCTCTTTTGGTACACATCTTCTACCTTCATGAAGGTCTGATCAATCTAGACCTGTTCAATAATGGGGGAGAAAATAGAGGGAAGAGATAACAAGGAGACAGAAACAGTTAAGGTGACTAATGAAACCCTAAGTATAACTGCTGAAAGCCAAAGGAATGTTACCAAATTCTTTATATATCCTTATCTAGTTCTCTTATGATTGATATCTTCAAAGGGGTCTGGGCTCTGCTTAACCCAAATGCATTTATGAAGGAGCACCAGTTCTTTTTGTTTCCTCCTGAGTATGAAACAGCATCATCGCTAATGTACCAGATCCACTCAGGTCAATCTGAAGTCTTGGTAGAGCTGTCCAGCTTTTGCATGGATCTTGCTTGGCTTATGGTATGTCCCAAATTGGACATAGGTCACAGACATAGACTATCATAGATTAGCATAGGGTCTTGATGTAGCCTTTGTTTTCATAGACTATCACAGATTAGCATAGGGTCTTGATGTAGCCTTTGTTTTCACATGAAGAAATAATAACCAGATAGCCTTTCTGAGAATGTGAACTGTGCCTCTTCCTTTAAATTAGAAACATCCTGTTATCATTAGGATCATAGAACTGGAGTTGGAAAAGATGTTAGTAGTTAGTCCAATCACAACTTCACAGATGAAGAATCTGAGGCTTAAGTTACTGTATCTATACTTATTTGTATTCTTGAAGTATAAACCCTAGTAGACTGTAAGATCTTTGATGGTAGGAACTATATACCTTCTTAATCACATCACACTTTTAAAAGCCTTTAAGATTTATGAGGTGTTTTCTTCACCTGAGTGTCCCAAATTGAGGGATTTGTGTTTTAGATAGAATTAAATTACTTGCTTATGACCACACAGAAAATAAATGGAGCCTGAATACAAACCTCAAATTCAGATCTAAATCCAGGACCTTTTCCTTCCACTCTGACCTTACTCTGGTGATACTCACTTGCTTTGTGGTAAGTTCCATAACACCTACCACATATCACAGTTATTGAGTAAAAGGTGAATGAATTTATAGATATTTTCACAGCTTTGAATCCCACACAGTTCTACTTAGCCTAATGTTTCACGTGTAGAAAGACCATGTTTATTGAACAAATTAATAAAAATAGATTCTAGTCTTCAGTATTATACTGATTCAAATATGATATCAAACAGATTCCTCACTCATTATGCTATTACACAGATAAAAAGATTAAGAAACACAGACTATTAGAGAATAAGGGAATAAACATTTAGGTGCCCACTATGTGGCAGACAGTGTTCTAAGCACATCACCTTATCACATTTAATGCTCACAACACTGTGAGGTAGGTGCTAGTATTATGATCCTAGTTTTAGAGTTGAGGAAACTGAGGCAGAAAGAGGTTAAGTGATCAGTCTAGGCCAATTCTATTAGTTTATGGATTTTTTTTTAAAGGAGAGACAGTGAGATTAAGTACCTTGTTCAAGACCACATAGCAAGTTAATTGGTGACAACGGGAGGATTGGACCTCAAGATTTCCATTATTTTCTCTTCCATCCAAACAGATGGCACTGAACAGGGGAAAAAAGCACATCTATGCCTATACTTTCTTTACATGAGTATTGTGAAGATGAATGGAATATTATCTGTAAAATGGTTTGCTCTTAGGGTAAATTCAACCTAATACATTTCTGAGATTATTAGTCATGTTGGCCTATTTTGGAGACTTCTCCAAGTTCATTAGTCTTGGAAAGGGCTTGAGAAAAAAGTGCTCTCTCAGCACTTTTCTCTGTCTCATTACAGCCCTGAAGCTACTATCCAGTGATTCAACAATATGGTCCATTCTCTACAAATGCCATATGCCACAAACTCCCTAGGGAACTGAAGTAGAGAAGGTCCTTAAAATGATCATCTCCCTTGTTCTACACGGCTCCCCCTGGCCCAATATCCAAATTTATCTCTGGACCTAGGGAACACTGATATGAGTCTGGCATCTGTTTCTTCTCAAAGTTTGGATACCTACGTGCATTCAAGCACAGGTGGGAGTGAGCAGAAAAGTGCATCTGAGCCCTTTGAAAAGAATTTGTTTTTAGCACTAAGAAGTTTGGTGCTAGGCTCTTTGCAAAGATTCAGATGGAATGCTCAAGGTTTCATTTTGCGTTTGTCTTTGTTTTTTTTTTACCCAAGGCTCCTGGGGTTGGAATTCACAGATCTTTCTTTTCCACCAGTTTGGGTGGTTTTTTTTTCCTTGACTATTCAGTTCAATGGCAGTGAATTGCATTTCTCTCTGAGGCTCCTCAACAAACAATTTACAGTGTAAATATATTTGTTGGCATGCAAATCACTCTGCATTATGAGACTTGATTAATATTATAATGTGTTGATGAAAGCCTGTAAGTGGTTCTTGGAACTAAGGTTTCAGACAAAGATGTGCTGTTTGGGTGCAGAATGTTTGTTGAATATTAGATTAGGTTTTTTGTTTTGCTTCCTTTTTTATTATAAGGAGATGCTTGGTGTGAAGTGGTAACAAACTTCAAAATACACAATTAATTAACACAACCAATCCATCACCCCAATTGCACAAAAACACTCCTCCCCTGTGCACACACACTGCCTGATCACACCCAAAGCTGCTTTGTCTGTTGTACATCCTCTGCTAGAGCTATTTATCCTTTTGCTCATTGTCAGCATCTTGTCTCTAGAGAGAATGTGATTCTGTGGTGTGGTATGGCTTTTAAACTCTGTATGTATGTGTGGATTTGTTACTGTGTGCCTAATTCCCAATCTGTCCACTGAAATGCAGAGATAATGTTATGGGGCTTTGCTTTTGTGAAAATGAGTTTCTCTGAGGTTGGCACTCACAAGTATATATGTTGAGGAGGAGAGGCTGTTTTCCATTCACCTATAGCATCCCAGTTTGCGATACAACACCATCGTCTGGCATTATAAAATATTGACTGGTGCTTTC
The DNA here is from genome assembly GCA_011680675.1 of Gymnobelideus leadbeateri. Lineage (NCBI taxonomy): Eukaryota > Metazoa > Chordata > Mammalia > Diprotodontia > Petauridae > Gymnobelideus > Gymnobelideus leadbeateri. Next base: position 112,426 of record WOXC01009665.1, read on the forward strand.
CTTCTCCAGAATGCATACTTCCAAATGAGTGTGGATAAAACATTTAAAATAAAAGTCTGTGAGCTCAGAAGATTAGCTAGCTTAATAACTCAGTTACTTACCTTCCCTACCCCCGATTGTAAATTGGGGATACTAAATACTGATGAGAAACTTCACAGAATAGTTTAGTTTTATCTTCATTTGATCATCCCTAAGTACATAGTATTCAAGAATTGCTTTCCTGGTTTTTATAGAAGGGGCAACTGAGGTTTTGTGTCAGAGTGTTTTTATTGTCCTGTAGTCCTGAGAATTGTAATTCTACACACTGAGCTCTCAGGAACCAAGTCTTTGAGTCACAACTCTAAAAGTAGGGATCTAGGGTGTGGAAAATGAAGCAAGAACAAATGTGGTATGTTATAATGATAGTTTTTGCCTTTCTTTGTATCCCTAGGGCTTAGCACATGGTAGAAACTTAAGAAATGCTTGTTAACTTGACTTGATGAAGAACTACGAAAGAAGCATACCATTAGGGGAAAAGGTAGATATGTGTTAGTGAAAGGGAAAACACTTATAGGCTTAAGTCTTACACAAGGAAAACGTATGATTGATTCTTCATTATCTATGACTTATTATTAAATTGCCATACTTGAGAATGAATCTATTGTAGACCTCTACATAACTTCTTAGTTCCCAAAGCTTCTCAGTAAATTTGGTAGCTTCCATAGACAATGGTAATGATGGATTAAGACATGTGAGATAATTTTTCCCTAACGCCTGTTGAGCAAATAAGACCAGAAAGACTTTCCAACAAGGGATGCAAGAACTCCATTCCCCAGTCATGTTAACACTATGCTACTGAATTCCAGCCTTTTTTTCTAATGTTACAATCTAGTTTCCACTCTGATGAGAATTCACAATTTTTATTCTGACTTAGGGGAAGCTAGGTAGCATAATGGATAGAATGCCAAGATGGAAATCAGGAAGACCCAAGTTAAAATATGGCTTCATACACTTACTAGTTGTGTGACCCTACACATGTCACTTAACCCTGTTTGCCTTGGTTTCCTCATCAGAAAAATGAGCTAGAGAAGAAAATGGCAAACTACCCTAGCATCCTTGCCAAGAAAAACTCAAATGGGGTCACAAAGGGTAAGACACAACTGAAATGACTGAACAATTACAACAACAATTCTGAACTAGACTCCCTACCCTGCTATTCCCCAGACATTTTTGTGATGTGTATAGTGAAGAGTAAGAACACCATTTTACAATGAATAGGAATGGATTTCCTATAAACAACTTTTTTTCAGCTGGTTGCTTTAGTTATCAATGAGTCCTCAAGATGACATCTTTTACCCTCTATTAATCTGTTGTAATCTACCTCAGTGAAAGAACTCTTCTTGACAGAGCTAACACCTTCCTCTTATTATCTATGTTGTTCTAGTGATCCTGATATCTCACTACCATCCTTTCCTCTCCCTTCTGGCATTCCTCTCTTTCTCTTTAGTCTGTATAACCACGAAAAGGATGGAGACCAGAACAAGTAATCCGATATGGTGTGGTAAAAAGAGCCCTAGTGAGGGAAAGACTTTAGGACCAAACAAGAACAGGAGAGCATTATAAAATGCAAAATGGATAATGTTGATTATATTAAATTGAAAAGCTTCTGTACAAACAAAGCCAATGTAACCAAGATCAAGAGGGAGGTGGGAAATTGGGAAAGAATTTTTATAACCTATGTCTCTGATAAAGGACTCATTTCTAAAATATACAGAGAATTGAGTCAAATCTATAAGAATACAAGTCATTCCCCAATTGATAAATGGTCAAAGGATATGAACAGGCAGTTTTCAGAGAAAGAAATTAAAGATATATATATAAGCATATGAAGAAATGCTCTAAATCACTTTTGATTAGAGAAATGCAAATCAAAACAACTCTGAGATACCACATCTCTCCAGTCAGATTGGCTAAGATGACAAAACAGGAAAATAACAAATGCTGAAGAGGATGTGGGCAAATTGGAACACTAATGCATTGCTGGTGGAGTTGTGAACTTATCCAACCATTCTGGAGAGCAATCTGGAATTATGCCCAAAGGGCTATAAATAATTTCATACCCTTTGACCCAGCCATACCACTTCTAGGGTTATATCCCAAAGAGATCATAGAAGTGGGAGGAAGACCCCCATATGTACAAAAATATTTATAGCAGCTCTTTTCATGGTTGCAAAGAATTGAAAATTAAAGGGGTGCCCATCAATTGGGGAATGACTAAACAAGTTGTGGAATATGCATGTAATGGAATACTATTGTGCTATAAGAAACGAGGAGGAGACGGTTTTCATATTTACCTGGAGAGGCTTATACAAACTGATGCTGAGTGAGAAGAGTAGAACCAGGAGAAATTTGTATACAATCACAGACCCAACATATGTGTGATGACCAACTATGACAGACTGGACTCTTCTCAGCAATGTGGTGATATAAGTCAATCCCAAAAGACTCATGAAGGAGAGAGATGCGACATCCAGAGAAATAACTAGAAAGAACTGAGCTTGAATCCTGATGGAAGCAAACTAATTGATCTTTTTCTTTTCATTGTTTGGTTTTATTTCTTCTTTACCATTTTTCATCCCATCTAGTACAATTCGCCTTTGTAACTTGACTAATGTCTAATGTGAATGTATTTGCAGATCCTATACTGGACTATATGCCATCATGGGGGATGGGGGGAGGGAGGGAAGGGAAATTTGAAACTCAAGGAAGTAGGGAATTGAATCTTGTAAACTAAAAATAAACAAATAAAAAAATTAAACAAACAAAACAAAAAAAAGAACCCTAGCTAGACTTTGAGTCAGGAGACATGGCATCCAGTACCAGGTCTGACATTTTTAAGCTGGGTGAAATTGAACATATGATTTAACCTCATTATACCTCAGTTTCCCCATTCTAAAATGAGGGAGTTGGACCTTTTGAACTTTATGAACTTTTCAGTTTTATGATTTGAAGTACTTTTTTCTTCTTTATCTTTTTCACAATCACCTTATTTTGAACTCTCCACCCCAACTATTCTAGCTTTCTTTTGACTTAACTAAAAGTTGATTTTCTGAGACCATCAAGATAAAATTTGATAAAAACAAAACAAAATAAAATGCTTCAAAATGTTTTCAATTGCCTATACTAAGTTGCCATGTGAACATTGGCAAGTCCTGTAACTTCTTTGATACTTATTTTCTTCATATGTAAAGTGAAAGGATTAGACCATCTCTAAAGACCTTTGGAGAGACCACTGGAGATCTCTGAATTTCTTCCTGGTTTTAAAATAACTTGAGTCTAGGCCTCTACCTTCAAATCCAAACTCCTCATTTTGGTTTTCAAGGCCTTCTGTGATAAGATCATTTCTTCCTGCTATTTCTCACACCTTTTTAATAAAAACTCTTTTTTACTGATCTTGTTATGGGACCCAAAAATTTCCAGACTCAACTTTTTCCCTTTATCTTTGTTTTCACCTATTCTCAAGACCTGGAATTGACTCCCTGCTCCTTTCTGCCTATCAAAATCTTCACTCTAATCTTAGTGGCCCACTTCTTCCATAAAGCCTTCTTTGACTGCTCCAGCCCATGTTAATCATTTTCTTTTCTTATCTCCAATAAATCTTCCTCTCAACAATTCTCATTTTGGCATTGAACCTCATTTCTATACATTTGCCTTGTTTCTTCAATTAGAGTATAAAGCTCTATCCAGGGGTGGGGAACCTGTGGCCTTGAGGTCACATGTGGCCTTCTAGGTCCTTGGGGTCAGCCTTTTGACTGAGTCCAAGTTTTAAAAAATAAATCCTTTTATTAAGAGGATTTGTTCTGTGAAGTTTGGATTCAGTCAAAAGTCCTTACTTGAGGACCTAGAGGGCCACATGTGGTCTCGTGGCTACAGGTTCCCTACCCCTGCTACAATAGACAGCCACAGTTATCCTTTGGTATCTCTCACAAGGCATTCAATAAATATATACTGAGGACTTTTTAAATTAAATACTGATTAACTTTAATATCTTTTACTTTTTCATCATTTCCTAAAGTATCCCAGAAAACCATCCCTTGTAACAAGTAATAGAAGGAAATTAACACAAAACAGTTTGGTAGAACTAACAAATATATCAAAAAATCTGACATTTTATGGAGTATTCCATACTCACAGTCCCTCCACCTTTGCAAATAAGTGTGGAAGATGCTTTATCCTATCTTTTCTTTAGGGCCAACCTTGGTCATTATAATTTTGCAGTCTTCTATTTTGATTTTTTATTGTTCTTTCCAATTTACATTGTTGTAGTTATTGCATTCTCTTTTCTTGGTTCTGATGACCATTCTTTGCATTAGTTCTTACAAGTCTTACCATGCTTCTCTGTATTCATCATATTCATCTTTCCTTATGATACATGAATACTCTGTCACATTATATATCAAAACTTATTTATTATATGATACACACTCATTTCTGCCTACCTCTTAGATGTCATGCTCCCATACTTTTTTTCTTGCCCTTTGCGTTTTCAACATACCTTTTTAGAGACCAGTATTACTGGGAAGGACAAAGTATCTACAAATGACCTAAAGAGGTCTACCACTGGACAGAAGACTTTTAAGCATTCTTTTCCTGGGTGACCTTGACTGGTGCCATACTGAAGGAGACAAATACCAATTCAAACATCTCTGCATGGCAGATGGTAACATACTGGCAATATTTTAAAGCCTAAGTGATCTGACAGTAGGTACCTGTGTGACTCTGGGGGAATGACTCTTCTCTGAGTCTATTTCCTTACCTGTGAAAGGAGATGGCTGGCCTAGACATTCTCAAAGGTTCCTTTCAGTTCTAGGATTATATGACCTAGGACATCTTGGGATGAAAACAGGGCCAGTGAGGATAGACAATCATTTGCACATATATAAGGGTATGTCTGTGTATACAGAAGAAATAATCCCTTCTTAGCAGATAGCTCAGGAGTGCTTAATGACAGCTTCAAGTTCTGACCTTTGTTAGCTGCTGTTTAGCTCTGAGAAAGAGAGGAAGGGAAGAAGGTAAAGTGCTTTTTACAGACCTCC